>VYZM01019389.1:139542-174045 GCA_013398915.1 Dromas ardeola
CCTAGTAGCATTTGTTTGGCTTCCCAAGCTGTTTGTGGGTATGGTAGGGTTTGGTTTGGTTTTTTAAAGTACACAGGATACAAATCTATTATCTGTAGCATGTGTTACCTTTGTCATGAGAAACGGTATTAGTAAGCATCAGAAACAACAACCAGAAGACTCTACATAGCTTTCACGATATTGAAATTCATCTGTATCAATCTATTCAACTCAGGCTAAAGTAACATCGTACTTGACATATTCTGCCTGATCAAACCAGCAATACCTCAGTAGTACCTGAAAATGCTCCAAGCCAGCATTTCCCCAATCTATAAGACGCCGCCTCACATAAATGAAAACACTCAAAATCACCCCAGCAGGAACTCAGATACAGGCAAAAAAGGCACAAGCTACTTTCTATAACCGAAGGCACTAGAACACCCAGTTTATACATGAGCTACACAAACACGGTATTTTAAGAAATTTGTTGCAAAACCATCCCCCCCACGCACACACACCGCCCTTGCTAAGCAATTTTCCACTTTATTTCAAATTCTTAAGACTTTCTGACTGTCCATCTTGTCAAATTACACAAAAAATAAGATCAGAACATAAAACCCAGTCTGAAGCCATGATTACTTTTTCAGGTTAATGTTGAAAGTGCTTCACACCTAGGGGTTCACATGCCTTTCACCCTACTTTTCCAAATATTTGTCCTTCATATTTTTCCACTAGTATTCACCTTGCATGCCAAAGTCCCCCAGTACAAAAACTTCCTAGATTTGACTTCAGTTCACTGACTTATAACAATTGCTGACACATTCTTTAAGTTCAAACCTACAACTTGAAATGACAGTATCCTGGGAAACACTGTAGATAATACTCACACTTAATTTTAAATAAAAAAAAAAGTGATCTGTCTTTTGCAGATACACCTTTGTACAGAGAAGAATAAGAGCATAAGCATCCTGTCTTTGCATGGCAGACTTGCTTTTGGGGTATTTTGCTTTTGCTCATCCAGATTAAGCTTTGGATCAGTTCCTGGCTGTATTAAATAGCTTTGGCAGAGAAGGGGGATTTAGAAACTGCTACAGTATATACTTGAGAAACTTAAGAATCCCATTTCCTTCTATTTTGAAGAATTAGAGCAAGTCAAATTTCCTTAAGTTATTACTGTCATTATTAGTCAGATGACAGGAAGGCCACTTAAAAACTGCAAATTCAGGATAGGAACTAGTTGCTTAGCTGTGGAAGCCACCTCTGGGGACAGCAGAGGAACTGGGTTCAAGTTTACCTCCATCTTTCACACAATGTCCACAAAGAAGCAGTGATATCAGTTTTCCTTGTTAAGAAAGACAATGATGGTGGGGAAAAAAAAAAACAAACAAACAAACAAAAACACACACACACACCACCACCCCCAAAAAAAAAGTTACATGTCCTAACAAGACATGACCTGTCTAACCAAGCAATTTCCTCATCACCAATGCCAAATCTAGACTGATGGAATTAATAGCACAAAATGAAAACAGAACATTTCCCTCTTCTGTCTTTCCAACCTTTGAATTGCGAGACACCACGTAACACTGGGTATCCCCTGTACTTCAAGGAATGACTAAGACAGACAAGCTAATATCAAAGTGAAGCCTCCAAAACAAGCTTGCACTTGGTACCTTCTGTGAGAAAGCAGAACAAAGGATCAAGTAACATTTCTTCCAGAACTAAATGCTAAATTATTGAATGACTTCTAAGAAAAACACAGTCTGTTAAAATTTCATTATGTGGAGATAAACTGAATGTCAGGATTGCCGTCGCTGCGTAGAACCTTCTCATTCTCCTCCACAGGCATACATACACAGGCTCTGTTCATGGCTGTAAAGCACAGTGATGCAGAGGGACAGTCGTGGCAAAATAAGATACAGGGGCTCAGCTTTACAAAATTCATTGCACATAAACTTTCAATTCATTAATTTATTTTTCCCAAGATGTATATTTTACTCTCGGATATTTACAAAATTATATTTATAATTCCACTGAAAGAAGACTATTTCGTCTTGCAAAATTTGCTATCTTGACTAAATGACTGTGTAGGAATAAGAATAATTATTCCCCCAGATACACACCTTCAGCACAGGGCCAGAGAGGCAGGTATACCGAACCTGTTTCAGTGCGCGAAACACCAGGACTGATTTCAAGGAGCATTAGGTGTTTCATCCCCCAAGATGGAGAGTGCTCTGGTCTTCGCTGCGCAGCTCTTGGCACATCACCCATCTTTAAGGATCGCATTAAGATCTGCAGTATGGCTGACTCCTAAATTAAGTGTGTTTCCTGACTAGGAACACTTAGGTCATTGTAGGACTGAGCCTAGAAGGAACGCTTTGCCAGCACAAATTTCTTTTGCTACACCTCTGCTTTTAAGGATGGCATTAAACAACTCTCCACACTCCCCTGCTGTGAATTTCCGTTGTTAATTAAACTCTGCTCTTCCTCCCCGCTCCCTTCCCAAGGCCATGACTGCCAGCTGATTCAACTTCTTGTCAGCAAATGATTTTTCTGATGGAGGTCCATCGCACCGGACGAGAGGGCAGCGTGACAAACATTTGTTTATCCACATCTCCGCGCACCAAACCAAACGGACTTTGGCAGGACTCCTACTTGCTCTGGGGGAGCAAAAAAAGTTTGATTAAAACTGGAAACGACCCAGATTGCAATGTTCCCATTGCCTTTACAAGAAACAAAACTGCCCAAGGAGCTTCAGCTCACATGGATCTGCCATGCTTTATCTCTGAGGCTGTTCTTTTCTTGGCAGCTTGTGCAGTCAGGTTTGTCAGAAGCCATAAGACACAGTCATTTCTTGCAAGTTGTGTGATGTTCAGACGTTAAAGCCTGACCTCATGCAAAACCTTCAATTGGGTATTTGCTTCCACCCATGCCATCTTCATTTCAAATGCTTCAGTCATTTACTTTTACGGATGAGTAACTCCAAGACGAAAGGTACAAACTCAGCAGTAAAGGTAAGTAGTAGGGGTCGTATCAGCAAAAGCTTGCTGTCTCTTCCCCCATCTGCTTTTAAACATGGCTTTACTACTTGGTCTGTACACCTGCAGTCCCATAATACCGTGCCCTGCAGCATAAAGTTCCCTTATTTTTAGAGCACCGTGAAAACTAAATGAACATTAAATGTTTTTTTAAATAATCAAGCAGGTAAAAATTTACAATTTTTTTCCCAAATGCCTCAGTCTATAACAGTTCCACAGAGACAGTAAGGGTCAAAAAGTTTATTTTCCTTTTAGAATGGAGAAAACATTTGACAACACCACATTTATGAAATATTAAGATACTAATACTAGAAGTGTGGGTTTGGAAAAGATAAATCCTTTAGTGCCTAAGCCATCTTTCAGTTCTAAGTGATTAAGAATAAACTCTTGTTAAGGATGGATCACTTCACACATGAACAAGGACTTTGGCGCCTTTCTCTGAAATATTTGGTAAAAACCAACACTGGTGACAGAATAACAGGCCAGGCTGATTCTGATTTAATATGACAATTTCTGTGTAGGTCTTGATTCTGAAAAGTTAAGTAACCTGCCGGAGGCCAGAGACACCAGTAAAGAAGCCCTGAGTTCAGATGCTCAAGTTCCTGGTTGTCAGTCATACAGTGAAGTACAGCATTTGTTCTTCAGCTGTTAAAAACAACACTGGACATAAATATCTAAAAAATTCCTATTTTCTTAGCAACATCTGTTCAAAACACTTCATAGTGGAATAAACCCACAGATGGATACTTCCAAACATGCGTTCCCAACTGTACCCTCTCTAGCAACATCTACGCTCTTTGCTATAGATAATTTTTTTTTTTAGCCAGGAAGCAATAGAGTGAGTTATACTAAAAAAAATTTACAGCCTATCTTTAAGAGAAGTCTAAGTCACTGGACTATTGTTGTGCATCTTACTACAATGCGAATTATGAAAGGAAGCAGATGTTGGTGCCTTCAATAAAAAAAAGCGGAAGAGTGGCAGTGAGAAAGATAAGAGGAAAGGACAAGAGACAAGAAAATGAGGTAGTTCATTTTTCTACATTATCACTTTATCATTAGGATACACTTGCAGCCGTTCACATACTTTATTAGCGTTATTTGTTCTTGTTTACTGCATTCTGAGCATTGAGTCAAATCATCCTCTTCACACAAAAAAGTACAGAAAAGATTAAAAATCTTTACAGATTTGAATTGATTCACAAAACACACATGACGCCAGTGCTTCAGTTGACAGCATTCAAGCTGGTTTGCCATGGATGTGGTACTCTAATAATGCCTTATAGAAGTGGGACAGAAGCAATTTTTAAGAGCCAATTTACCATGCAGTTTTATTAGCAGGATAGCAGCTATTACCAACTGGTAATTGGAAGCAAAGAGGTAAAAAAAAAATTACTACTGCTTAAAAAATTAACAAAACCACACCCAAGTATATCAGGTCAGCTAGAAATAATGTCCCTCACTACTTTCCAGTCTTTCATTTCTTTCTTTGCAATTTATAAAATGACTAATTTAATCTCTTGCACTCTGTGAAACCACATCAGAAGTGATTAAGTGTATCTGCTGGAGGAGCAGGACCAAAGATGCAATCATAATTGCTACTGCTATTACTTATTCAAAAAGTCCTGCAGCAATTCAGGTTCTGAACCAGAAACAACTGCTTTAACCTTTGTCTTCTTGCTTTTTGACTGGGATGGCTTTTAACTCTACTTTAGTGAGTGCGTTTTGTCCTGACAAGTCATTTTTCTCCAACACTCCATTTCAGCTGAGAACTGCAACAGCAAATGACCGTGCCTTCCTCTTACAGCCCTGAATTTCCATTAGGTAGTGCAGTGAGACGGGCGATGATTTTTCAAGAGTTATTTTAAGGCTAACAGCAACATACCTAGCTACCGTGAAAATATCACCACGCAAACTTGTATTACTCAGATTTTGGCAAAAGAACAACTTTCAGTTTGTAGAGCCGCACACACTGCCTTCACTGCTAACTTACTTACAAGAGAAATGCATATTTTTGTAGGCTGACTCCCAAAAGGCGGAAAAAAGAGTAAGTGGCTCCAAATTCTTTAACCCTCAGCATTTAGTACAGATAGGAAAAAGCTGCATTTAAAGTCAAGTCAGTAAAACTGCAATACGGGCAGGTAAAAAAAATTGTCACATATTTCAGCTCATGTGGATTATACAGGTGGTCCTTACACTATTATCAACGCAGTAGTGCTGTCTTCTTTCTGCAAACATGATGTGGTATTACAGCTGACTACCTTAGAAAACAGACACAGGAATAATTTTTATGAAATACTTTTAATATAGCTGCTTTAACAATGCCAGTTAACCTATTCTGGGAAAACCCATCTCCATTCCACTGGTAAAAAGCCCAGTTTATCCATTAATTTTTTTCTCGCTTCTAGCCATCAGAAACATTACATTTGTTTGCTGGATTATGTATGATATGCCAAAGGCAAAAGAAAAAAAAAAAAAGAAAAAAGGAGAAAAAACATAATAGCATAGCATTTTACTTTTTTAACAAGCTTCTTGCAATCTCAAACTCTGTTTCTCTTAAAGTTATCTTCTTAATCTAGATGACTCACTAAATTATACATAACAGGATATAATTAATTTTGTTTGTTAAGGTAGAGAGACATAAATTTTCATTAAACCTCCCAGATGACTGAAATACAGTAAAGGACGTTCACCAATTCCTTTGCCTCTAGGAAAGGAAATCGGATAACCTAAGGCCTACATCCACTTGGCAAGCATGTGCTCTGTCAGTACTCCATCTGCACAGTGTCCAGCAAAATGACACATCGCTGGATATTCCAGGTATTGCTGAAGGGCCCAAAGCTTCTTCAGCTGGGCAAAGCGCTGATGGCAGTCACCAGAAAGCAGTGGTCCCTCGTGGACCCACACAATCTTAAGCACAATGCTCTTTGTGCCTACAGCCACCGATGAGATGCCATCTCCAGCAGGGAGCAGCGAGAGGGCATCAGCACACTACCCACCTACCCTGCCAGGGAGCATCTGCAACCCTCACTTCTTTGTTATCTCTATCAGTGCTCAAAGCACATCCCAACTCTGCACACCCTTACGCCTAGCCTGGTCCCATTTCATCTCAGCTGCCTACTCCTCAACACTGTCCAAATAGATTGTGGTAACTCAGACCCATCTATCTCTAAAAATTTCTCATCTGCCCTGTATCTAGGTAATAATCGGTTTTCTTCTGTCAGACATTTAGAAAATGTCATTTTCAAGGCCACTACTCAGTTTTTCTGGTCCATTTCCTGAGTTTTATGGCAAAGTATAAGGCAGATAAGAAGTTAAGGCATCTCAGCAAACAAGAAGTTAAGGAATTGCCCAAGTACACTGCTCTTGCTATGAATGGTCTCCATCCACAAGAACTCACATTTCAACCTGCTGAACCTGATACTGACTACTAGAGCTGTTCTAGGCTGTAACCGCATGGTATGTGAAGAGCTAACTGGGCAGCTCCAGACACCGACACTGAAGAAGTAGAAGCACAATCTGGACTCCTCCAAGGAAATGTCTCAAGGGTGGTATTGCTCACTACAACTGGAGAAAAAAAGATGAACTGGGAAATATGACAAGTCATCCAGAAAAGTACACCCCAAACTCCTGTAATGCTGGGGTACAAAATTTTTAAGAACACACCAAGTTGAGAGTTGAGTGACAATTCGTAAAGGTAATGAAATAATATACATCCATTTCTGTTCTGGAGGAAAAAAGGATAGACAGATGATACATCAAGTCACATGTCATTTGGGCTGTGAATAGACACGTCTTTAGAATATCCTCTCCATTCACTAAGCTTTGACAGAAATGGTATTCCTGAATACCTTCAGATCTCCTTGCTAGCTTCTTTTAACCCCAGATAATAACACATTCACATCTATTTTTCCTAGCACCTAGTTCTTAACCTTTAAGGAAAGAGTTGTTTGTTGTCCATTTTGTTAAGCAGCACTTCCCCCAGAGCAAGCTCATTTTGCAAAGTTATTTCCCTATCTGGAAGCAATTCTTTACATCGAGTTATAGTCCAGAAGCTTTGCAAGTAATCTGACTGAGATTTCTGGAGGATCACACCATCTGCCATTTGCAACTGACTCTAGAAGATTTAAGTGAAAGGAAATTATGTTCAGAAAGTACCCACACGCTATGCAGTTAAAAAGCAAGACATTGTTGTGCCATGAAGGTGGCAAGTACTAGATCCCTACAAATGCATTCTTAATCAGCAACAGTTGCCTTGCTGAATTTGCAATAGTGACAATTACGAAATTCAAACTTCATTTAGTTTGCACAGATATACACAGAGCTTTCTAGCAT
Organism: Dromas ardeola; assembly: GCA_013398915.1. NCBI lineage: Eukaryota > Metazoa > Chordata > Aves > Charadriiformes > Dromadidae > Dromas > Dromas ardeola. The sequence continues at coordinate 146,892 of VYZM01019389.1, forward strand.
ATTATTTGATCAAATAATTGTACAGTCAGGTAATATGAATCGCAAAATAAAACTTAAGAGCATTAACAACTCTACAGCTAAATGCTATATTTAAAATTTAATTTAAATTTTGGAATTAAATCAAAGTGACCACCTGATTATGTTTGTAAAGAGGCCATCCCATAAAAAAAAACCTACCTGGAAGAACAAAGGAAAAAGCAACTGGAGATATTTAAAACTGCAGAAACTGACGTTCAAAAGACTAGAAAATCTACCACGTAACAACGAAAGCAAGCATTAATTCCTCAAGATTAGCCTCTTAACGCATCCAGTCCTTTCATTATCTTACTGTATCTCGCAACCAGGTATTTCCTCTGCACAAGCAGCCGGGGGCATGCCTGGAACCGCGGGTGGCCAGAGCGTCCATCACCTGCCAAACCTGAGATTTTTTTCTAGCAATTCAAACTTTGCCCATAACAAACAAGCATTATGGTTCAAACCGTTTTTTTAGGACAAGTCATCAAGAACACCTACACCCATCCATGAACATAGTCTAAATGTAAGAGTTGATCTGCCTCTATGGTAATGGTACAGTTAAAGCCACATAGCTTTCCTACTCTGCAGAGACTTTTAAACAAGAACAAAGGGGCTTAACATAGTTCTAGCTTACTCCTGTACAGCACAAGGAAGAACACACCTCAACACAAACATAACCACAATCACACCAAGGGGTTGTGCTAGTTACAGCTCAGGGGAAAAAAAAAAAAAAAAAAAAAAAAAAAAAGAGGCCACATTAAGGCCAGTCCTTTGTGATTCCAAGCAGAGGAGTAACATATCAAAGTCCAAAGGCTTTTTTCCCCCGCCCCCCATACTATCTCTCTTATCTAAACTCGCCCGTGTAAAATTTAATCTCATAAAGCTGTCTTCTCTGAATACCCTTCTGAGTTCTACAGCCCTAGCATACTGACAAGGACCAAACTTCTCCTTCTAGCAAAAAAATAAAGCAAAGTAGTTGGAACGCTCTTCTCAAAAAGCAGCCTGTTACTAATCAAGAACTAAACTAGCAACTGATTGAAGAAGTTATGGTTTCACAGTAAGTCCTCATATGCTGTTCTCCATATTAAATGCTATAAATAATAACTAATTAGGAAAACTTATAAGCCTGTTTCTAGTCTGAATTCCCCAGTTTCCTACGACTCACAAACCAGCTCGCATCTACTGCTCATAAGGATTGCAAGAGATGTATCAATACCATCATCCAAACTCAGCCTATGTGGGAGTCAATCCTCAACACACCCCCTTTGAAATTCTGGTGGCATTATGAGATCAGACTTTTTCAAACCATGCACCTCTAGAAAAATTGATTCATGTTACTTGGTATGAAACCTGGCATAATGCTCAAGTAACCTCCTTTCAACCTTGAAAGGAGATGCATACTCCCCAGCATAAGCCCTAAAAAATGAATTCTCCTTTTATCGTTCTTCATAGTGAGCTTCAATATTCATCCCCTAAGTATCTCCCCTTCAGGAAAAACAACAGAAAAAAACATCCCAAGATGGTTTCATTAAGGTACGACTGAGAAGGGCTTTAAATTCACATTTGTCGTGTTGCTACAATGGAAAAAACTACATGCACTTTCATACAGAAGAGGGCACATATCCAAGCTTCCTCTATCTTTCTGTTTACAGCGATCGTTACTTGAAATGGTAATAGAAAAGATATATCTAAGCTAAATCATCTAAGACGTCTTGTCTCCTTGGCAAATTTATTTTTCCCTCAACACTCTACTTCATTTAAGAAAACAAAAGTAAGGAAGAATAAAACATAGAGCTTTTTTCCTCCTCTTACTGCTGTAGAGCAGGGAATCCTGGTGCCAGCAATAATTCCATATTAAATACGTATTTGTTTATATACAATATTTATTCTGTAGGCACAGAGTCCAAGGATCTGCTCAGTAAAACGAATATAAGTCCCTTTTACCTACAGACCTCGGGCCTAAGTCCTCTTCAGGACATCTGCAGTTACAGGAAGGTCATCAGAACTCCTTGAATGCTACTGGCACACAGCATATGCTGCACACAAAAGAAATGTTGAATCCATGGCAAAGTGTCCGAAACCCAACTCTGAAACTGGACAAACTGGAGCAAATATTCTGTGTGCATCTTTACAGGAAATTTACAGAAAAGTACAAGTTTTCACAAAGGTAACAGCTTAACCAGACAACTATTGAAAGTGCCAAGCACTGTATGACCTCAGAAGAGGGGGCGGAGAAGGTAACGATATCAATTAAGAATACATTTGAACCATAGATTGTACTTTTTCAGAAGACAAACACACAGATATACAAAAGAAACCACACCTACGCCCTCGTTTAAACAACGCAATTAAGTATGTCCTCAAGTGCTCTGCTGTACTGAGTGATTACTCCAGAAGTCTATTACCTATGAACTATTTACAAAAACAATTTGTTGCAGAAATCCCCAGGGGTAGACTTCATGCCTCTTCTGGTTACATCTGTACCACCCACAGGAACTGCTCATCCCTCCCCAGAGGTAACCTTCGGCTGCGACGAAGGCAGCAACAGGCAGACAACCACCTCCGCTGGCACCGCCAGAGTGTGTGTGAGCAGACCTCTCCCCAACACTCACAGGGAACAAATAACACAAGAAAAGGTTGCTTAAGCTTCCTAAGGGCAAAAGGAACACGTGTAAGTATGACAGAAAGCCATTTTCCCCCACGTACCAGGGTGCTCACGCATACAAATGCTCACTCTACCTGGAGCTAAGAGCAGAAAACACTGGAAAAAAAGGAACTCATCTGGAAGCAATTATGGCACGCATTCTTCTCTCCCCCTTTTTGCCTCTTCTCTGCAGGACGTGAGTGCTGCTACTTTTCCTTCTCCCACGGTCATAGCAGGGCAAGGAGGAGACCGTGTCCTCAGCCTTTGCTGTGGCTTGACAGAGCGGCGAGGCAGCCCGGCACAGCCACACGGTGCCCTGCAGTGCTGAAGGAGTTTGCTTGCTTAGACACAGATAATCCTAGGGGCTCCTTCTTCCATCATCGTCTTTTTCATAATTCCTTGATGACAGACCCTGTTTGGACACTAAATCAATTTTAGAGTCTAGAGACAATTTTTCCTACATAGCAAGGGTATCAACATGCTAGATGGGCCTTTTAGCCTTTAGCTCATTATTTTGGGAGAAAGTAACTGCAACTGCTGCAACTCTAGCAAGTCACAGAGTGGCTAATGACTTTAAAATGGCTTAGCTATGACCCTTTAAGCCAATAGGTCTGGGTTACCAAGCAAACAACTGCAGCAAGCATACAAAGAACAACTGGGAACTTGAGGTACTAGCAACAGCCAGGCAGATCTTAGTAATGAGAGGATTTTTTATAAGCCAAATATTCACCATAAGATCAATTATAAGAAAGAAAAAAAATGCCTGCAATACAGGCAGCCAAATGCTATCAGCTCCATCAATTCCGGAAAAAGTTTTAAAGCTTACTGCACTGACAATGTACCTACAGAAGACTGAAATCACCCTCTTAGCAGGAAGCGGTAGCATTAGCATTACATGACAGCGCACACTGAGCTTAATGGAGTGCAGCAGACCGCCCCGCAGTCTGCGGGAGAGGTGCAGGCTAAAGATTCAGCAAATGCACTCGATGCCCAGCGTGGGACTCCAAATGCAAATAACAACGTCCCAGCAACAGGAGAGAAAACAACAGAAAACAAGGCTACGACACTGAAAAAGTAGAACATGGCATATTGGACAGCACAAGTCAGAGCTGTTGAGGGGAGAAAGAGTGGCTTCTCACCCAAGAAGGGTGACTGAGCCAATAAACAAGCCAAGATCTGTCCTGCTTGGAAAGTCACCTGTTGTGTTACAGAGCTTTGGTTTCCCCTCAGCCTTCTCTAACCTCCATCTCTGGGAGTAGAGGAGCAGGTGAGGATGCTGCCTCCCTATCAGCACCACTTGTCAGGCATGAAGGTTGAGTGAGGACAGATTTAACATTCAGGTTCAGCTGCTGGTGCCAGCACAGACGTAGAATCATAGAATTGTCAGGGTTGGAAGGGACCTTAAAGATCATCTCGTTCCAACCCCCCTGCCGTGGGCAGGGAAATAGCCCACTAGATCAGGTTGCCAGCCTGGCCTTAAAAACTTCCAAGGATGGGGCTTCCACCACCTCTCTGGGCAACCTGTTCCAGTGTCTCACCACCCTCATGGTGAAGAACTTCTTCCTAATGTCCGTTCTGAATCGGACCATCTCTAGTTTTAATCCATTCCCTCTAGTCCTACCATTACCCGACATCCTAAAAAGTCCCTCACCAGCTTTCTTGTAGGCTCCCTTAAGATACTGGTAGGTCACAATAAGGTCACCTCGGAGCCTTCTTTTCTCCAGACTGAACAACCCTTAAAATAAGTGTGCCAGGTAGTCTACAGTAGCAGATAGACTGTGTAACACTTGGCAACCTCTTAATTTAATCATACAAACATCCACTTTTTACTGTTCCCATATCAGCAACAGAAGAGGCAGTAAAAATCGTGCCTGGACAGGTAGCCTCAAAACAGGCTTTGTTGTGTAGGCTTACAGCAGGCTTTGACACCTCTTCTCCACTTTAAGTCCCCAGTGAACCAGCCTCTTTGACATCTTCCTCCTTGAACTGGGGGTGTTCCTAAAAGAGATGGTGTCACTGAGAGCAGCTGCCATCAGGATCAAGTATTTCGTTTTGTTTCCCATTTCAGCAGGAGCCATGAGAGCAGTTGTGAGGTTGAGGGTGCACAGGGGACAGAAAAGCACGAAATGAACGCCAGTGGGTTAAAAAAAAAAAAAAAAAAAAAAAAAAAAGAGAGAGAGAGAGACAAAAAACGACACATCCATTGCACCCATTGTTTTCCTCACATACACACTGCTTTCAGTCTGAAACACTGGCACGCAGTTAAGCACTGATTAAATAATAATCAAAACCATGCAATTTCTATACAGCAAGAAATGGCTCCTCCCCTCCCCCGGAAAAACCAAAAGACCCAATTGAGATGAATTAGCATGCTACTGTACCCATAACGACCAAATGTCTGAAACACATTACAAGGAAGACCAAATTCAACTAGTCTGTAAAATGAAAAAGTGCTTAGGAAATGACTATATAAACACAGGTCAAGACGGATCACTGTTTAGAAGCAGAGGATTAAAATCTACCTTGTCATGATTTACAGCAGTCTTTGATACTACAACTCTTTTCTACGAGACCCTTTCACATTATTTTATTTATTCCGACATAGTACTGCATCATCTCCTTTTGTTACAGAAGTATTTTTATTCTGTATTTCAATTAGACAAATCAAGAATATTCAAGATATTTAAGTTACAAACAACTAGGTTACATTCAACTGTTTTTATGTTGCTGCGGGATTTTAACATTAAGAATACATGGTTGAAAAAAAATAGGACATTTAAGTGTGTAAACTAAAGTATATAAAAATAAATAAACAATCTGAGCTCAAGTCAACAGTTCTGACTTTTCTAATTGTGCTGTAAACCACAAGTTCCTCAACAGAAATACTGTATCTTCTCTCTGCTTGGGTAATGCCTTCCAAAAATTGACACACTGAGTACATTAGAAGTTTTGTCAGAAACAAGTGTGAATACTAGTTTTGATCCATTAGAAAGTGATTTACATTTCAAAATCCACAACGCAACAAATCTCAAAAGGGTTTTAATTTGTATGAAAGCATATAACCATATCTTTCTATTTTTTTTTCCCCATAAATAACATCAGTGGAAAACCTCAGAGAAAATTTTGCAGGAACTTAAATTCCTTGACTGAAAAGAAATTTGATAGCATGTAGCTCTTTAAATCATTGCTTTCCCTTCCTGTGCTACACTTTATCCTGCAGGGAAAACAAATCCTGCAACTTTTCACTTGAAAGGCTGAATTTGATTTATAATTAGTGATGCTTATGCTGATTCTCTTTCACTTAAAAAAGCAGAGAACCTTCCAGAAATACTTCATAAATCTGTACTTAAAAAAAAAATTTAAATGCACAGAATGGAGATAATTGGGGGGAAAAAAAAATAGGGAAAAGAAATCCAAGCTACTGTAGAAATCCCTGAACGCAAAAAATGGAAACTTGTTTCTAACCAGAGGAAATATTTAAAACTTAATAGACTTTTAGGTAGGTCCAGACTTTTTTGATGAAGTGCAAAGTCAGATAACCTACATGCTACTATCCTCAATATGAAGACAATGGGATAAAATATTGAGATTTAACCCAGAGAGCACTCATTTTTCAGCATGTTCTCTGTATGTATCCATTAACGTATCCTGACAGATATGAGTTTGGAGGTTGGTCACATTGATACATTTTTCAGTTTTGTGAAGTATGCTTTTCTCCATTCTCTCCACAAATTATCAGAGGGAAGGGATTCAATACACAAATGTAAATTAACAGTTGGGAACACAAACAAGCAAAACCCCACACAAACCCTCTCCACCCACCCAACTAGAGTTGCCTATCACAATCTCTTTCACTATAAAGAAGTACAAGGATCAGAGTCGTATAATATAATCAATAATACAATAAAGTTGCTATCTTCAGGTAGACTATTAGGAGAGAGCAGACTGTAAACTGAAGGCGAGTTGCTACTGTCTCTGCCCTGCCCAGGCAAACTCCCTGTGCTACCCAACCCCTTCACCAGAAAACAAAGCTGGTGACTGGCCGCCATCAGCTCCACACATGAAACACAGGAGCTGACTGTTCAGTCTTTGCAACTATCCAAGATAAATTGAGCAGAAGCATCCTCCCAGGCATACAGGAGAGGCTTTACAGCTCAACACTGAGCTCAAGTTGCATCCAAGGAGATCTGGAACCTGTTTCATTTTAAAAACATCAAAAGTTTCCCTATCAAAAAGCACAGCCTCAAGTGCTTTTTGGTGATGTCATCCGGAAGCAATTACGACATGGAAAGGGGAGACAGCAGGAAAGTTTTGAAAAACGAAACCTTGAATATCTGAGCTACCATAGCCCTTTGGATAGGCAAGCAACATGCCTGTACCGGAAACCTGTATAAGGCAAGTATGTTTTATTAAACAAGACAGTGTCCTGCCTGGTTACAGCACCTACCTCTCTCCTGCTACTTTTAGGCTGAACCCCTGTAAGCTTTCCTAAAAGTGCAAATACTAACCACTACTATATTAAGCACTTCACTTTTGGACATAGTAGATCAGCATCATCTCGTTTTCAAGATGAGAGGATTCCAGTCCCAACTGACATGCTTTTTGAAATGTAATCTCCCTGGTTGCTCAGTTCACCGTAAGAAGGGAGAATATTTACACCAATGAAATGATCGCCCACTGATTCGTGCCTGCGTGAACATTATGTGCCCTCTCGCCAGCGAGGTTCAGAATTCATCAGAAACAACATGTTGGCAGATTGGGATTTGGGATGATTTCTCCCACACACATGTAACTGCACGTTTACCACCTACACAAATTAACAGCAGATACAAATAAAAGCAACCTCCAACAAGTAAGTAGCATTGACAATGGGTGGCTAAACAGAACAGAAGACTCAATATTTCAAAGAAATGATGAAGAAGCACATGCAAACAGAAAGACTATAGATTAAACAGCTGGGCCATCACATTTTACTGGCACATGTAGAGAGGCACTGGAATTTGCTTTGTGTTTTCAGAAGTACAGCGGATCTTACGAATCATTCCCCTCCCATCAGATAGGGAAGAAAAATAACTAGCAGAAAAATAACTAGCAGAACTAGTAGAAACAGGATAAGGCACGCTGGCATCAGCAAAGTTATTCTTGGTCCATTAGGACACTGGAACACAATGGAAAGAGGCAACCAAGCTCCTTCATGTTCCTCCACTAGTAGAAATCAGAGCCTTCAGGAACCTGCTGGCCCTGTACTGCTCTCATTCCTCCTAAGCGGTGGTGGCTTCTATGTCCTCCTTATATCTCACTGTAGAAACAGGTCTAAGTCCTAGCCCTTAATCATCGTCTTTCATATGCTTCCTGACACACTGCTTACCTTCTTACTGAAAGCAACCTCTTTAACTTTCCTACTTTTCAATTTTTGCCTGTCTTAGCAAGAAAAACGTAAGAAGTTTCACCGCTGTGGGGAGGGGGACTCTTATGATCAATGTTTTTGGAAAAGAGAAAAATCTGAAAGCAAACAGACCAATTTTTATAGGACCAGAAAGTCCCTGCCATAGCCCTTGGCTCCAAACACACACATGATAATCCTTCAAAATATCCATTATTTCATCAATATTCCTAACTGTTTCCTATCCAGAAATCCAATATTCCGTTTCCAAAACCAGAGATCATGCCTATATCTTCTACTTTCCAAGCTATGAGGGAAGGAAAACACTTGCACACTTTTCTTGATTTTCTTTTTAAATATAACAGTATATATGGAGAACGTATGTTCATAAAGTGGAAAAATCTTTTAAAAAAAAAATCTTAAATCATAACAAGTGGCAACACATAAGTAGTAAGACAGGCGGCTTGCTTACTTGATTCAATTTACCAAGGTATTTATTGCGTTAGGAGTTAAACAGATGTCATTTGGAACAAATGACATGATTTTTCTGTTGCAAGTCTTAGCGCAGGACACTAAGAGTGCCTGTATTAATTTATTTTAAAAATAAAATAAATTTAAAAAATAGCGTCACTACTGATCCACAGACGCAAGATTAGGTTTAGGCTTACCTTCCCAAAACTCTAAACTGACAAAAAAACCCTGTAATTTCCCTATTCCAAATCTCTATAGTTGCAAGATCAACAATATCTTAAGCCAACTGCAGTAGCCTATATTTAGAAGAACATGAATATGGGTCTGGTGATGACTGAAAGCATCATTACTGTTTTGAAAATTTCAGATGAAAAATTCTGTTGGAACACAGTATGTCCATTCGTTGTACACTATACATCTATTGTTCTTCCCACCAACAATGAAAATAAAGATGATAGATAACTGATGGTTTTAGACAGCCAGAAGTTTTAACCAGCAGTATTCAACATGAAAAAAAAACAGAAATAAACCTTAAGAACTGTTAAATTACTGGGCATTTTCCCCAAAATTAATGGGAAGCAGAAAGCTTTCTGAGAAACTGCCAGCCCGGTAATTTCACCCAGAGCGGCTCAGAGTGTGTTCTCCAAGTAAACCTTTCAAAGACCAGAAATATCCATAAAACATTGCATTGTGAGTGATGCAGGCATGGAAGAAGAGGATAAAAAAAAAGAACAGGGATAAACTATTTGCAATGCAGTATGCTAATTAACAGCAGGAACAGGTCTGGAGAAAATCCTATGGTATGACAGGAAATATTCACCTATCGAGGAGCAATATCAATGCTAACACATTCATCAGTGGTGTGCTCCCTGTGCCAAACTTCCATGGCACTTGAAGGAACCTCTTGTGTCCTTGTGACTAGAAGGTATAAGCACAGATAGCCTCAAGTGTCATCAAACTAGTGCAAAAAAACAGGCAGGAGAGATAAGTGGGGGTGTTTTCTCGACTGTGCATTCTGAACCGTGTTACGGCACAAGAGCTCTCCCGCCACTGCCACCACTAATCTCATCACGACAGCTCAGCCTGAAACACAGCTTTCTTAACTTCACGTATCCACAACAAGAAGCAGGTCCAGTACAAGAAAAATCCATAAAATAAATCACAGCCATGTAAGGTACAATACATCTCTAAATGGGCCACACCTTTTCTGTGCATTTTGGTATCATGCTAACATATAGTAAGTTAAAACCTAGACAGTAAAACAACAATTTGAAAACCAAGAATTAATGTTAGCATGTGGGCTTTTTTCCACTAAAAAACTTTCAGCAACCTCAAAGCAAAAAGAAAAAATAAATCCTGGAGAGTACAGCCTACAGTTGCAGTTTAGCATGCATATGCTTTCCACAGGTGTAGTCAAGCAACATTAAAGCTGTAAAAGCACGTTTTAAGAGGAATAAGATGCATGAACCACGACACTGAGAATAAACGACAACTTTCATTTTAAAAAGTCCTGTTACCTCTGTGTTTAGCTATGAATGCAGGAAAGCTGTCAGCATGGCTTGTATATACACATAGAAAAGAAAAATGGAATGATAAAACCCACTCTGCTACCAAGACAGAAGCTCTAATACAGCACTGTTGTGGTTGTTAAAAAGGTAGGCCTAGAAAATTGTGCTTACTGTCTGAATAAAAATACTGGAGGGGAATGGATATAGCAATAATTTTGTAAGAAAGAGCTTTAGGAGTGCTTTTAAACTGCTAGAGAAAGGGATGAAATTGAGAACCTGGAGAAACCTGAGCTACAGCTGGAGCCAATGTTTGTCTTGATATTCCTATGTCTGCTCAGACAGCAAATGGTACCATCAGAGGGGGTGCCAATTGCCATTTACTAGACTACAAGAGAAATGTATATTCTTAACATTTCATCTTTTACCAAATCCGTGAACACAGTAATCTAAAACATAGCAAAAGCAAAGTTTATTTCCCCCATAAAATGCGTTTCTCACATAATCCAAGTCCCGTATCGGTGAAGCAAACAGCAAAGCCAAGCGTTCTTCACGCTGTCCCAGGACTCTGTCCCTACGTTTGCCTGTGGACTGAACAAGAAGCTACTGGCCGTTCAAATCTTAGTCTTCACACAAAGATGACTGCGGTCCCCATTCTGCTTATTTTTCCTCAAAATAGCCAGATCTCTTTATGACCTGCAGGAGGCATACCACCATCTCAGCACAGCCCAGCAGAAGGCAACTGCTGTGCACCACCTAACTCCTATTTTCACATCCTTAGTGACTTCTCTTTTCTTTTGTGTGGAATAAGAAGCTATTATGTAGGATGAAATGCTATTCGTCTTTTCAAAACTTAGAACCATGTTAATTTATTGCAGTTTGCTCATTCTAAAATCTGTTCTCACTAATGAAATATTACACTAATTATTGCACAAGTAAAAGGACTGACAATGTGTATTATTTAGATTTCATACCTTCAGTAAATAATGCTTAGAAATAATCTCCTTCACCCGAATGTCTCGCAGTGGTATACACTACAGATGTGCCTAACCACCCGTACATGCCTAGGCACAAAAACGTTCTGGAAAGTGTTTCAATATCAGCTACACATCTCACATTTCTCTTTAAAAGTATTTTTTAAAATAAGCTCAATTATTAACGAGAGTTTCATAAAAAACAACAGCTCCAAACTACAGCCCCGCTTATGCCTTCAATCAACCAGGTCTTCTAGAACAGCCTGGCAAGCTTCAGAATTGATGTTTTCAGCTGTGGCCCATTCGACACACACACTGTAGAACCAACATTGTGACAATAAATTAACTTCCACAGGAAAAGCTATGCATTAATGCCTCTCACATAGGCTGTGCCATGTCCAAAACACAGCAACTTCCGTTTAATTCTGCAGCTGCAAACGCAAGGCTTTCATCACCGATACAAACCCTCCCATGGGATTTCCAGGAAAAGTTCTGCAAGCTAAAAGAATGAATGAAAAACAAAAATGTTGTGGGATACAGCAATGAAAACACCATGTCTGAGGACAGTGACTAGGAAGACCTCCCTTTACATAGCAGCCGCTTGCAGAAAGCCCTAATTGTCAAAAGCCAGGTTTGTAATGCCTTGGTTTTGCAGACTCAGCTGCTGGTAAGACTACATCCTCTACACGTGGTTATAAACAGAGGAAAGTATAAATTGATACATCACACTTGCACATCCAGAACTTCAACATCACACTTACAGGGACCTTTCTTTTCTATTAAACTATGATTTCGGTATGAGACACATGCAGACTGATGACGTTCTTGAAAATTTTTCCACGAGACGTTTTAGCTATTGGCAACCTGTCACCAGAAATCATTTAATAGTTTGTCTTCAGAAAAGCTGACTGTGTAGGTACCAACAGAAGATCTGAAAAGACACGTAACAGCATTGCCTGTTACAGGTTCTGTACAAAGCTCAAAAGGTAATATGGCTCAAGAAGAAATGACTCCACAGCACATATATGGCTAAAACACATATATCCTATGTGTGGGTGAAATAAAAAAAAACAAACACTTTTCTTTGAAGGAAAAAAGAATTCTTTTCACCCACGTGTGGCTTTTAATCAGTCTCCAAACCACCACAGGAAGTCCCGGTGGTTGGGACTTCAGTTGAAGAGCTTCCCATGCTACTGAACACTGAAAGAGGGAAGTGGGTTATGACACTGCCACAATCAAACCACCAGAAAAGCCTGCTTTTGGTCTCAGAATGTTTCACTTCTCCACACTGCAGAATTCTTACCAGGAACTGTATAAGGTAATGGCTGGATTGGACATCATTCTGTTTGATATGCCAGTAAAAGTGGTTTTCCTTCTTCAAAGGAATTCTGGCAATTTATTTCAATTAGTTTTTTCTTGTAAACAGCAAACAGCCAAGCATTTTGTTGTTTTTTTTTTTTTTTACTGCCAAACTACTGCAAAGAATGGCTGAAATAAAAATCCGCTGTTCAAGATGCAGACCAGTGCTATCATCAAATCCCTCAGAAAGACAGAAAAGTAGTATAAAGGAATTATAAAAGGGAAAAAGAAACCTTACTCCAAATTTCTCACATCTTTTTTCCATTTCCTTTCCAAAACCAAGGAGAAAGCCAAAAGAACAGCCAACAAAGAGCCCAGAAAGCTACTCGGCACCGACGCAACCGCTCAACTTTCCAGTACCTTTCAGTGCAGCTTTACAGTAATGCATTTCTTCTCCTGCTCTCTTCCAACTCATCTTCCACCTCAGCTCCAAAGATTACAGGTTGATTGTACAGACTGTATCTCATATATGCTGCTCCCAAGTCCTCCCAACCCAGCAAAGCTTTGTCATTATCACGTTGCTATTGTCTTCCTCATCAAGTCTGTGTTCCGCAAACAGGTCTCTGATTAAAGCCAGACAAGTTTGCTTAATAACCATAATGATTATCACCTGGTTTCAGGTGCTGTCTGCATAACACTTGATTTTCATTATATTTACTATGTTATAGCAGTAATGCTGCACTCAGCATTGCTTTTGGGATGAGTGAGATCAGCAAGCAAGTGCTTGTAAAATGAAATAAGCCTTAAGCTTGAGTTAATGCAAGCTTGAAAAGAAATCAGAATAACAAACTACCAAAAAAAAAGGCACAAGGGAAGTGTTATTAGAAGCAGCCATACTACTTTCCCAAGCACCGTACGTGGACCAACATATATTCTATGCATGTGTATCAAACAAACTATTTAGCTCAGTCCCTGTGATTTAAAAATGCACGTTAATGCTATAGGTAAAAAGGGGGAGGGAGCTAAAGAAATTATAGTTACATACACCGAACAACCAAGTATTACTGGCACTGTATTAGTCAAGCTGCAGAATGTATTTGTATTCAAGTGGCAAGAAGACATAAAATTAGCACTAACAATCCTAGGAGCAACATCTGAATAAATGCAACACGAATTCGTGTCTCGCATGCAAATCAGTTTAGATACAGTTTCAAAATACTTCATACACTTCCTGGCACAACAATATTCTTTCAAAGCAACATCCCCATAACAACTCAAATTACTGGTTTTCCAAATCCTTGGAATCGTAAGACAGCGTGCATGTATCAACATTTTTCTGATTAAAATTTTATTCATGATACCAGGACACTGATCCACACAGGTCTGGTGAAGGCATCCTAAAATTAGTATTAACCATAAACAAGTAGAAGTCTTTGTCCAAAAGTTTCTGAAAACAAGCAGTTAAAAAAAAAAAACTCCACGAAACACAAAACAAACCTTCTAGTAAGCATTTACAAGAAACACGACTAGTATAAGCTAACACCTAAGCAGAATACCTGCGAGAACACAGACTGAGAAGTCTGCCTGCTACCCCAGCCAGGAAGCACCGCCACACTTCGGGCACTACAAGCTGGGCCCACAGCACAGGGCAGACACCTTCACAGCCAAAAAACAAACAAAACACGCCGTAGATACCCCCTGGACTTTGTGCTATGAATGGGAGCATAACCCAGCCGGCAGGCTTTACTGGGGCACAAGCGAAGAGGCGTCCGGCTGGCAGTGCCCCGGTCCTTACGCAGCCCAGCTAGCCCGGACGGCAACAAAGGGCTCTTGTTCCAAGCCAGCACCAGGGCGGCAGCTGAACCAGTTGGCCCAGTACCCTACCTTGGTCTGTGGGACAACAAAGGCGGGCTGTGACCTGAGCAGACAATTAGGATGTGTTGGTGTAGAGTTACAAAGTTCCAAGAGGTCACTCACGGATGAATTTTAGTACTGCAGTACAACCCCTTCAGAGAGCAGTATTATTGGCTTCTTGGCGAAAATAGCTTTCAGATTCCCCCCAAATCTAGGGAAATAACCACCATACTGAGGTTTTGTTCTGTATAAAGCTTACTGCAAAATTTAAGTGCAATTCCTGAGATGAGCTAAGTAGCTTTAACATACACATAACATAATTTTAGTTTGTAAAGGATAGATACCAGGTAACCATGTTAACTGAGACACTGATGATGAAGGTGGTGAATAGCTGTGGAGTAATTAGCAAAGACAAAAAAATAAAAAAAAATTAAAAAATCACACCCTATTGCCAAAGACACTCAAGCTGCAGTAATAAAGTACAACATTCCCTTCAGAAAGTACAATCAGCACAAAGTAAAGCTTCTCAGTTTTGTACATATGCTATAAACAACAATTCAAGACATACCTCCTTACAAAGAAACCCAGTTGTGCTCTCTTCTCTGGTAAAGACAGAGTATCTGCCAGTGTCACCACCGTCTATCCCACCACGCGGCACTGCCCTTCTCAGCAGCTCAAATCCCGTGGTGCTGTCCCAGAAGGACAACACTGCTCCCCAAGGCACAACTTCCCCTTTTAACCACAAGTTCCAAACATGCGTGCAAAACTATTCAAGACAGATCTGAAGCAAGCAAAACTAGGGCCAAGTTGTCAAGACACCTCTGTACCACACCAGTCTTTTAAACAAATAAAGACAAAAGAGTTCTTCGATGATCCAGTAGTAAGAAAATCAGATTTCTTACTTCTTCACTAACTCTTAGCATAGCTCCAGTAAGGCTACAGATCAATCGCTAATCAGAGATTAGCTCGAGTCAGCTACTCTGAACAGTCCCATAATGAAGTCACACAGTCTCATGGCGGTCCTTCACCCCAGCCTGTACTGTGGGGTTTACAGTGACCATCTCCATCCAGCTGTAAAACACCCTGAACATCAGAGTTACTTGGCTTTATTTTCCTTCTGTGGCAAAACACGGACCTCTGTAGATTGCTACCAAATGGCAAAATGCAGAAGAATTTGGTATTACGAATGCCATCTAAAAAAAAAAAAAAACAAATAGGAAAACAAAGTTGTTAATGCTTGCAATCAGTATACAAACCTACTTATTTTCTTATTTTCAAAATCCACATTATGTCTTGGGTAAAAAGCAACTTCATTTTCCTAATTTTTAAGGGAACTTTAATAGAAAATTTCAAATAAAAAAACCAGAAACCCTGAGGTTTGAAAAATATTTTTATGTTTTTCCTTCAGTCCAGCATCTTCTTTCACATGTAAGTTCATCCCCGTGCAGGATCTCCAACAGGAGCAAGGAAGCACCAAGCCAAGACACATAACTTCCAAACGCTGCCAAACTGGAATGCAACTCACACTATGAGAAAGCAAATTTTCATATCAGGAACTCAGGCACTGGTTTAACAACATTAGGGTCATCCTTAATCATCATAACTCACGCAAGCAGCAAAATCTTTACAAAACCCAAGAGAGGAAGCGTTCTTTTGCTTAAAAGGAGCATATGCTTATGCACCTTCTTAAACTGACCCGAACCTTTTATGTGAGGCTGTTTATGGAAGGTCTTTAGGACTTCCTCCCTTATTTTTTCTTCTTTTTTTTTTTTTTTTCAATAAAGACATAAGAGGTTATCTTACTGAAACTCACTTCACCTGAAGAGAATCTCTTGGGCCCAAAACATTGTTTTTACAGAGTTAAAAAAAAAAACCAAAAACAAACAAACCCACCCCAAAAAACAACAAACCCCACATAGTTCTAAAGTTACATTGTAGCACTAGAAAGTAAATTTAAATTAACCCAAATAAAAGATAAGTGTATATTTTCCTTCTTTTTCTCCTCTTACCCAGACTATTAGAACAGACAGAATTTCTCTATTGGTCTTCACAAGACTGCCCCCTGAGAGTTCCCAGAATACAGTAAATGTTAACTCCAGCACATTTAATTAAATACGCCCAAATCACAGCTTTTAGAAACATCCATTTCAGCCAGGACACCACCAGAACATATGAATTAAATGCAACAACCCCTACCATCACAGTTCAACCTTAGTATTGCAGTTCGAGAACTGAACTACTTATTTCTGAAAAATGTGATATTTTCCAGAAAAAGTGTGATTTATTGCATGAAGTAAAATATTATGCACCCAACTCAAAGAGATTTAGTATATTCATATCAATACCAGAGCTACGTTCAACAGAAATAAATCTCAAAACACAGAAAAGCACTATTTTTCATAGCATTCAATAATCTTTGAAATGTTACTGTGATCACAGGAAGTCATTTCTACTTGCTTTTTCCTACTAATTAAAAAGGCAAAGAGCAATAAGCAAGATGACAGAAGCCAAGAGTAAGATGAAGAGAGAAATAAACCAGATGGCATGGCGATATATATTTATATATACTCAAGTTATTCCCAAATTATGAAAAAAGAAAGATCAAAATGTTTTCATTTGCCCTATAATCAGTGTTCTTTTAGAAGAGAGTTTTCAGATATTTTTATATAAAATGGATTGTGAATTCCAATTAAGATAGAGCTGTAAGCCAGGATCCTCTGTCATACAATTAATCTTAAATCCAACCTCTAGCCGAGCAGGGTACACATGGAGTTAGACAGATGTAATTACAAAGTCCATCAGCAGTAAGCCACTGGGAGAGGTTGCAGGCTTTCCTGTATTTCTTCTTGGTGGTGGGCTATTCTTGTCAAAATATACCAGGAAGACACAGCTACTGTGATCCAGTCACAGCACTTTAATATTAGCTTTAGCCTCCATCAGGTATTTTAAGGCACTAATTTTGAAAACAACAATTGCACTCCTATTTCTGCAGGGCGCTGGAGTAGGTACTGCATTCCCAGCTTGGTTTCTGTCCTTCGGGATGAACTCCTCCCTTCTCTGCTTCAAACCTCTCCAAATATAAAACCACATTTTACCATCGTTCTGAACCTGTAAAGTAAGACTAATTGTTGAAAAAACACCATTTTGAACAAGAAGTCTAAGAAAAATAAGAGGCTTTCATAATGCATGATCTGCTCTCCCATAGTGTTCACGCTCACATGTTAGTTTCCTCTGAATGACAGAAATGCTTTCGAAAAATCTTAAAGTTGAAGACTTAAAAAGTCTTCAATTCGTTACTGTCACTATAATCCATGCATTCATGGAAATGAGCAATTGCTGCCAGTTTTGAGAAGAAAGACAAAAATATCCTGTTCCACCCAAGAATCAACTTCTCACATGAAAGTGAACTGACATCCTTACAGTCAGAGGACAAATTTTGCAATCCCATGTCTAAACATGGTATAGCAACTATTAACTCAACTATACTTCTAATATTTCCCATTTTCTTACAGCATCAGCGTTGGAAAGGAATATCCAATAGCAAGGGATATCACACCTAGTCTGACATTTTCCACTAACTGCAAACCCATGAACATGCTTTCTGCTTAGTATCTGAAACAGTATTAAGATCGCACATTTTAAATGTTAATACATTTCCATTTCAGACCTGCAAGTAGCATTTGAGCACAGAAAAAAAAAAAAAAAAGGATGTTATGTCTTCCTATAATGCAGTCAACTCACATCCCATCATCATATGTGAACCATTTGCATATCTGAAAGTAGCAGCAAAGATTATCAGTAAATTTGCACTAATCGTTTTACGGCTATCCCACCCAAGCTGGGGAAATCGACCATATCTCCCACGAAAAGGGCTTTTTGTACGGGTTTTACATAGTAGTTAAAGAAGTAATCACAAAATACTTATGTAATGGAAGTCAAATCTGGTAAAACATTCAGAGGCAAATTCTTAACTTTAGGGTCACAAACTGACAAATTTAAGAACACACTGCAGTTAAGGGTACTCATACAGATTTTCAGTTATGGATCTCTGCACATCTGGCCATGCCCAAGCCCTGGACTTCAGCTCAACAAACATCCTGACCTTTCATTTTTGTGTTCAAATTGGCATGCCAAAACCAGATGTATTTTACTAGAGTGGCAATAACTACAACAGTATTGGTAAAAAAAGCTTTTTTTAAACATTGGTTATATGTGTCAGGGAATTCTTCCTGCAAACTCTAACTAGTAGGGAGGATAGTCTCAGCTAACTTAATTGACTTCGTGTCAAAGCAAATGGAGTGCTCACAATCGTCACTGCAGAGGAAGTTCAAGAAGTTTGCTCTCGCTTCTCTCAGCCACCCACTCCACCTCTAAGCCCTAAATCTCTTGTGAAGCTCATCATCCCTGTGGAGTGCTACAAAGCAGAGAGCCCCCAAGCCCAGGCTGGCTGGTGAGCTCTCCTCTCACCCAGAGCTCCCGGAAAACCCGAGTCGCAAGGCAGGTTGAAAACAGTGTTAAATCCTACCCTTGAGCCTATGAAAGATCACCTAGCTCTGCAAACAAACTCAGGGCTTAAGCAAGCACGTATAATTGCCCATGATCTATTTTTTTCCCCTTACAGAACTCCACCTGATTTTCATCACCGAGTCCTTGCGATGAGTTGCCTCATACTTTATTAACAATACATTATTCACATCCTGCTCTGAATACACAACATTTTCCCCTCTTCTCCATGGCACAAGTCCTTGGGTCCTTCAGAGGCGGTCATTCCATTAACAGCATTCTCACACTTACCTCTGCAATGTTTATTCCCAATTTTTGCACTAGGAAACTAAGGCAGAGCAATTAACATGAGTAATACTGGATGTTCAGCTTAGACATCCCGAAAATGGCTGAAATGAAATTATACAGAAGGCGGTTCGCAAATAAAGCTTCTCTCTAAAAGGCCGTTTTTTAGAAGGACTATTTAAAGCTGAAATCTTTTTTTTATACTAGCATGAAATGAGCGTTCTTAGCTTAAGCATTAGTAAGTTCACTCTTAATGAAGCTCTTAGTGAACACAGAGCTGTCTAGAAGACTCAGAATAACAGCTTTTCCCTTACATGCCACTTCCAGCCGAAAATGCAGATAGACACTATTTCTGATAGAGACAGCAGAATTAAACTTTCAAGGACTCAGAGTTACTTTATTTTAACTCTATTCTTGATCTGAGAAGGGTTATAGGGAATATTACTTATATAAGTATTTCATTATGCCAATAAATCCATAAAAAACCCACAGAGCACTTGCTTTGAAGTAAGTTTTTTTTTAAAAAAACCACATAATTTCAGTAAGACTTGTGCTATGAATAAGCATTTTGACAAACACGAATTTTATATTCAGGAGGCTGCAGGTGTACTTATTTATAATGCACTTATTTACAAAAAAAAAAAACAAACAAAACACAAAACCCAAAAAAATCAACGACGACAACCAAAAAAAACCCCAACAACTGTTGTAGCAGAAAGACTAACTTCCCTAAGACACTTTTTTCCAGCATAATAGAACTCAAGAACAAGTTTATTTCTTCAAGAACTTTCAGAAGTCCTTTCTGGAAAAGCCTAGCCTTGCAATCCAACAGCCAAAGACACAGATGCTTCATTACAACTTTCCAACATACCACACCTATTTATTGCCTTTATTTACAAATGCTCAGAACAACTTTGCTATCCAGAATACCTTCAGGACATAAACATCAGACACCTGCGTTGTATGTAATTTCTTCAAATCAGAAATGACTTACTTTTGAAAAAAATATAACCGATCTTTATTCTTTTTGAGTCTCAATGAAAAAGTCGTTAACATAAGGATATCTCATAAGGGAATGCAGAGTCATTTGTCCTACTAGCACTTTCTTACATGTTTGTCTTCTACAAAGCAAAAGTGGGGATCCCAGAAGCAACTCCTGGGTTCTTTAGTTTACAATGTTATACAGTATCTTACCATAATTATAAGCCGGATTTAATTCACACTGCTGAGAGGGGTGGGGAGAACAACACAAAAAAATACATTTAGATTAAAATTCTGTAGTATTAATAAGATTAAAGAAATCACTTAAAACAGCATATTCCATCTCATCGCCTTTTAAGATGTGCAAGTTTGCGTGTGTGTGTGTATCAGTGCGTACACATAAGAGGTCCCCTAAGAGCACCATCATGAAAGGCACTGAATGCTCAGTCGGGGAAGCCGAGAAGCCTGTCTTCACAGCACACCCCACGCAAACTGAAAAACACATGAGGGCAGCAGAAAAGAGACAACAGAGATTAGCCAGCCAAATGAGACTCCCCTCCACAAGCTAACAAAGCCTGGTTGAAATCATTAAGAAAATCAAGCACACTCTTAGTGATTTTCTGAAACAGATCTGGAAAAGAAAGTGGTTTTAATACTTAGAATTCCCATAAAACGCGGATACTATCCAATGTCTGATATTAGCTGTAATCAATCAAAGGCGAAGGTCCCATGATCAGAAGGTCATGATCTACAAGGTCATAAATCTGAAAGCCCCAATGATCCCAAGTCACCTCCTCCGTGGTGAAGATGACCAGGGAAGCTCTAGCCATGGCAAATTTATTATCTCTTAGAAACTATTATTTCACCACAATGTGCTATAAAATGGTTTTAGTAATTACTGTGGGTTCGTGTCTTACACAATAACAATAACATATGCAACCATACTTCAGCAAAACTTTAATTTTGGTTTGCCTGTTTTTTTTTTCCTTTATTGTTCTCTTAAATACATAGTAGGAATAAGCTAAATCATGTTGATAAGAGAGATCAGGTCTTTAAAAGTCTCACCTACTTTCAATAAAAAATTTTCTCCCCCCCCAAAGTGTTTTTCCTTCCTAAAGCAGCACGTATTAAAAATTTCCATGCATAAACATACACATATAAATGCATCTGATCAGATGAATTCACAGAACATTTCACGTGGATTCCCTACATCAGCTGCTAGAACCCTCAGATACAATCTGGCTCATGTGTCTGTGAGAAAGCTAAACAGATCCAGAGCAAAACCAATAAACTCGACGCTGTATTGTTGCAATGCAGAGATGCAGAAGAATTAAAAAAGAACTTAACTTTCCGGAGATGCTGAGCAACAGGCAGTGTAGCACCCTGAAATTCCCTATGCAGGAGTACACTGCGTATGGCACAGTACGTGCAGTAAACCACTCATCACTGTAGCCAGGTACCAGCCACGCTGCAATCCTTACAGTTTCACTAGTCTGCCTTCACCTTCTGGTTATCACTTGGAAAGGAGGAAATCAGGGCCCCCAAAGAGTAAAAGTTCAGTACCGAAACCATACTGGCTTTTTTGTTGCACTAAACGAATTTGCTATAATTAGTTCTAAAACTAGAGTGAGATTTGACATTCTAGACAATATAATGGGATACTCCCTGGCAAATGAAATTTTATGCAAGCCATGTATGCACAGCATACCACTGAAGATGAACTCAGCCAAAGACAGAAAAACAGCTTAATATTTACACACTGTTTTCTTCCAGTCCAGCACACATTACACACAGGTTTCAGCTGAACAACGTTGTACAGAACAGGACTGTCACCAGCCTTGCCAGATGAAGATTATCTTCATGTATTTACTGATTTTCATATTAATACCAATACCCTTGATATCTTACAAAGTCCAAAAAGCCCGAGGCAGAAAGTATCTCTGACCTCAGTATCCGAAACCGCTTCTCAGCATTATCAAGGAACATTCCCCTGCGCAGCCAAAACACTGCTCTGCCACTTGCAGCAATGCAGCTCATGAAATACTCCTGACCACTGCAAAGATACAAGAAAAAAAAAAAAGAAAGGTTCACAAATGAGGGTAACAGATGAATACATTTAAGTTATGAGCTAGTGTAGCGTACCTTAAAGTGCTGGCCTACACACTTTCAAGGCCAGCAATTTGGAAAGAAAAAAAAAAAAATCACTAAACGTCTCAAAGTTCATGTCTGCAGTCTCCACCTAAGTCAGCCTCATGTTACTTAATGGGGTTTGGGGTTTTTTTAACCGATTAAGCCAGACTAATCAGACCCTTAACCTGAAGTAATCAATACATCTTACAGAAAGTGTCCTTTCCTAATAAGCCCCAATGGCAACTAGAAGCCTTGGAAACTTACATTTCTCCAGAAAAAAAAAAAGCAAAGGCTGCCTGCGCACTGGCAGAGCATCAAAGGAAAGCTGTTGCAGCATATCTAACTAAAGAGGAAACAATTAGGCATTCTGAGCATCCCAAGGACCATTGCCACAGAGAGCAGGAAAGAGCCTGAACAAGAAAGTCGTATTTTTAATACGCCTTTCTGTTAAAAGGGGGGGAAAAAATACCAACACTTTCAGGTGAAAACAATAAAACTGAAAGTGAATTCCCTCTTGAGAATACCTATTGTTGAGGTACTTTGAGGGGGTTTAGTATTGCTTTTTGTGATTTTATTATTTCTAAAATTCAGGTTGTACCTACACAGGTCATTCTGAGTCTACCTCAACTCAAGAACTACATGATGGCACAGCTGACAATGACAAGAAGCCAGCTGATCAATTGCAAGGGAAAGCCCACTGTTGTTTAAGGCCTGTTTAGGTTTTCTTGTTTGGTTTTGGTTTTGTTTAAGACTTAAGCTTTTTATATTCTTTTTAACCACACCTACTTAAGACAAATGGCCTTTAACAAACTGAAAGACCCAATCTGTTAAAAATACAACACACACCCCCATCTTCAATTAAAGGTTAAGTGAGCTCTCAAATAACATCCCTCTTTCTCATAAAAGCATTCAGAAGGGGAAAAAAAAACAGACTGGACATTCATGCTTATTTTAAAGATTAAGAAGTGAAGTTATACCTGAATATTTTTCTTGTGGTGATGCATATAGCCTCAAGGAAAACCTTTAGATAACCTGATTTCACCACCATTACACACACACACTCATTTGCACACCACCTAAAAACCAGGACATCATGATGATCTAAATGCAAAGTAGACCTTCTTAAAAACCATGGAAAATGTTCACAACATGATGTACGAAGTGTTTAAGAGAACTTTAAAACTGCATAACAAGAAGCTTTCCTGAAAGAAAGAAGTCACTAAAACCACATCTGTCAATCTCCTGTCGACTTCTAGTTGAAGAGCTCCCAACAACTCAATCAACCCCTCTTTCTGCAAAAGCGGCATAAGCAATGAAGACGGCCTGAAATTACTGAAGTGCTCCAAAAGAGCAAGATCACATGGTTACTCGAGTCTAAAAACTATCTCTTCCTAGAGTTATTCTTCCACACAAGCATGCAACAGGAGAAAGCTATCCACAAGAAACACAAATACAAACAAGAAACAGAAAAAATAAAGGAGAAAAATATAATTTTATGCTTGTTAAAGTAACACATGAACATCTACATAGCAATTTAGAAGCTATATTTGGTAATTTTGATATGGATATTTACCACACCAGCTTTATTTCCCCAATCCAAAAGTTCTGATGTTCTTAAAGAAAACCATACATACACACGCCTGCCCACCTGTCTGTCTCGGAAAGAAAGAATACACTTGAAAAGCAAGGATTTTGGTGCACCAACATCAACAGGACATAGTTCACCTGCACCGAGTCCAGCATTCCAACAACATTTTACACCAGTCCTCAAGGAAAAGACATCAACCTATGCTACAGCTACATTTTCCTACACAAACTCCATACTGAGAAGCAAACAGCCATCAGTCCCACTTTCTGAAGCCCAAGCCTCAGAAAAGGCTACTTTACTGAAGACGTCTAATCCAAAGAGCTCAGGATGGAAGGTCTGGATCCTGCCAACACTTGCACATGCTTAACCTGATGCATATAAACAGGGATTACTCACATGCTGGAAGGTAAGTACATGAATAATGAGCACGTTCATGAATCAGCAATTACGTTCAGGTAGAACAAAAAGCCAAGGCGAAAAGAGAGGGGGCACAAGAGGCAAGAAAGTTGTCACAAGGCATATTAATAATTATAAGAGTGAATGCTCCCTACTGGATTTTTAGGAAAGCTAACTTCAAAATACATTTAAAGAATGTTGGCTTTTAGGGTTTGGCGGTAGGGAGGAAGAGACTGTCTTGGTTTATCACTGTGAATACACAATAAATTGTCAATTATGTAAAAAGTCTGCTAAAAAAAAAACCCAACCCTTAGACTGCTCATCTTTACCTAATCACCCCAGCTCTGCAGATAAAACACTGGTTTTACATTCTCACTGGCTTGCTTTCTCCAGCTACAGGCCAGTTGTATGCCTGGAAAGCTTCTGAATCAGGGCAACATGGCCTATTTAAAATTCAATTCCTTTAGCAGCCAACTTGGGAAAAAAAAAAACCAAACACTTTCAAGGTTTTTCTAAAATACAACCAGCAGGTCTCCAGAACAAACTAATTAATGCTGCGAACAAGCAAACTGCTGAGCAACTCAACCCAGGAACTGTGGGGCCTCCCAGACATTGGAGCATTCAGAAGTTGAGAGGAAGAAGGTGGGGGTTATATATGTAAAATGGCCTGCTCTCAACTTCCTCTGACACCAGTTTGGGTAAGAAGGGCCTTCCAGTTCTAGTAAGTGATTCTGTATTGCCCAGTAATCATACACTGTCGAGAAAAATATCTCCTTAAGTGTTCACCCCAAGTGGCCCAGTGCTTCCATCAGCTTCTTCAAGATCCATCAATTCTAGGTACCCCGTCTGCTATGACCAGCTTCTCATGCCTGCAAAGGGTGCCCTGTGGAGATCAGAGTCCTTTTGCACAATAGCTTACAATAGGAGTTCCCAAATTTAACCTTCTTTGTTAGCTACAACAGCAAGGGATACTGCTATTAACATCTGCCACCATCAACACACCTGTTGGTGCACCACAACCTATGGCAAGCATACAAATATACCAGTTACACAGCAAACATTGTGCGATAGGTATTTTGAACTGGTTTCTAAGCTATAGTACTCTGGGCCTCCTTCAACATTTTAGTAATTCTATCTTGCATTGACAAGAATTAGTATACCAGAGTAACACTGACAACTCCAAAATAAGTCCTTTTTGGAAAAGCCAGGCTCCAACATTCAAGGTGCACTGACAGCACTCGTCTCTTCAGGCACCAGCACCCTTCTTTCATGCTTTCATTAGAAAAGTATTGGTTAGCCTCACGCCAGAGCTCAGCCGGTGTGACATTTCCATCTCCTACATCAGAATGATTCAGTTCTAAATTATCACCGTTCAAAAGCAGCCAATGACTTGCACCTTGGAGGTCACAAACAGCGTTTCAGCATTGACGCCTCAATATAATTTGCGAAGTCACAGAAGCCTAGATGTCTCAACTTCATTACTACAGCTCTTCTTACACAATGTTATATGCACTAACAAGTTTTGCCATCTTGATCAATACTATGAAGACTTTACATAAGGAAATGTTTTCACTGTATTATATGTACAGCATTTTAAGAATGTTTATATAAAAAACAAAAGCAAAAACCAACAGGAACTAATTGCCTCACACTGTAACAGCCAAAACATGTTGGGGACTGAACAGCTCTGAAAGACGAAACCTCTGTCCTTGAGATTGTAGAGCATAAGAATTGTTAGAAAAAGTGAAAAGTAGAAGGAATTTATCGAGACTTACCGGTATCTTTCTAACGACCAGGGCTTTGAATAAGGAATTGTAATGCTATAAAATAATAACTGAAATAACAATTAGGACTAAAGGCAGAAAGATAAAAGAGAGTTAACAGGACCAAGGGAAGCTTGGAAGCAAACTGAAAGAAACAAAGAAAAAAAAATGGTAAAAGGAAACAGCAAAGGAAAAAAAGAAGAATACTTAGCTCAAATTGCAAGCTGCTAACAGAACTGGAGAACCCAAAGTCACTACCCATGTGGTGGCTGTGGTCTTCACTATCTAGACCAAAGGTCCAAAAAACTCACAGCAACCAGCACTGGTTAAAGCTACAAGACAACAATGAGACTGAGAACAGTAGTTAAATCAAGCTAAAGATCTGAAACCTCTGAGAAAGGCAGTCTTTAGCTTTAACAATTAAATAAGGAGCTAGTTACAGAAAATTGTTGGCTTTTCTTACTGATCATGTCAGACAGTGAAATTTCTGCTTCTATTTCAGGAACTTGTATGTTACTCATACAAGCAACAAGCTAAAAGAAACCTTCAAAAAAAAAAATCTATGTCTCTCCTCTTTTCCATAATTTTGTAAGAGCCCAAGCCCTGTGTGTGTCCAAAGCAGCTCAATAGCTGTACGCACTGATATCATAAAAATTATTATTATTCATTTTACACTGATGAAAACCTTGTCCCCATGAGTTTACTGTGGCCAGCTTTCTTTCCAGCCCCTCCCTGAGCACAGCAAAAATTTAATTGAGAACTACCACCCTTGGGATTTGTGAACTACTAAAACACGCATTTCCTTCTTTGGGATTGAGAGCCTGCTTCCATTCACTTGTTATTAGCTATTTCATTGGGAATACCCCGCCGGACACTTGCCAGAAGCTTTCTGCATTTTTTTTTAGCCTGGCAATTCCAAGAGATACCACAAATCTGAGATCATAAGATGACACAGGTACTACAAAACTAGCACTGAGTATTTTATCAAGTTTAATTACTGCTCAGCGCTGCTGAAGACCTGTACTTTTCCTAGTGTGACTTCTGGATGCTGCCTGCTTTTTCATCTGCACAAATTAAGAAATCCTGTAACAAGGCTTGCAAAGCTACCCTGGGAACTAATAACAGGTCTGGAAAAACCCAGACATGCTGCTCTACTTCTCCCACTCTTCAATTTTCAGCAACGGAAGGGAGTGTAAATTGTACTTAATTGCAAAATTGTCAGTTCAGTCCTTGAGTCAGTAAATCATGCTTTTACAATTTCTCTTCCTTCTCCCCTCTCTCCTTTCCCAGGGAATGCACACTTACAGCATTATTTCTAATCTCCGAGCACTTCTACTGTCTTCTTCCCCTACCTCACCCCCCC
>VYZM01019389.1:186876-210593 GCA_013398915.1 Dromas ardeola
GGGGGGGCGAAAGAAGAGATCTCATCCTGCCTAGCAGGCAGAAATGACAAAGCAGAGCTTTAGAAAGACTTGGGGGCACAACGCTTGCAGAGCCACAGGAACAACTGCCTGAGACACACAAAAATGCACACTTTTACAGATGGTGAGCATGGGGCACTGCTTTAACTGTGGGACAGCTGGACTTGACGAAAAAGGCTCCTGACACTAAATAGAGGCCAATAATCCTTGAAAGCTCCATGGCAGTCCAGATATCTCTAGTCCAAACCCAAAGAGCTCCCTGAGGACATGGAGACAGGTACACACGCAACTGCGCTTCTCCGTGTTTCTCTAGATATTGTGGTTTTCACCTGTTTTTTTCACACACGCCTGCAGAGCTAGTCCCACAGCTTGTCTGTTTTGCAATGCTTAAGCTAAGGGGGGAACAGAAGTGGCAGCCCAGCTCCTGAAAAAATACAGTACCAAGCAGATCTGCATATGAGAATAGACCAATACTCAGATTTGGTTGGGCTTCAAAAGCTTATCATGCATGGAAGCAGATGAGCAGGATTGTGGGGAGCATCCAGCTGGAGGGGATTATTATTGCTTCATAATGAAATGCTCTGGCATTCTGAATTCATCTGTTCTATGATAGAGGAGAAGCATTTCTAGTGTACTTTCATTAATTCTGTGCAGTTTTACAAGTCTTTGTGAAAACCAGACAAATGTAGATGGTCAGGAGGTTGAAAAATATGCTGGTCTTTAAGCAGATCCCGTGTGTCATGCCCGTAGCTAAGACTTTAACTGCTATTAGACAGCGATACATTGATTTCTGTTTACATAAATACTCCGTAAATTCCATATGCTTCTCATTTGAGAAGACATTTTTATTTTTAACATTGCAGGATGTTCCTTGGGTGGGAGGAGGAAATGATTTCTGTAGGAGGTAAACACACGACTGGGATTACAGAGAGAAAAAAGCCAAAGAGAAACCCTTGTACAACTTGCTATAGTCAATTTGCGTAAGCAAAGCAGACTATGGGCCAAGACACAACCAAAGACTGCGGAGTGTTTAACATGACAAAAATACTGGACTGAACTGAAGTCAGTTCTGGAAGCAGTAACTAACATGAAATGAAGTAACTCCTAAGTTACACTCTAATTTAGAAGGCAAAAGGAATACAGTCTCGGTGCTAGTCTACATGCCTTGGCAGGGATGGGAAAGCCATCAGAGACTTCCAGAATGAAATCATGTCTCAGCTTGGCACAGTGGCAGCTGCGTTACCAGCTTCCACGAGGTTTGGTCATCCAGTTTAAACTGAGCCACAAATCTTCAGCACATCTATGTTCCGCCCCCCCCCCCAACACAACTGTAAAAATTAAACATTCAACAGTTCAAGCTGACTAGTATTTTTTAAAGAAAAATACCATTTAGAACTTAAATTATTATACATGCCAAGATCGATCAGAATTGAACAACAAATGAAAAAACAACACCCCAAGCAACCAGAAAATCCCCACCTCGATACTATACGGAAAAGAACATACACAGCATGGCCCGGAATGAGCAGAACCATCTGAGACAAAGTCCTGCACAGCATGGAAACCTTAAAAAGGACTTAGGTTAAAATGACTTTTTCTGGATCGAGTCTGCAGCAATGATGTTTAGGAAAGTGTTGTGCAACTGTTTGAAACTTATAAAGATGCATTAACTGGTGGGAGTTTGATGGATAGGAATATTTAATACAATGCATATATCAAAGCTCATCCAGTTCTGCCGAGTTACGAGTTCTCTAATTGGTTTCCAGGGGACTTGGATTAAGGCCCATTTTGCTAATAAAAATACCGTGCAAAAGAATAACTGAAATAAAAATTCTCCAGGACTGCTAGCGATATTCCATGAAGGATAAATACACTTCATCAGCAAGGCAAGCCAAATATTATCCTTTTTACCATGGTCTATTTGTACTGTTCGAATTTTTTTCCCTTAACTCATCTTCAGAGCTGCCACCCTCCCCCTCCGAGAGTATTAATGGCAGCGAAGAGCTCCCCTGCTTTGCCCTCCCCTTTTCCTGCTGAAGTCAGTCTCTGTTTTGCAGCTGACTTCAAGAGCAGCAACTTCTAGCCTTTTTCCGCTTTCTTTGGCAGATGAAAGAATAAAAAGAACTATACACGGCAGATGCTAATCACATTGTTTAATCCACACATCCTGGCAATAAAAACCTAGGAAGATAAGTCCATGCCACTTTGATGATTCTATCATCTACTCTCACAACCATGTTGCTAAGGAGAGACTATTATCTTTTAATGGTCTTCAACAGACTGAATCTAAAGTACACAGAGCCTGAAGATTTCCCCGGGTTATAAAAGCGTGCGGCAGCAACAGTTAACTGATTCTGCATGTGCCAGCTACCGACCAAGCCGCTGTGCTGATCATCGCTTCTCCTTGGTTTTGTTCTCAACAGAGCACGCAGAAACACCAGCGAGGGAAACAGCATCGGTGTCAGGTAAGTGGGAAGGACCAGAAGCAGGCTAACGAGAAAAGCAAGTGGAGAATTAGAGAGCTGAATATAGTTTTCCGCGCTGACAGAGCGCCACACGAAGCAGGGATGCCTTTCATTTTGGTTTAGAGTACAAATACATCCCCTTACATAATAAGCTCATTTTTTCAAAAGCTGTTTGACCGTAAGTGTCGTTCTGATGGCAGTACATTTCCACATCCAGATGTGCTGAGGAGATGTTTTTTCCTTGAGTGGTTTAATTATCCTCCGGGCAAAGGCTCACAGTAACCTTGCATGGCTGAGCTGAGGCCGGCCAGTGGCAGAGCGTGGGTGACACAGCGCTGCTGCGGGGAAGCGGTGTCACCAGCAGTGACAGTCACTACGGGCCCGGAAGGGAGGAATCTCTGTGAGAAACAAGGACAAGGAGAGAGAAATAAACGTAAAGGGGAACTGGAAAATGCACGGCAGTGACATAAGTCAGAAGAACTAAATATCTTCTTAAAAATGGAAGTTTAAAGGAAGCCATGGTGTAACTGGAAAATATCTGCATATCATCACTGTGTCCAGTTCTGGGCTCCCCGGTTCAAGGACAGGGAACTGCTGGAGAGGGTATAGCGATATAGCGAAAGGCTACCAAGGGGTAGCTTTAGGGGACTGGATTAGGAGACTGGAACATCTCTCTCATGAAGAAAGGCTGACGGACTTGGGTCTTTTCAGTCTGGAAAAGAGATGACTGAGGGGGAATCTTGTCAATGCTGATAAATACTTAAAGGGTGGGTGTCAGGAGGATGGGGCCAGGCTCTTTTCAATGGTGCCCAGTGACAGGACAAGAGGTAATGGGCACAAATTTGAGCATAGGAAGTTCCACCTCAACATGAGAAGGAACTTCTTTACTTTGAGGGTGGCAGAGCACTGGAACAGGCTGCCCAGAGAGGCGGTGGAGTCTCCGTCCCTGGAGACATTCAAAACCCGCCTGGACGCGTTCCTGTGCAGCCTGCTTTAGGAGACCCTGCTCTGGCAGGGGGGTTGGACTAGATGATCTCCAGAGGTCCCTTCCAGCCCTTACCATTCTGTGATTCTATGATCTGCATGAGCTGAAAATCTGGAAGAATGGCATACAGGAAAGGGAATGAGTTGTTGTGTGGGCTTGCCAAGGTACCTACGCATACAGCAAATGTTTTAGCATCATTGCTTTGGAAAAGTGCAGGGGTCAGGGCAAAGTGTCCATCCTTCCTTCCAGCGTGTGCATGAAAGAGATCCCCTACCCACTGTGCCTTCAACAACGGGTCGCACAACATCACTGCTGGTGCTTCAAGGCTGCACCATGCTATGGCCGAGGCCATCCTCATCACACCCCAGACAATCAGCAGTTTACAATAGGGATGCTGTGAATCAGCCCGAGCCAGAGAGTCTCCTGCGTGTGACTGTGTATTGCTCAGGCTGAAGGACTTCACTCCATAGAAAAGGGGACTTGAAGAAGCAACTCCTATATGAAGTAAAAGAAGAGAAAATACCATCGCAGGATTACAAACAGGGATGAATCACACCACACTGCTAACCAGTTCTTCTCACAAACCAACAAAGCCCTGAATAATAAATCAAGTCAAATAATTTTTAAGTCTCACTTACACCTAATTCTGGCATTTTCTGGAACACGTAAAGTTTACCGATACAGTCTCACTATTGCTTTTGCATTTCTTGGCGACTAGTTTTCTTCATTTTGCTTTTAAAAATCTGCACGATTTAACACTTAAGGGATACATGCAGATAAAATTGCCATACGTCTTGAAAGATTAGCCAACGAACACCCACTTTCACAAACAGGAGAATAAAATGCCCATGGCTAATAATCCAGATACATGCTGCTCTCATAACAGCTTCATTTCTGGTCAACAGTGTCTCCAACTGACAAAATAGAGCTATCCCGGAGGAGAAAGGCACTTGGTATGAAATGCTGTGTGGTACCCCAGCTTTCTGTGGGCCAAGAAAGCCACAGTCCCAGAGGCACCCGCATGCCCCCTTTTATCCAGGGACTAAGACTCCTCAGCACCATCCAGCTTTGAAATCAGCAAGGCCACAGCACTGTGGTGGCGGACATTCATTGCAAACAGTCATCTTTTTTTTAATAACCTTAAGAAAAAAAATCTATACGGAATATCTTTCCTTTTCAAACTTTAGTGAATTATCCATCTGACCTTCATGGATGTTGTAGTCTCTCTTGTAGTGGGAGACACAACACTAGGAATTTAATTGATGTAATTTCCGTATCTTGGCTGAGTAGCAGCATTTACATATTATTAAAACCTCCTCAAATAAGGATTTTCCAGGAATGCTTTTAATCTAACTGCAGGCATCAACACTAGAAGGCAGACTCCCATTTGCCCCCCAATGATAAGTACGCTCTTCCACGCAGACTGTACCAGAACCCAACATGCACAGCAGTTTTTACACATAACGGTAGCACATCGCTGTAGTTGAGGAGCTGTAATTGCGTACAGTTGGTTGAAAGAGTATTATAACCAGATACAATAACTGAAGGAAATAATTCAGAGTTATTACTCATTATTAACAGTCGTCTGATGAACAAAGGATGATTTAACTATCAGTTGTCACCGCCAGCGACAGTAACCTCCAGTACAATTATGAAATCTTAGCTGTCAGGAATACACATCTTTTTTCCAGCTATTTCCAGCACTTCACTGAGACTCCTTGTAGACATTACGAGTATCTGTGTGTCACTTGACCTAGCTGGCACCTTTCTGTTTGCCCCCAAACAGATATGAACTTCCAACTCTGCTTCCATACCCCCTTGCTTATCTTTGCATTCCCTGTCTTTTCAGCTTTCTTCCCTCTGTCCTCAACACCTGCAGAACCACCGCATCCCTCCGCAACGTCAGTCACACCTACCACCATTGCTTCCACAAGGAACATGCAATTATGCCTGATCTTGCAGGTTTCGACTCACAAGACAGACTCTTCGGATTAAGAAACACCTTTTACCACGTGATGCACACAGGGGCTTTACATATAACAGAAACCGTGGTGGTGAAGACCACGCTGTATTCCAAGTGGCTCAAGGCCAACAGAGCCCCTAAGCACAGCCAATCAATACTGAGCTCCCGCTCAAAAGGCCACTGCCAATTGATTTCCACAGATGATAGGAGCTAACAAAGCTACAGGCATCCCTGTAGCTGTCAGACATTAAAGTGGAAGTCATCTTTCATAAATCTTGCTGTTTTCAGCTGTCTGAACACAGAGAAAACCACCTGTTTCATATTATTTTCAGTCCTAAACAGTGGCCTCTCGGCATCTCCCAGCATCACCTTCAAGTGTTTTTAATACAGCCTTGCTCTGGGGTTCTGCAGCAGCTGAAGAATGCGAGATGCTCCCCAGCGAGCTGCCAGAACTTCACGCTTCAGAGGAGCGGTGGGAGCCGTATTTCAGCCCTCACTACAGAGAGCGCACACAGATTGTAACGATCACTGCTGCATGGAAAACACTGCGACAAAAGACACGTCTCCTCTCACAGTACAGATACGCCGTTCTCCCAATTGCCAGGAGCAACTCCCTACGCTCCTTTGGAAATGACTACAGCCTTCTACTGAAGCGACTTACGTTTTTTGTCTGGTTGGGTTTTTTAAGCCAAATGAGGCAAAGGATAAGCAAGTCCTTTCTAATTCGTGAAAAAGCATGCCTGGAGTCTGTTTTCTTCTTCTTAGGAAAATTAATTCCCTTCATCTCCTTCCTCACGTATGTGATTTTAACAGGTAACCTTCCTTCTCATAGCTGTATTTCAGCCCTGATCTTGCAAAAACCATTTGTAATAGAAAGAAATAAAGAACTGCTACCCAAACGCCTCTTTTCCCAAAACAAAACGCTGCTCTCTAGTGGAAGATGATGATATGATCTAATTTAATTAGAAAAAATGTTTTACAATTGTCATTTTATCAGTAAGAGGAAACCTAAATTCATTTTTCACAAGCACTGACATACAAGAGTGGTAGGGCTTGCTTGTTTTATCTCAGCCTTTCAGATTGCCCTGTGAGATTTTGGTGTTTATTCCTCAAGATAAGTTTGCTGTGCATTTATATCAATACTATAATCACATCCAAATAACCTCCCAAGTATTTGTGAATTAAAATATTGGTACATTTTCTAATTTGATCCCTTTCATTTTTTCTGTTCTTAGACAAAATGAAAAACACGGGCCAATTTTTCTTATTTCCTTATGTTTTTTTCCACATATTTAATTACTGACAGACTCTTCTAGGTCTGAATACATGGCTTTAGCTAACCGTTTTGAAGATACAACATTCATCAGTTACATTCTCAGAATTTCGGCAAATATGCAGATACTGTCAAAATCTTTATCCTGTTTGTTATGGGTTGCTAACGACCCTGTCTGCAAGCAGACTCATGCACAACTGAGGAATTACCTGTTGCAATGGTTCCTTCGGCTTATACCGAAACAGTGACAAATGGTCAGACATCAAGGAGTATTTGTCCTGAGGGAAGCAAATTTTATCCTACTTACAGCTAATTTATTAAATACAACATTCATTTCCTTTCCTTTTTTTTTTTTTTTTTTTTAAAAAAAACCATAGATAAAGCAAGAAAAGGACTGACCCTCCATACTAAATTTCTTCAAGTTATGGACTAAAGCAGCACAGTTCGAGATTAATTCCCAGCTTCCCACATTCACAGCAGGAAACCTTTATAGCACATGCTTCTGTTTTCTTATCTCTCTGCAGATAAGAGACATGTGTATAGTGGTTTCCTGATAAACATAATAAGAAAGTACTTCATTATTTTTTTTATGACGTGCCTTTTAAAAAAAATTGCGCTCAGCTTATTGGTTTACTAATTCACTTTAACTACAATTTTTGCCTGCATACTTCTTCCACCTGAAGCACTATTCCCATCAAATGCAAATACTATGGGGAGGGAACACTAATTTGTTGAAGGATATAGGTTAAGCAGTCACAGATTGCTAATTAGTGTAAACCTCATCTGTAAAAATTATAATCCTGCCAGGTCTGTATCTAGTCTTCTGTCAAAATTACGTAGGCTACATATGTTGTGGAATAATATGACATGGGCTTGCAAAAGCACCCCAGCACTCTGGCCTCGGCCACTGGAGCTGGCACCGGAGCAGCAGGTCACGTTCTGCGTTCCAATCACAGGGACCGAAGGTGGTTTTTCATTTCTTTTGTTTTTAGGGCTGAGAGAGACATACAGAAGCTCCCCCCCCACCTCCAAGTATCTACTGAAGTATTTTTAGAAGTAACTATTCAGCTACTCCTATCGTTAGACAGAAAGAAAAGGTGGAGGCGGAAGGGTTTTTTTGACCCACAACACGTAAAATCCAGAACTACAAATCTTGAAAGAATACGAATGAGCAATATATCTGCTTTGCCATGTACTTGAGATTAAGACAGAAAACTGTTTTCAAGTTTCACTGCAAGTCACAGAATCGTAGGGTTGGAAGGGACCTCTGGAGTTCATCTAGTCCAACCCCCCTGCCAGAGCAGGGTCTCCTAGAGCAGGTTGCACAGGAACGCGTCCAGGCGGGGTTTGAATGTCTCCAGAGATGGAGACTCCACCACCTCTCTGGGCAGCCTGTTCCAGTGCTCTGCCACCCTCAAAGTAAAGAAGTTCCTTCTCATGTTGAGGTGGAACTTCCTATGCTCAAGTTTGCGCCCATTACCTCTAGTCCTGTCACTGGACACCACCGAAAAGTCACACAGTAAAATCGTATTTTCAGTAGACCTCACTGAGGAAAAAAAAAAAAATTAAAAAAAAATCAATCAAGAATCAGTTTATAAATAATGACTTAGCAAGGAGTTTCTAAGCCTGATGATTTTGGAAAACTTTACCTCTGTTTTAGAACAGATGAAAAATACGAAGAAAATCAGGATACTCATAATTAACAATAAATTTTGGTAGCCAATTCTTGCTTTCTTAAGAATATGGCATCAGCAGTGCCGATAGGAATCGGGGTTCCCATCTCAGGCCTCCCACTTGCAGCTGGTTTTGCTGCCCGACTGCTGCACCGTTGCCCACGCAGCTCTTACTTGAGGTTCTTCAGCAGCCCCACTATTCTAACTTCAAT
Source organism: Dromas ardeola (assembly GCA_013398915.1). NCBI lineage: Eukaryota > Metazoa > Chordata > Aves > Charadriiformes > Dromadidae > Dromas > Dromas ardeola. The sequence continues at coordinate 195,466 of VYZM01019389.1, forward strand.
GCCCGCGTTCAACAGCAGCTGGAAGAAGGATGATTAAAATTTTAGGGGCACCTCGTGATCAAATTTCAATGGTATTACCTAACTGTTCCCATAACCTAATGGCTAGGGATTGTAGCATTACCTTCACAAGTGTTTTTACTATAGTAAGTACACAAACCACTCTGAGACATCCTAAGTGAATCAGTGATACTTTTCCACGCAAAGACACATTGGCCATCTAGGATGTTCTGTTGTAGGGCTTCTAATGTTATCCAGTAATTTTTCAGAAACTAAATTGTTTCTTGAAAATTTACATTTAACATAGTATTTAATTTCAATTAGCACATTAATTAGAAAACAGAGGGAAACGTGCAAAAGAGTATTTATTTTTAAAAGTGAAACCTGAACTAAAATTAAGAAAATCAATAAAAATGTAAATTTTAAGAAATGTTCTGAAGTTTCATTTCTTTGACCATTAAAATTGATCCTTAAAAAAAGCTACTTATGAGTGAAATCATAGAATCATGGTTTGGGTTGGAAGGGACCTTGAAGATCGTCTAGTTCCAACCCCCCTGGCCTGGGCAGGGACACCTCCCACTAGACCAGGCTGCTCAAAGCCCCATCCAGCTTCGCCTTCAACACCTTGAGGGATGGGGCATCCACAGCTTCTCTGGGCAACCTGTTCCAGTGCCTCACCGCCCTCACAGTAAAGAATTTCTTCCTAATATCTAATCTCAATCTCCCCTTTTTCAGTTTAAAACTGTTACCCCTCGTCCCATCAACTTGTGAACCAGGACTGGTGAAGGCGAGGCTTCTCCTATCTGTCTATAGAGGGCCTCGTCTGCCTGGTCTTCCTGGTTGGGTGGCCTGTAATGTCACCTGTCCCTGCCCTCCCTTTAATCCTGACCCATAAACTCTCCACGGGTTCCTCATCCATCCCCAGGCAGTGCTCCATGGACTCCGGCTGGTCACTGACATAGAGGGTGCCCCCCCCTCATCTCCCCCGCCTGTCCTTCCGAAATCCAACAGCTAATTTGTTTACTGACTGTACAGAAAGCCCAAACAATAATTACCAATTCCAAGTACTCTTGTAAACAATCTATTTTGGGCTGAAATACCTATGAAGCACGTAGCCCGCTCGGAGGGCAAAACGTGTTCATATTTACTTTAAGCTAGATAGGTTTTATATTACATATCCATTTAGGCTGTAAATACCTCAGATTTAAGCTCAATAATCCTCAACTGTCTTAATTACTAAGCAAATGAAGGATATGGAGGTTAGGCCATCCATAAATTATTTATGCACAAATATAATGCATCAATAAACAAACACAAGGTTGACATTTGCTTTATCTCTGCCTCTTTTTATTGCCATATTAAAGACAATGGTAACAGATGTAATTTACTCAATACTTTTAACTTATACAAGAGAGCACACCCACCATTTAAATAGCTGCATTGCACTATATTTACAAAAAAAAAAAAAAGGAAAGAGGTGGTTATTCATTTCAGTAAAAACTCCACCCATTTACAGCTTTTGTTTATTCACAAAAATACCAAGCACTTTCAGTAGTATTTCCCATGACAAAGTGAAGTACTTTTGCACAGGAAAGTTTTATGGACTTCCTCTCCATTTGGCCCCTACCTGTCTTGTACTTACATCTTTAAAGGTAAGTAAAGCTACACTTCTATACAGACAAATCAGTAAGTGGCAGCTTCACTGAGACCACAAAGAAAATTTAAAATTATTCTGAAATTTCTATTGTTAAGAGGGAGATAGCAAAATATATATGGCTTTTAAAGCAGATACTAAATGCATTACATTCTCAATATTTACTCTGCCAAAATCTAGGCAGAAGTAGATCTTAGTATCACATTGAAAATACAAAATAATTGAAGTATAGCTATATTAAGTTTCACATCAGGTCTTCTCTGCATGGAGGATGATGTAAAAAATAAACACAGTGGCACCTTAGACTTAAAACAAGAGATTTACATTCTCTGAATGTAGCCTTACACTCTTCTTTTCATTGCTACATGAAGACAAACTACAGCACAAACTCATTTATTTTCAAACGCAAGACTACTCAGCAGCCTCCTCCTACTTCATTAGTGCGTAACTTCAGCTTTTCACTCTATTTTGTTTCTCTCCAACCTTGACCCATGTTATGAGCACACTGAATATCCAAACACTGCCGACAAGAAAACACTAAGATACTTTCCCTCCGTAGCACCACAGTGAATTTAAACATACTACACTGAAATAATTTAAAAACTTATCTTCATTCTGAAACTGCTCTAGTGGGCTAAAGATTAAAATAGTTTCAAATTATTTTATGTCCATGCAGAGAAACGAGCTTCCTTTCTATTTCTACTTTATATGTTAAAATAAAACTAGGTTGTTCAGATGACCTTGCTCAATTATGAAACTTTCCCAAAGCTAAGACTGCTGTAAATTACAGATTCGAGCAGTAAAACAGCTGCCATATATGAAAAACTATTTGTGATTTGTTACGTTCTTGTAACAGTCTATTCAGAATTTAGTAACAGCTTTACGATCTGCAGCTTCTTGTAGGTACACCCCAAAGCAGAATCCTGGGGAGAAAAACCATGTACTAGATAATACCTTGGAATAAATGAAGAGACAATAAAACTTCAAGCAAAGAGCAAACATTTCAAACAATTTTAACAGTGCTCCTGGAGTTTAACTCAGTATGAATGAATCAGAGACTCAGTTCAAGGATTTTGAAGTCTCTGTTCTGTCCTCTGCAGCTCCTGGTGAAAAGCCATTTCCAAATGTACTCTGCGAAGCCCACAGAACTCTTGCGGGTTTGTGTGTTACTTTTTTTTTTTTTTTTTAATCAAATCCAAACACACACGTCTAATACTGAGTTAATAACAACTTCCACGCCTTAACACAAAGATTTAATTCTAGCACATGAAAAAGAAAGTTTTGCCAGCTGAAATCCACTTTAAATTTATTTCCACTCTCTGGTGCAGAGAAGCTGCTCTTTTCAGGGTCTGTACAAACAGCTGGTAAACAACTGCGCAATTCTTTCGATGGCATTTCACTTACCAATTCACAGTTATTGAGACAGACAGAACTGATAATGCGTGTTTCTTAACTCAAATGATGTTTGCTTGCTATTTCTTGTTTTGCTATAGTGTATTATGTCCAAGTGCTATGTCACAATGGGAATATGAAATTCGTTATTATCGAATATCAGAGGCCTCCTAGTAGGGGTTGATTCTTTGTCTGCTTTGTGCAACAGTTTAAAGAGTCCTGTTCCAATATTCATCGGAATTCCCATGATGATACANTGTTGAACATCTAAAGAGTATGGATTTACAAAACTGTTTTCACTTGCCCATTCTGTACGCATTGCCGATCAAATCTCCTTGAACCTCACGTGTAAACACCAAGGTCTCTTCACTAGATAAAATTAAATGTTATGGTCATCAGATCAGTACACCATTTAATCAACGTTACTTCAACTCTAGACAGTTAGGAAAAATTCAACCTAACCTAAACACCTTCTTTAGCAATGAAAGAACTTCAGAGGGTTTATTTTCAGAGAAGACATGTTCCACTCAGTGCCAATAGCAGAAGATGCAAGGCAAACTTACTTCATGTTCATTCGCTGACTCAGTACTAAGACCAGTCAAATCTGGCCAGGTTTCCCTGAAACCCCCGCAGCTTCCCAGCGAAGAGGCGTACCACTACATCAGCTATACCACTTTTTGCTTTTTCACAATTCAGAAAGCGCTTGTTCTGAATTTAAAGATTTAGTCTGTCCCAATTATTTTTGGTAGCTGTAACATTTTCACAGCAATGTGTCGACACATTTATGTTCCAGATCTACTGACGTATGCTTTTGCAAAGAACGTTCCACATGAAAAGCAAGCTATCAGATACCAGTGGTTTTATTCTTGGCATACTGTTATGATCCCAATGATGCTTTTGCACATTCTCAGGAGTGTAAGAATACTGTTCTTCACATAAATGTTTAAGAAAACAAGAATAAATAGCTGTATCTTTGAATGCATAAAGGATGAAAATCAATTTGCTTAAAATTCTGGCAAGATTTGCTTGATATTTTAAATGTATATGAAGGAAGATTCAGTATTTTTGCTCTTTGACCATTGCTGCATTTCTACTACATATAGTAGAACATATATATATAGTGCAACATCATGCACTTAATCTTGTGCAAAATAAAATTCTTAGGCGTTAGTTACTGTATATTTAGGCTCACTATTTTGTACAGCCCATAGAGCACACAGGTTACAATGGATAAAGGAAATACCTTTCAAACACCTAAAAAAATAACACTTACCTGGTTTCGCACAATAACCTTTCAAGTTGAGACAACCTCTGAACCATGGAAACTGCTTTTTGATTTTGGGAATCCTTCTTCCCTTGCAATACTTCCATGCGTACAACCAGGAGCCCTTCCTCCCCACCTCCCTTTCACCTCATGGACAAAGTAATAGTTTGCAGCATGTGACAGCAATCATGTATAGCAAAAAACGTTTGGACAGAACACGCCACTGTTAACAACCAAGTATATGTCCTATATCTGCTCAGATTAATGTATACTAGGGGCCAATGACAGTCATTGCGGACGGGTGAAGATAATTATGTTGATGATGGCAGAACAACTGCCAGGACAGCACACTCCGCTCTAATGACCAGCCAAGTCTCCTCCAGTGCAACGTCTTGTAACATTACCAGTTAGAATCTATTGCAGATCTAATCATCCGCCTGACAGCTATAAACCACTGCTCTCACTTTCAGCTGGAAGAAGCTCCGCAGATATGAAGCCAGTCGGACCACTCTTATTGCGGAGTATGTTCTTGACACTTCCCTTCCAGACCACCTCCTCAGAAATGAATACCACAGCCGTGATCTGTAGCTGTCAGTTCCCACTCTTATGTTAGAAACGAGAGTGCCGTTGGCTTCTCCTTGGGAAGGGGACTGAAAGGTAAACAGACTACATCTCTAAGCAGTGGCTCGCAGATAGTAGCACTACCTGTTCATCCTCCTTCTACAGTGGAGGATGCTGGAATGGGATATACTCCCTCTGCTCTAGTTTCAACCCATTCTGCCCACTGAAAGGTGGCATGAGCAATTCTCAGAAGAAAACGCTTGTCTTTGTGTAAAGCAGGAATCAGCTGCTCCACATTTTGTTGGGGGGTGGGGGGGAAGCATCTTACAAGACAAAAGGGAATCAAACGCCACATAGTCTAGAACTACACCTACATATTCAGGAGAAGCACTGATTTGAGATGCCATTCAGTTCAGCACCTATAGTTGATTTTGGGTACATACTCATTTTTTCCTGCTCCGCAGATGCAAACCCATAAGGGTGTAAGAGTCTTTTCACAGCAGTTCAGAGAGAGATAGCTAGTGATGGCCAGGTCTGGCAGTTGCACAGCACTTTTTCATATAAGCTAGCCAGTATCATCACTTCAGTTTTGGAAGACAGACAACAATTTTCTGTTTTGCCCATTCCATTTCCTTATTTGAACTAAAACATTTATATAGAAGGCAACATGAAAAAAATAGTTGGTTTCCACATTATTCAAAACAAAATTTTACCAGCTCAGAGAGGACTTTGAGAGAACATTTTCTTTTCCTTACTGTCCAGGATGGAATCAGTCTCCCATAGGATCTTTGCTTTAATCATGGGCAAATAATTAAAAAAAAAAAAAAAAGAAAAGAAAAGAAAAGAAAATCCCACTCACATGGAGTGCTGGACAACTAGGAAGTGCAGAGTTCTTAAAATACAAACCAGTAATAGAAAGGTTTCTACCAGATTCCAGTCATTCAGGAAATATACTGTCCACAAAGTACTGCTTGAAAATGACTACACTTTCGAAGACCAGCTAGAAATACAGACAAACTAGTAAACATTAACATAATATATTCATATTTTTATACTTCATTAGCACCCAGAAATTCCAAAGGAGCGGTCACAGCTTCAGGATGGTAGACCTTACATAAACAGATGATGAAGAGGGTGAAAACTGCTTGACTTCTCCTTTTCTCTATTTAACCTACTAGATAGAGACTTGTTAACAAATCATTCCAAAATGGATGTAGCTTAAAGGAGACTGAAATCTGGGGGAATGGGGGCAAAGACTTTAAAAAAAGAAAAATAACCTCAATTCCAAATATTAGAGTACATGGCCGAAATGCAAAATTAAGAGAAAAATGGAATGACAAAATGACAAGACTCCTCTATTTGAATTTTCTGTTTGGGTGTGTGTATGCGTGCGTGCGTGCATGCACTTGCGTGCATGTATAATAGTATTTTTAAACTCTTATCAGATTCTTTCATGAATTCAGTGAGAAGATGATTCTGGGGATGTTAATGACCTTAACTTTAAAACTGTAGAACAGATATATTTAAAAAGAAATTTCTCAGGACAGGGATCTTCTCTGTTCAGTTAATGAATGGAGTACTGATAAACAAGGCTTCTAATTAAAAAAAACAAACAAACAAACAACATAAAATTTTTATCTGTTTAGATCAGAAATAACTGAAGACGACAAGAACTTTGCCTCTCCGTTTATTTCTAGTACTACTGACAAATCACATAATCAATTATTATGCACAGCATGACATTCAACTATGCTGAGACATGTGTCTTCCTACTTCTTAGTAGGAATGAAAACAAAACCTAAATACTAAATGGGGTACTAGATTCCTTAATGAGCTTTACATGTTGAAGCTACACAAACCTGCACAGTTGAAAAAACCAGAACTACTGACGGTAGAACAAATTTCCTGGTATTTCACTGAGCAACATGATGAGAAATAAAACCAAATTACTAAAAGTCTACTTTAAGAAACATACAACAAGTGTCCAATTGACTTCAAGATCTCGCATTGAGATGAGTCGAGAAACAGCCACCAAACTTCTAGGATCAAGAAGTACGCATCAGCCTCTGACCTGAAGTTTTAGACATGTAAACTGAACAGAAAGCTTAACAAGGGCAAAAATCCAATGCTGTGAAGAGGTTTACAGATGCTGGGTAAGGACCACAAACTGCAAAAGAATTTGCAATACCCACCACAAACAGAATCCTTCTGTCCAAAGTAGGCAGCATCAAAGAGATGGTCTGCAGTCTTTTCAAAAGAAGCCAGCATCAATACACTTTCCTTCATTTTTGCCAGTCCAAACCTAGTAATGCCCAGCACTTCACCCTTGATTGATAGAAAAACCCAAAGAAAGACTATCACAAGAGTGGCTGGAGGTCAGTTACGTTTGCTAAAGTAGTCAACCAAGTGAACAAGAGAAATGTAGATTTTATTCTAACACACACATGAAACAAGTAGGAAGTAAAAAGGTTACTAACCACAATACAACATCGTCATCATATGCTGCTTCACAGTTAAACATCCTGAAGGTTAATAGTTTGGTAGTAATCAATATTTAAATAAGACGGAAGTAATTATTCATACACAACAGAAGTTGTTATAAATGGTTAGTAGATATTTTTTTTAAAGCTAGAATATTGGAAAGATTGAAAGAAACATGGCCATGTTTATTATAAAGTAGTCGCTGAGTTACAAACTTTAGTGCAGTCTGAGACTACTGCCTATTGTCTAGTGATAAATCTGACTTCGGCTGCCAGGAGATTAAGAGAAGATGTTCAGCCTTCATTTTTTCACTCTCCAGAAAAAAAGTACTTAGCTTTTTAGACTAACTTGGTTTATTTCTGCTTCTGTTTCTAACAAACATCCTGACTGTGCACAGAAGCACAAGTCAGAACTACAGACAAAAGAATGCATGCTAGGAGCCCAACAAGTCTAAAACACTGCACTCTGATGCCCTTTTCCACTATTGTGTTGCAGCTCCACACTGCCAGCCCTGCGGACTGCTGCAGCTCAGTACAACAAAACCCTACAGTGTTGGAAGAAGTCAGAACTCCTTCAACCATTTTACCCAAATTAAACACTTGCACGCTGGCAGGCAAAGTGGAAAGTCTCACTTCACTAAGTGTACTCAAATCTAAAAAACATACTGGATGCAAAGGAGAGAAAGGCAATCCATAAAAAACAGATAGGATTTTCTACTAACAAGTTCTGGAAGACCGTTCATGCTCTACGTGTAATCTGATTCTATTTGTAACGGCTGTATCCTTTGACACTTATATACAGTGCAGCTGCTATGAACCACACCCCAGGTGGTTTTCTGCACAGCAAGCCTTAAATTGCATTCATGGTTACCCAAACAGTTGATTTTCATTCCACAATTTTTAGGATTCCTATTTCCAATATGAAGTTATGATTCCCTACTCATTGTATCAACTTGTTTTCAGTCGAAATAAACCTTCTCCCTGCCCCTGCCCTGCCCCCCCAGAATGAGATTAATTAAGCATTTTGTTTTATATACAAACAACAGTATTTGGTCAGTACAACTTACCATTCTTTAAATCTATAACTGATTTCCATCTCCCTAGCTCATCTGTCCTTCTCAAACATGGTAAAATTAATTTGTATAAACAGGCCAGTGAAACATTTAGGAAAAGCACAGTACAAACCTTATAAGTCATTAGATCAGACAGCAACATAACATGTCTCCTGTCAATGCTCATACCATGGTTCACCATCGTATACTGAATCTCATTGATAATGGTTGTCCGAGCAGCTTCAATTCCTAGTGTCTTCTCTACCTACACAAGAGATTCTGTTAGATGAAAGAACCACCAAATGCTTGGAGCAAGTATATTCCTTGAACAAATAACATCTAATACCAGGTAACACTCCATTTCCATTACTACCCCTTTGCATTTCTCCACCTTAAAAATATTTATAGAAAAAGCTTCTTTGAGGAGAACAGTGCTGCCAGTCGAATTATTCTCTTCTGTTAATGCATTCTGACAACTATTAGATATCTAATCAAGCCTGATTTCACAACTGCTGCATTTGAGTACAAACAAGCACTTGTAATAAAGATGCTACGGGGAAAAACTCCACGGTACTTGTTTGAACGTTACCTCGTAAGTGTTGTTGGAGGATGTTTTTGTTCCTTTCACTCCATGAGTAGCCATAACAGCTCGCAGATTATCACCTTCAACTAGAAGTTTATATTTTTCCTTTCCGCTTTGTTCATCAATATGAATGACAGCTCGGGAAACCTCTGGTATGCCTTGCACTACAACCTTCACAAACAAAAAAAAACCACTAGTAATTTTTATGTGTAAAGTAAAGTAATGCAGTAAAAAACTGTAACCCTTATCAGCATTCAAACCTATTTAGAAGCTCCAGTCTTTGGAGTAAATGCTCAATTAAAATACATACACAATAGGACTTCCTGCTCTCAAATACACTCGTGCAAGTGTGACATTCCCACTGTACTATAAACCTTACTCACTACCTACTTTTTGTATTTTATGCCGGATATCCACACATTCAGACCTGAGTCTCTGAATGGTGGTAGATCCACACAACTGAAAGGACGTCCTGCCAATAATAAGGTACACTTATCAATATTTTTAAAATCCAAAGTGGACAGTCTTCTCACAGAAAGCTGCAAAAATGCCAGATACTGTCACATGGTTCAATTCCAGATGCAGCTGAAAGAAGATGTAACTATTTCATACAACTGCTGCACTAGGAATGCTTCAGTAAACGTTGTAAGCCAGTATGGAGGCTTCAGTTTTATTTATAAAGATTAGTAACAGAGGCTTTGTTTCAGCTGTAAAGCAGTAGCATCACAAACTATGAGTTATGTACTCAGACTCTTTTCATTGTCAATGCTGACAAGAATCATTTTGTCTTCCCACCATACAACCCCAAATTAGTATTACCGATTACTTCCCATAAAAGCATGAGACAGCCTTTGTTTTTACCTTTGGTAGCTCTTCCTTCAGGGACTGCAATACATAATACATTGAACTCTTGCTATTTTCCCGAGGGGTCACACATACAACTGCTTCTCCATGGACAGCAACATCCCCAGGCTTTACTCTGAGTTTTGATATGCAAATCGAGTAGCGCACAGTCTCTGCATTCACCTGTGGCAAAAGTCATCCAGCAAACACCAGGGTACCTCTTTTAACATATATACATCTGCTCAAATAGATGCAGCAGTCTTTTAACAGAATATAAAAAAAGTGGAATGTAGAAAAATAAACAAAAATGGTTACTCTTATAAATTGCATTAAATACTACCCTATGCTGAGGGTACAGGCCTATATGTTAACTAATAGACAGAAATGGCACCCTTGTGTTTAGCAAGACACCAAGAAATGAATGTATGGTCTCTCATTTCCAAATAAAGGAAAAATTATTCACTTTACAAGGGGGAAAAAAAGGGGAAAAAAAATCAGATGTAATGCAGCCACAGGACATCCTTCATTCACTTTCTTTTTCAAACTTCCACTGGTCTGACTTCTGTTTCTGAGACAGGATTAAGAGACCCTTTGGAATTTACCCAAGGCATATTCTGCATAAGAACTGAACAACTCACCTCTAATCTCAGTAGTCTAATGCGCTCTAAAGACAGCTTCACTAGGATGAAACAATCATCTGGAAGAAACACTTCCTCAATATATTCTGAAATCTTTAAGACATACGGACAAAACAGTTAGCATGTGAAAATGGTTAAAATGCCCCATGGCAACTGGCTAATGTTTACATTTAAAGCATTAGCAATAACACAATTTTTCCTACCTCTCCTAATAAAGTTTTCTCAATTCTTCCTTTAACCAGACGGGCAAAATCAGGATCGTCATCTTTGTCCAACTGTGCTGTTATAATAGGGGTGCTACAAAGAATAAACATACAAAAAAAACAGTTAGGAAATTGCTCAGCTAGATTACAGATGGCAATTTGAATTACAGCGTGCCTTATGGAACCTGTCTCATCATCTAGAGAATATTTTAATAACAAAGAGACCTTCAGCTTCCCCAGGTATATTTAAGAAAATTATTGTTCATGTACTTCAGGCTGGTAAAAACAAGCCAACACAAGAGAGACAACACCACAACAACTAGTGACTATTCTAGTATTATTTAAGTATGGCTTTATGGATACCTAGGTATAGGTCTGCTTCAACTACAATTACGCACCAGAAAGTTTAATATATGAGAGACACCTAATGGAACATTGAACTTGATAAGTAACCGCCTTACCCCATTTGATTTTCAGAAAAATAAAATTTGTCTCTTCTCTAGCCCTAAGTATCACTTAGTTGGAAAGACATTAGATATTTCTTGTTTGGGTTTTCCATGGATTCAACGTTGTCTAGTGTATTACTGAAAACAGGGAAATACTACTGCACATTGCAAATTTATCCATCAGATTTCACTTACGCAAACGGAAAAAACAAGACAATGTTAGTACCTAATAGCCTTCGAAGCATTAATGATTTCTTTGATTCTTGGCACACCCAAAGTAATGTTCATTGAAGCAACGCCAGCAAAATGGAAAGTCTTCAGAGTCATCTGTGTGCCAGGCTCACCAATACTCTGTGCACAAAGAGCTCCTACTGCAGAACCAGGCTCCATCTGTGCCCTGATAAAGAAATTATCTCATTAAAAAAATACAGAAAAAGACATAGAACTCAAAAAGGCATAAAATGCTAAGCAAATTAAGACAGAAACTATTCTGGTAGATATATGAGAAATTTGTTAATTTATTTTTTAATAAACTAGCAGGAAAAGGGTTAGAAGGTCACCAATACTCAAGACACTGATCTCACACAAAGCAAGAAAATGTCCTGTCATACAGATTCAGGATAACATCCATAACAGGAAGAAAAAATGCCCATGCTCTTCCTCCTAAGCATCAAGCAGTAGATTCAGGATTCCCCATTCAGGGAAACTCCCCTTTATGTGTTTAAGCATGAAAGACCTTTATTAAGTCTTCTTTAAGAAATTGTTATGCAGATTACTTTTTAATGAGAACAAAACCCAGATATTAATGCCTTCTTGTTTGCATTTTATTCAAAAGCCGTATCCTGATGACCTACTTTCCCTTCAAGTTATGCATGTAATGGCCTCATTCCCACATTTGCCCCTTTCCAAAAATTTATGTACTTTGAGAACTGGTTGTAAGGACAAAAAATAAAGACCACTACACTACATGACCTCAAAAAGAGATGTGAAGGGTGGTTTACATTCTCCCCCACAATTTTATTGATCCTTAAGTTAGCATTCTTCAGTGTCCACAAGAGTGCAATGCGATCTGCTTTTCTAGAGCAAATACAACCTCCAACTTAAGGCACAACACTGCTTCTTAAATAAATCTAACTTCTAGCAGCTTCTTGTGTTTTCCTTGATGAGCTCTTACCAAGTAAAAATGCTCTCTAATTGTGATTTAGCTTGTAACATCTAAAGGAATTAACTCTGGATGACTGTAAAACAAAATTATTTAAGGAGCGGTTATTGTTTTTGCTGTTATTTGCAGATCTCTTTACATTCATGTCATATCTATCCTGAAATTGCTGAAATCCCAGCTGAGAGATTTCTCCTGGCAAAATGACAATAGTCTATAAAACAAACAAAAAAACCCATCATAGCAATTAGATCCTTTTCAAGGGTACCATCCTTCAGTTGTCAGATCAGCATAATATACTATGCTAAACCAACCTACTCTACAGTAAAATAGGCAATTCATGTTTAAGAACACTTAAAACAAATGTAAGCAAGCAATCCTAATAACTGAAGGCAGAACACTGGTAATTGCGTTAAAGTAGTTATGTTAAGAATTTAACATATACATGAATATTCTAGAAAAAGAAATAATACTAGTGAAAGAGTGATGCAGGTGAGCATGGGGCCACAAAGCAGATGCCACCAATGGCTGCATGCCAATGAAAAAACCCAAGGAGTCTATGGAAATGAAACAACTCTCAATGGATAATAAAATATGTAAACATCCACACTATGACTGTCTTGTTAGAGACCAAGAATAACAAATAAAATGCTCCTACAAACGCATAACAGATTCAAGAACATGTTAGCACGAAGTGTGACATAGCTCTTCACAGACTGTGTCGATTCAGAATAACCATCAAGATTCATATGGATTTAAAACTGATCTATTCAGCCATTATTTTGCATGGACTCTTTGGAGGTTTGGAACAATCTCCTGCAAGAGGGGGAGGAAGGGGACATGTCTGCCTTAACAAGCCCACCTGTAGGTGGCAATGCTTTTTTTGTCTTGCAACGTTTATGTCGTTGGGGCCAACTGTTTCTTGTTTTTTATTTGTATTGCATTCACAAGAGAACCAACATTCATCCATCACGCCTGAGATTGCAAGCAAAGCAATAAATACTGAATTGGGGCTCTGTGTGTGTGTGTATATTGAGAGAAAGTACCAGGCTAAACACTTACCTCATGTATTTGTCCCGACAAGTCTCTAGAAACTTCTCTAGTTGTGTTGGAGTAATCCTATCCAACTGATACAAAACTCGCGGCTGAAGGGAGAACAGACCAGTTGGAAAAGCAATAGCTTATGAAGAATTAAAATAACTGCATAATTACCCACTTGAAATTATTTACCTCTGTTGTGCCATTGTCATTAATGCCATATTTGTCTCTTGTTTTTTTAATCTTCTCAGAAACACCTTTGATGAATTTTTTAATTTCCTGAAATTACATTAAAACAACAGTGAGCAAAGACATGGTCTTACAGTCTTCAGCATTAAGTTGTCTGCTTAGAGCTCCAAACAGAATGTTTACAATAATAAATTAACAATGCACAATATGAAGAGAGGAACATCAAAACTTAGACACACACATACACTAGAATCTAGCAAACCAGATTCACTCTTGTGTAACTACAAATTAGTAGCAATACATGAGGAATATGGTCTATGCTAAGTAAAAGCATCCTTCCTGAGCACACACTGAAAATTTAAGAGATCTGACCTTGGTTGATCCTTTCTTCCTACCCACCACTTACTGAAACTGATTCTACCATAAAAAAAATAATAATTAAAAAACAATATCTGAAAATTCTCTGTATGCTGACACAAAAATATTCTCACTCATTTCTCAGTATTGAAAATAAGTCAAGTGGAAAGTCTGTGTCAAGAGAAGTATGTAAAGGACACCTGCTGGACAGATTTCAGAGATTCAAGACGTAGTTTATTTTGGGGGAAAAACCCCTCAAAATTGATACATACACGTCAGTCTCTACCTAACATAGTTCACATAACTTCTCTATGCTGTGTAGATCTGTCTCGCAGATAACTGCATTTAACACACAGGAGTACCTAAGCCTTTCACTGTCTTAGCAGGCTGACCCAAAAGTAGTTCTAGCAGTCTTTACTGGAACATAAATTGAAACAATACTGTTAGAAAAATACCCAACATTTCTATGAAACACTATTCAGGCATTACACTTTGGATATAGATATGTACACTAGAATTCATGAAATAAGAGGTCCATGATTAAACTCTTCATAAAAGTGGACTCAGTGTGAGTCATTACCGTAACACAGGGTTATCAAAACCAAAATATAAACAAAACCCAAGACGAAATCCTTCCCATCTACTTCAATAATGATTTAAGAGGAGTGAATATTTTGATTTTTAGAGTTCTCTTAAACACTTTCCACCCCATTAGTCCTGCCTGACAACCAGGATGATGATTGTATAACATCACCTCTTCTTCACTCAGTAGTGAACTCCTTCCAACCACCACAGCAGCCGGGCACTGAAAATTACTTGTAAAATTAAGTATATGAGTGACTGCCTTTTTATTTATTTTTTTTTTTTTTTTAGAACTGAATTCATAAATCATTATCAAAACACTTCTATTACATCCTAACAGAATCCTCAGATTCTCAAAATAACATTTTTACTGGTATTGAAGGTATTTTCAGACACTACGTTATTTTCTGTGAATACTAGAATAAAGTTCAAATGAAAGAACCGATAACAGAAGTGTGCTGCTAGAACGGATGCTTCAAGTTGTTTCCCCACTTGAATGACAACAGGATGTGTTCATACATTTCTGCCCCTTTTGCCCTGCAGTAAGTCATTAATTCACAAACAAAATATTTTGCCCTTTTAAAGGTTTTTGACCCTGAAATTTTTGCATAAAAATGACAGTTTGATTTATTTCCTAAATAGGTGTTAAGTAATAACGTGGGATTAGAAAAATAAATGTTTTTACTATGA
>VYZM01019389.1:210673-299328 GCA_013398915.1 Dromas ardeola
ACTTGCAGGAGATCACCCAGAACATTTGATTTAGAGGTAGAAAAAATATGAAGGAGACACTTAAAAAATAACTCCATCTTGAAAGATGTTTCTTTTGTGGAGGGGCAGAAAAGGAGCAGTGGAAGGGGAAGAAAGCAGAAGGTGTAATACTAACTTCTCCCACCAGAATGCCGAAGAAACCCAGGGACAGTAATAATAACCACACCACCACCAGCTCCCCAAAAGAAGTTGCCACACTAGATGAAGATTTAGTCATGTGGTCATATGGAGAAAGGCCACAATAGGGCAGACCTAAGAACAAAACAGCATAGGACTGCAAACAGCATTATGGCAAACTATTTATTGTCAGCTTTTCCTCTTTGGCAGTCCCTAAATACCAAAGTACTTTTTAAAAAAAAAAAAATCTCCAACTTACTAAATCAATTGTTATGTACCATTCTGAATTGTAAAAACAAAGTACTCAAATGATATATTATTTCCATGCGCTGAAGCCAAAAAAGAAAAGTGAGAAGGAAAAGATAAATCTCTGAAGGGATTTACTTTTCTTGGTCAAAAGTTTTTCATGCCCAAGAACTAGAAAAGGAAATTAGCTCTTCCTCTCAACTTTCAATTCTCTGTTGGCAGTTTATCCAAACTATGGATAAATTTATGCTGCAAATAGAAAGAAACTGTTGCTCACTCTTTGCCAAGCCTGTCTGTCTCTACGGACTTCTCTTCAGCGCAACACTGTTTCTAAAGATTTTTCCCAATTTCACTAAGAAGAAAATAAAAATTTCCCTTCACCGGTATCTTAATATACTCAAACACATTAAAAATATTAACACAACTGAAACTGTGCCAGCCAACAATCTGCTTTGCCATCAGTTGAACTCCCTCCGCAAGGGCTGAATGAATGCTATTTAGACATACTGTTTTCTAGACAGGAGTGGATATGCCCATTACAGGAACCTCCTGGTAAAATAACAGCCATAAGAAACATCTCTGTTCTGGATGGGAAAGTGGAGAAAGGGATGGGAAAACATTAGAAAAAACATGCTAATATCTCTAAAGGTTGAAAGAACGAGCTTTAGAAAGGAGAGGCACTTACTAAAAGAAAGCCTCCTCAAATCCTCAAATTTAACTATAGGTATTAATTCATGTATTATTGTTTTCATCGTTAAAAAAGAATTTGGTAAATTATTGTGAACACCTACATTATAATTTAACAAGCAGTAATGTATATATGCTAATCAATTACTTTAGCACTATACACACACCTTTAGCTAGAAAGCACTAACATTAATGGTCACACAGCGCACACACATGCTACAATTACCTCATTATATTTTTCATAACCTGTCTCAGTTAATGTCTTCAAGGATGAACAGAAAAAAAAAAAGAAAAGGAAAGAAGAAAATGTAACAATATCTAAAACTTAAAAATCTTAATTTAAGCTAGTTACCATTAAGGTGATGTAGCCATATCTGTGCTTCTGAAATTAATAGCAATTATTTAGATTTTCCTGATACGATGAAAGAGATGTACACCTCAAAGAACAGCTTCATCTCCAAACTTTGATATTAGCATATTGCATATTTTTTTCCTTCAGAGATGCAGTTAAGATTTACAGCATATTTCAAGTATGGATACACTTATTTTTTCAACTCTGCTCTAGCAACGGAATTGCAAGTCAGGTTTATAAACAACTGCTTACTAGTTTTGTCACCTTCTGCTCTGAAGCACTCTAATCTATTAAAAAGAAACCCTTCAAAAGCAGGTCATTGAATTCATGTTGTTCTCATCACTGCCAGTAATCAGAAGGTTCATCAAGGTAACAGCTTTATGTGTCCACAGGCAGCTCAATTCTACAGTTTTTATCACTGTCTCCTAAAGCAGTCTTAAGTGTGGCTGCTCTCATAAATATTAAAATTGCATAATGCTCTTTCAAGCAAATTGACTTTTCCAATTCAAAGTGCAAGCAGTCATGTGAACATTCACTCATCCTTAAAAGATACGTAAGTACTCCCCAGAAGATAAGCCCTGTCCAGCAAAGCACTTCATATGACTGAAGTTTTTTGCTGGGTTAGTACCATAGGAAAGCAAGGTAAAGAAGCATAAGCGTATAGCTCGTGTTTCTATTACAGGAAAAGAAGAAAATGAGTAAAAACAGTTATTCAGAAAGTTGATAATATGAAAACATACACATAACGGAGTATGGCACTCAGTCCTAGTGGTTTCTTACATAGAGTCAATAAGTATTATTTCATTTACAATGTCCCAGAGTAAGCACGTAACTACTATACCGACTTGCTATGAAGAGAAATTCCAGCACGGTATCTCAGATCAGTGGCACCTTCTACTCGAAAATCACTGTATTTTTCTCTCATTTCTAAAGTTCCTGTGGTGAACATGAAAAACTACCATAATAAGAATTACAATTACTAGTCCTACCTCCTCACCTTCTAGGTGTACAGAAATATATTACTGAACAAACTCCTGCTACTAATGCATAAAATTCAGCCATTGCTCCTACAGAGCATTTATTTAATTTCCTTGATTTATAAGGAAAAGTTAATCACAGTGTGATAAGGAAGTGAGATAATTACCTGCAGAAAACTGTCTCGGCAGCAAAGAAATTCGTTCTTCTTCATGATGGACTCAGATGTTAACACCAATTCATTTTTACTAAGGGCTGGTTCACTTCGGCAGGGATATACAGCCTTAAGAGAAAAAGAAATTACTTCTTCATGTAAAACATAGGCACAAAAACTGTATAGACACAGAATATAGTGTCATACCATTGCTTAACAGCTTTCTTTAGTGTGGGGTTTTTTTTTTTTTACTATATAATACCAGACTATTGTGAAGACAAGAAAGTCCACATATAGTTCTATTTACTTATGTAAATCTGAAGGTATACACACACATTTCTAATTCTATCAATTTACTGCACTCACATTACAAAAATCTGAACAGTCATTTCAGTAAAAGCCTTTTATTTATGTCGGGGGTGGGGGGTTTGGGGAGAACAACTAGCCAACCAACAAACAAACCACAAAACCAAAACCTAACAATACCATTCTTCAGACATCACAGTATGTCCAGAGTTATTCAACAACACATCAGTCCTCTGACCTAAGAAACAGTTCAACTCAAAGAGTAGGCATGTCTTGATTTAATAAGGAATTACTTCGTGTAATAAATTCAGTCCAGTACCCAACTAAGCCAGTAGTAATTTATCTACTGAGTTGGGTATTAGGCCCTAGAACTATGTCTAAGCACAGAAGAAAATTCTATTTTTCACAACTTATACACAGTTTGGTCCCAGCTGCTCTGTTGTAATGTAAAAAATATCTATAACTCCTAGCACAGATGTGCTGAAACACTGACTAGGACCATCCGAAAAGGTTCACTTAAAAATAAGCTCTTCAACTGAAACAATTCTCCCCATAATTTATTACTTGCTCCTACATGCATAATAAATCGTCTTTTCACACTTCCAACAAAGATTTCAGGACTCCTTACTCTGATGTTGTCTAGAACTCGCTTGAACTCCAGTGGTTCATCCTTCCCTTCCATGGCTGCAGGATCCAAGCCATCTCCTCCATAAATAAACTGTATAATATCACCGGTAGAACTTCTGACTGTCAAATCATACTGCGAGCAAAGATCTTCAAGGGATTTTACCAGCCGCCTCTGAAGGGGGGAAAAAACCCAAAAGTGCAAGGAAAGTAAATAGGATCTTTTTGAAAATAGCTATAGACTGGAATTACAAAAAGTATAAAAACTGGACTCAGGAAATAAATCTGACACCGTGATAAGAAGGCATGAAAACCTATTTTAAGTCATACATTATCCCTAGGGCTTTACTGTACATTCCCTAGAACATGAAAGTCAACAATAATAAAATTTAAAGCAACAGCACAATTCTCCACATTTAGAAATTCCATCATATAGGAAACTTAACGCTAAGCTGCAAGAACCTATTATAGTCTGAGGAATTTGTTGTGTGGTTTTTTTTTTTGTTGTGTGGTTTTTGTTTTATTTTGGTTTTGTTTTTTTTTTTGACAGAATATTCATATTCTTCCAATCAGGTTATTTTCTTAAGGGATACAACACTTTTCACATATGGAAGCAAAACCAATCAATGATTATTTTCACTGATAAAAACTAAAGAGCTCATCCATCAAAACCAGTAGGTGCTATTTTTCTACCAGCGTTAGCTACTCCTCTTACATTAATAAATTGTATTGGTAAATTCCCTTACTACCATTTTCCTTCCTCCGCCTAAAAAAAAAAAAAAAAAAAAAAGGCACACTGAAGCATTAGTGGTTAACTTGAAAGATGTTATTCTATGAAAGTAAATTAGCTCACTAAAGAATACAAATTGGTAATATTTTCACTGAGGAGAAAAATGATAAAATGAAATGTGTTAAGATTTTTTTTTTTTTTTAAATTCCACAGTCCAAGTGCTATAATTTATTCATGTAGACTGAAAGGTGATATGGAAAAATATTTTGCAGGTTGCTTACTATATTTACATATATTTGTATATACTTACACATATGCAAACATTATTCTGATAGTTTGGTGGACAAATGGTCTAATTAGTCACCCATTCCAACAAGAATTGATTTCAGTTTTTGTAGAGTAACTTGTATTATCTCTCAAAAATGTCCCCAGCCCCAAATTAACTTCTCTAGTGCTTGTCTATATAGCTAAAATACTCCTTAATTTTCACTGAAGTCTGCTCATAATAGCAAGAAGCTCTGTTTTCACAGGAAATACAGCCAAAGACACTAACACCTTACAGAAACTGAAGTCCAAGTTTATACGGCCAAGGGGCTTGTTACCTAAAAAGGACAGATACTGAAAGGGAGCTTTAGCCATATTTCTGTCATCCAGAAAATCTGTTTTTTAAGTAACCCAAACCACAGATTAGTGTTTTCTGTTTCTCATTGTTGAAACACTGTATCTGAAATAGCACTCACAACTCCAATCTATGTTATAAGCTATGGACACAATTTCCATCATCTGGGTGGGTTTTTGGAACGCACACTACATAGAAAGTAGTCATCAATAATTCCATAAAACAAGGGCTTTTATCACCCATATTAAAGAGGAAACAGCTTAATACAAGCATGTTATCATACCATTGCCTGAGGTTTGGTTTATAAACCTCCTGTCTATTGGAGGAGAGTAATTTATTTCACCGTATAAATGACTCTTACGTAAAAACCAAACACACATATAATGGACACACTTCTCCCCCACCCCTCACCTTAACATGCATTTAAGAAATATCCTCCTTTTGCAAGGCTGATACAACCCCCACTCCACTGACAGTTACCTGCATGTATCCAGTTTCGGCTGTCTTTACAGCTGTGTCAACCAGACCTTCCCGACCAGCCATTGTATGAAAAAAAAATTCAGTGGGAGTCAAGCCAGAATAAAAGCTATTTGCAACAAAGCCTTTTGCTGCTGGGAGCTACAGAGAAGAGTGGAGCAAAAAAGGTTAAAATGCACATGTATGTTCTGTACGCACGTTACACAAAAACACATTGTATGTCATCTAAATTCTTTCAGACAGTTAGCCAATACATGCACAAACGAAGAGCGACCATCTCAGCTGCATTTAGCTTTGAAGTTCAATGTTTATATTTTAGATTTGAATAAAGGCTGGCCTAGTTCTCCCTAACTAAAACAACAGACTTTCTTTCCTACAAGCCTTGCCATGCTTCTAGCCATTCCTTGCAAACACTACACTAACTTCTATCTCTTTGGCCTCCCTTGAAGTCACAAAAATTGAAAGGGCAATACGAATGTTCACTTTGCAATAGTACAGCAAAAGGTATTTGCAGTGCTGAAGACTAAGGAATCCAGAAAAAATATGTCTGGAGGTATGGACATAACTAATTCTTTTGAATGGTTTGCTCTCACCTCTGAAAGGAGTTCTTTGCAATGAACTTTATGCAGGTGTCTGTTTCAGTCAATACCAAACTGCCTCCATAATCACATAGAACAATGCATGGGCTACAAAGAGGTTCATCTTAGAAGATCACTTTTTGCTGTTATTTAAGGGGCAGTGCTTTCTAAATCAGTAAGAAAGCTGGAGTTAAAATTCAACTTTTTCCTTCTCATCTAATCCATGAATTATTTTTTCTTTTTTAATTTATTCAGGAAAAAAATGGTTTTATGTTACAGAGCTCAGAAATTGAAATTTGGACATTTAATGACAAATGCAAATGGCATGGCTACCATCTGGCCCTTGAATTACCTAACACACTAGCAAGATTAATAGCTGGTACCTACAAATTTCTCTACTGATCACTAGATTTCAGACAGCAGTTTAAAAAAAATGAATCTCGATGACTTGTATTAACAACTTGTCCTGGTTTGAGCGGCACAGGACTAATTTCTCTTCTAACGCTTGCGAAAACTGCACTTTTAGAAGACTCTGGTGTCTGAATTTGTGAAAATATTTACTTTATAGCCAGCTGTGGTATGCAGGTTTCAAGGCCTCAGTATTTTTGAGCCTAGCCAGGTGCAGGGATGAGGAGCGAGACTTGGGCACTTGACCCAAGCTGGCCAACAGGATTATTTCATGCCATGAAGATCACATTCAATATAAATTATAAAGTTTGCTGTGAAGCTCTCCCTCTCTCTCCCTTGCTGGCAGCGATCCAGAGAACTTCTTGCCCCAGTGCCAGACCCCTGAACCCCTCCCTTGCTCCTAAAGCCACAGTGCTCACAGTGTCCGACATTTGCTGTCCACTGCTGGGAGTGCGCAGCTTCCTGCGGATACAATTGGCTGAGTATAATCCTCATATATTTTATATTGGTACTGGGATCAATACTGTTTTTTTAGTGTTATTAATGTTAATTATCTAGTCTTATTCTATTAAATCTGTTTATATTTCAACCCTTGGGTTTCCTTGTTGTTTCCCCGATTCCCCTTCCTGGGTGAGGGAGGGCTCATCATCTGATAAAATAATTGCCTAAGCAACAACCAATTGTGCGTTTCTCAAACCATAACAGAAGACTCCTTATTGCTTCATGTCAAACAGAACTCAAACACAGAATGTTAAGAGTAGCCCATGATATCTGTCTATCCTAATAGAAAAAGAAAAAAAAAAAAACAAAAAAAACCCGTAGACTCCAGAATGGTTTATCTGGCATGTTTCACCTGTCTAAAGACACCAATACACCAGCAGCAGTTGTTCTGAAAAGTCTTGGTGCAGTGAAACAGAATGCAAGAGCGAAATGTAAAAAGTTATTTTTAGGACTCTGGAGAGAATCAAAAAAAAAAATCTATCATCAGACTTACTTTTATTTTACTAAATTAGAAAGGTGTAAGTAAGGCTTATCTGTAAAAATTCAAGCTAACTAGCCCAGTCACAACACTACTGTTAACTCCCAAATCACATTCAAAACTCACATTCACCATACGCGATTTTTTTCCTTCACCATGTCACAACAACACATCCTACCGCGCATCCTTCTCAAAACAGTTTAAGGCAACTTGTTTCACTTTTCTTTACAGTATATTGTAATCATACAGAATTACCTTAGAATGCTTCTCAAAGTGAGGCAAAGATCTGTTCTCAAATCCATCAGGAACTCGGGACCCACTGATAGCCTGCTGACCTACACAAGCAATCATCTGGGATATATTAATAAAGGAGCCTGAAAAGAAAGAAAAAAATAATAGTCTCACTCATAAATGAGAAATATCAGCGCTCCTCTGAGGAGCTATCTTCATTTCTATGAAGATGTATTATTTAGCTTCGTAATTTGTAAAAAATGCATTTAGAATTGCAACAGTTAAAGAAGCTTTTCTGTTACTTGTCCTGTAAATTTATGTTCAGCATTTATGCGGACTGGCAACTACATTAGTCTATGATATAGAGCTAACAACTCCATTTAAAATTTTTTTCTTTGGGTCATTGACATTCATGCCACCACTTTTTGACTACAGTCCATATATTATCCTGTTTTGTATTGTGGATTGTGTTTTACACAACCCATGATCCTAACCTACAGATTTTGCTTCATAATTTCTTCAATAAACATTTTAACAATATTCTTCATGAAGGGTTCAGTGTCTGCCAA
This sequence comes from Dromas ardeola, assembly GCA_013398915.1. Lineage (NCBI taxonomy): Eukaryota > Metazoa > Chordata > Aves > Charadriiformes > Dromadidae > Dromas > Dromas ardeola. The sequence goes on from VYZM01019389.1 coordinate 218,765, forward strand.
GATTCTTAGAACAAATTAAGTCGCAGAGAATTAAGTCACTAACTGAGAATTTGTATTTGCTGAACATGTTTGCAAACAATGCCTCCCCCGCTCCAAATTATACACTTAATATACCCTCCTTCTTAGATGTCAGTATTTCTTTACAAATACAAAATGTCATGCTGAGGCTTTCCACAATTTATTAGAGACAGGTAAATAAAGGCTAAGTCATTTCTTCAAATTCTCACAGGAAACAAAGGAAAGCTCAGATAAGAATTTGACCATAAAACAAATATTTACTACACAGGTGGTCCTTCAGAGACAAAGCAGTGAAGATGGCTGAAATATTCGTTCCAATTCTTAATATATTATTTCCAGTTGATTTTTGCATGTGATACAGACACCTTAGGTCAGAAACGGAACCAAAAACTTTTTGCTGATGAATTAATTCAAGTCTTCAGAACATCTAAAGTTCCAATAGGTTGTTTTTTCAACTTGTACTCAAAATTTAAAGATAGAAAAACTAGCACATCAGCTTGATTTTAATTAACTATGCCCAACCTGTACTTACTGAGAGGAGTCACTTCAAATTTATCTTACATGAATTTAATACTTGCACAACTGACTGTCTAAAACAAGCTGTAAAGACAGAACAAGTAATTTTGAGAACAGTGATGGAGCAAACAATCTAGTTCCAAAGCTGAGCTATATCCCTACCTTTAGAACCACAGAGAGCCATGATAAGGGGACTGTTGCTCTTGTCCAGTTCCCTGAGACAAGCACTGCCAGCGTGATCTCTGATAACAGAGAGTTCTTTAAGGATTAAGGCCTGAAAACCAAGATTTCAAAGATTCAACGTTCACGAAAACACCATGCACAAACAATACTCTACCACTTGCCAGCAACATATTCAGTAGTCAAAGGGAATTCAAAGAGAAAGAAACCTAGACGTCGCTTTGGGTAAAAGAAGTTTAACTGTTAACTTAAATAACTTTCCAGTTTGCTGCATAAAAGTCTTTATTGGGATAAGACAGAGGTAACCAGGGAGAAGACAACCTCTTTTGTCAGCAGCACCAACTTAAGCTAAACCGAGCACTGAACTGAACTCTAAGATTCCCTGTGCTACATGTCAAAAAAAAAAAAAAAAAAAAAAAAGTATTTTTGGACTGCTTTCAGAGAGTACAATGCTGATATCTCCAATTGTTAAGAACATAACTGCATCAAAAAAAAACTTTCTAGGACATACACATGTGTCTGAAAAAAGGAAGAGTAGAAAAGACTGCAAGATACCTCTTTCAGCCAGAGTGACACTTCAAACTGGACAACTGCAGCAGTACTTTATCATAGGGTGGGCTTTTCTGATTGGTTTTTGTTGCTACTGTGTTGGGGTTTTTTCTTGTTCTTTCTACTTTTTTTTAAAGGTAAAAACTAGACATTGACTAGCCAAGACGACAAATGTGTAAAACCATTAAAGACAATGAGAAGAGTGTTCTTCAGCTGACTTCATAAAGTCCCTGTCCGTAAGATTTTGGGCAACATTTGTTGCTCTTCATCAAAATTTCTACAGAAAAAAGAAAAAACCCAGCATAACCAAAGTCCACTTGTTTTCTTGCCCCTTACTGGGGCAACAGCTACATACATATAAACAGATCTGTAACTAAAGGAATGTTTTGCTTCTTGGATTAAGTTTTCTGTTACTGTTCTTTATTAACTTACAAATATTGATAAACGTAATTAATCCCATTTCAATTTTCTATGTAATTTTATTCTCTTATACGTCACCCCAACACATTGGGTCAGGAGGGAAGAAGGATCTCAGTTATTTAGTATTTAGCTAACATTTTTAAATGCATACAAGCATCTAAATGTTAAGCCTAGATAGACTCAGCAAAAGTTGCGTACTGAGGGACCCTATTTGCTCATATGTTTAGGTTTCAGAAGACAACTTTGAACTTCAAAATTTACATGAATGTATTCATGAAGTCTCTACTCCAAATATATAGACATTTAAATTAAAAAATTTACCTCTAGTGTCTCTTCTGCAGTACAACCAGGCTGCTGCTGTAGCTTGCCAGTGTTCAGAGCTTCAATATACTCATCACACTTCTTATAGCCAGCATTCAGGAGCTCATACTTGGCTTTTAGCAGGCCCTGCCCAGGGGTTACATCACCAATTCCAATTGAAAAACCACGATTAGCTATTATTGGGAAAAAAACACCAAACCAAAACCAGAAAAGATTATACTGATAGCTCAAACTCATATAGAGAAAAAAAATTATAAATTAAACCCAGGAAATATTATCATCAGCAACTTTATTTTTTACTCCCATCACGTGACCATCATATGCACTTCATAAGCACAATCAGTTTTTTTTCCACTGTTTCTATCAGCTTCACAGATAGCTTATTTTTTTAAACATAATACATGATATTTGAAGCAAAAGTCTTGCTTGATTCATCTGTATTTCTGCTTTAAGATACTATTTTACACAGAAACATACTTCCCCTATTACTTACAAAGATAGACAGGAGCAAGTCTGGCTAGTCGAGACATGGCATCTGCAGCTTCCACCTGTCCCCAGTCTCTCAGCAAGATGTAGAATATGTTGTTCTTGGATCCTGAACCTAAGGTTCCTTTGTCCATACTGCCACTCATCAACTCACTGTTTTGAATTGTGACATCTAGAAACAAAAAAGCAAAATGAATGAATGAATTAATTTCTAAAAAATTACCTAAACTCTAGTAATCAGTTATGGAGCAGATTTTCAAATAAAAGCTCTATTCGTGAGAAGAACAAAACCCAAAGACACACAATATATCTGTAGAAGTGCATAAATAAGTCTGTAAGGGGAGCAGGCTACAACCTCACCTTACCAACTTCAGTGAAAATTTATTTCCCTTCCTCCTTAAAAAGGCAACTGTATCCAATTTAAGACTTGTCTGAAACATTGTGAATAATCCTTTTTGTTGAAAATCTAAAAATAAACTTCATTAATGAGAATAAAGTCTTCAATCAATCTTATCTTGCCAGAAATCAAGTCCTCAATCATGCACGATAAACCAAAGTTATTTATTTATTTATGAAGCAGAGCAACAAAATTTCAGAAGTGAAGTTACAGTTCTCTTATTCAAAGATTCTGCTATTGAGTTCAACCCAATCACCTCTGGAAGCAGAGCTTAAATTCAAAAGACACATTGGACTCAGATGTCTCTTTAATTACAAGCATATGATAAAGACATCTGTCTTGCCTGTAGGGCTGTACACACTGCCTCTTTTAGACGGCTTCCTTTTGCTTCATTAGGAACCTTCCATTTCAGGCACTGAATCTTCCTTATAAGCTTTAGCCTTTAAGCAATTAAAAAGCATCTTCTGTACAGGAACTTCAGACATATTTGCCATGAGAGCAGTACAATATATGTTCACCCTCAACTTCATTATGCATCTTTCAAAGAATAACTGGCATATTAGATGGATCCAATTTAAATCATTTTATGCAGAATGCTGTAGATGCTTGTACGTTGTACTCTAAGCTCAATATTTTCAATGTGAATTTAGGTAATCATCTACTTGAACCAGAAATCATTGCTCTATCACTTATTACAAACAATCAAAATACGATACCAGGATTTCTTGAGACTTTGGAGAATTTGCAGAGAAATGTCTCAAGAGAATTAGTGCTGCTTCAGAAATTAAGTTTTTTCAGAGAACTGAACAGAGCCACCAATGAAATCCAAGTTTTCTGTATCACCTGCTATTGTCGAAGTCAGAAAATGGAAATTCTTCCCATACTTCCTAAAATGAAGAGACTGTGGAGCAAAGAAGATGGCCTATGTTCACGTGGGTGTGAATAGGATTGCTTTGTTGCAATGTTCATCCCACACTCCTCAGAGGCTGAAAAAAATTGTGCCACTGTTTTTATAACTAACTTCACAACCACAGAGTGGTTCCACCTTCTAAAAAAATAAATCCACTCTGCACCAGACTGAGTAAAGTCCTAATTGGCAAATTCTTTCTCACACCAACATCACATGACAGAATTAACTGTAAATCAATGGTTCTTCCCTTGGTTCCTTAACTCACACTTCTTAGCAGCAAGAGCCAAGCTAATCCTGCTTGCTCAAGTTCTTTCCCAGCTGTTACTACATGAATGTTAAATTAATAATACGCAAAGCCTTGCTCATCTTCTACAGCCTCTTTAATCCTAATGCTTTGTATTCCATCTGCTACTCTGACTTCCCTAACTGGAAGGATCCAGAAGGTTTGATATCCTAGGGATTCCTATCTTCCCTACACATCCTAACTCCTTTCACTGTTTGACATCCAATCCCTGTATCACTATGCCCACTTAAGATACTACATTTTTCCATTTGCCCTCTACACAACCACTTCCTAAGCTTCTTTGCTTTTGTCGCCCTCTCGCCTTCAAATACTATCTTAGTATCGTGACAAGTCTAGCAACATACAAAAGAAATTTTATTACAAGAAAACACCCAAGTCTCCTCTTTGGTGTTCAGTATGACTTCAACTTTTGAGAAAAAACGCATAATTTTATTTTTCATTTCAGGAATACTTATGTGAAGTACTGCTTTACCTCCTACAGTGAGCTCAACAGCAACAAATTCAACAAAACAATAGCTACGATTTCTTTGAAGGTTTCCAAAACACAGCTTTAGAAGCATCACTCACAAGAGTCATTGTAACACAGGTCTTCTCCTCTGCCACAATACTGTTTGCCCTTGGTTCGTAGATTGGCTTTTACGGGACAATCATCACTGGGTTTGAGAATCAGGCTGAAAACCTGTTTTCCTGTCCAGAGTGTCACAGGCTTAGAGAAAAACAAAACAAAAAAAAAAAGACAAGAATTAGGGTTACAGAGTTTATGCTACAACTACAGTAAAACAGCAAGCAAAAATTTAATTGCAAAGTTGTTTTCTACACAGAATCTTTCTGTGCTGAAGTATACTTATAGAAGTGCATAGTAGCATTCCTTTGAATAGGGAAGTACCATGCACTTTTATAGATATAAAAAGGCTGACTGCTGAATGGTTGTCTTTTACATAAGGGTATGTGCATGCATTTAGAGAAATGTGCTCTACTGCTCCCTCTTACTGTCATGTTTCCCTTTCTGATAAAAAAAAAAAAAANTGTCATTTCATTTCCCAAAGAGGTTGCAACAGTTGTAATTCCTTCTTTATATAGTGTCTTTGGTTTAAATTTTTAGGAGGTTAAAGATTCATATAATTATGTACTTCCCTCAGCTGTAGTTAAATGTAAGTAACCGTCGCAGCTAGCACTAAAATTATTCACTTGGAGTGGCAGAAGCAGTCAAAGAATCACTGCTCTTAGCTATTAGCAAAAGTTTATATCAATTTATAAAATTGACATTAGATATTGTCCATAAAAGCTCTGACCTTGCTTTAAATTAGTATTATTCATTAGCATTTCAATTTCACTCTCGGAATTTCCCTAATATTACACTTATTCTTTTGAAATTAAATAAAGGGTATAAAAAAAAAATAAATGTATATACTTAGTGAATATTTAACAAGTTTGAAAATGTACCAAACTCTCTTCAAACAATACTGTTTGCCTCAAATACAAAATTAATCCAATACAGACACCCTTAAATGTATGCGAATGAATAACAGACCCTAAACTAATAAATGATTCTATAGCTGTCTTCAGAGTTTGTGAAAAATACACAAATATTCTGCTCTTCATAATAAATATTTGGTGTACATGATGTAACAACAAGAAAAAACACAAACCCTCAAACAAAAACAAACAGACAAAATCACATAGCACTCATCCTCTTTTAACACACTGCCAAGGTTAACAACTGAAGCATACTATTTCCCAGGTGTAACATCTAAATTTGGGATACTGAAACCTAGAACTGCTGAGCATTTCAAGACATGACTTGAGGGCACCCAAGGAATAAGTTTCACCACTTAGCTCCATATTAGTCTGCACAGGCAGTAACAGCGAGGTTACTAAGAACTTTTTAAGTATCTTCTACGGACCATCAATCGCCAAGTGGTCTGTCTCACAGTAGCAGGATAATAGCGAAGCTAAGTTTGAACCCTGAAGGAACCCTGCATGTGGGCTACACCATGCAAGTTTGACTGTTCAGCAACAGGAACCATCAAACACCTTCTGCATAGCTTTGACCCTGAAATCTGATCCTTGCACTTTACAAATACAAAGTCTCATACAAAACTAACATCAGAGGAAAAGAACTGTCTCCACTGAGCATCACCGTGGGTTAAGAACACTCAACAGAAAAAGTCTTAGCAACATTAAAAAAAATAGTTTGACGCACCTTCAGAATTGCTGGAGGTGGAAGACGAACTTTAATCTTCTCATCCTTGCCAACCAGGATAGAAGCAATAATTTGACAGGCTTTGGCTCGGTCGAAAAAGGTATCTTTTAATGTAAGAAGATAGGCACCTAGAGTGTAAAACGTTATTAATGTGACAGTCTAAAATGAGATAAACTTTACAAGCTATTGCATATTCAGTGCCAATTATTTCATTCTAATACTACTAGTTACCTACTTACTCTGCAAAATGCCAACAGTTTAGACAGCTTTAGTTGTAAATCCTTTCCATAATTTTTTGTAATTGCTCCAGACTCAAATTTCTGAAAATTAAAACCAGTGCATTTCTATAATCTATTCACCCCCTCAGACTCTATTCCATAGGTAAAAAGAAGGCCTTGGCATTAATTTTTGCACACTTTCTTCCTTATATCCATTGGACATTTCCCAAAGAATTAAGGAAACTTGAAGATACTTACTGTAGGTTAAAACTAATTTTTGACTAATGAATTCAACTCCTCTACCGTAGTCATAAGCAGTTTACATTGTTTACCTAATGCATACAAAGATCCCAAACATTAATTTTCTCTGACAGTGAAACACTACAATACATACACAAAGGTAATATGATTGCACCTACAAAGGCAGACAGTATCAGAAGAGACTCTGAGGACATAATTATACTTCAGACTAACAATGGCCTTACTTTCCTAATGTGACTTGGATTTGTGAAAGGAGAAATTTTTTAATTAATCTAGAAAAATTCACAAAAACAGGGGAGTGATTTTGAAGGAACAACTGTTAATTCACAGAGCTCTAAAATAAGCTTATATACATACCTGTGAGGAAATCCTGAATAGCAGCAATGAGAGGTTCTCCATTTCTTGGTGTTACCAAATTTGCTTTAGTCTGTATGATAACAAGAAACAAAAAAATTACACATTTGAAGACACTGATATGTCAATTGTTATTCAGAAGGAAACTTAACACTTAAGACAGTTATTTTAGCAAAAAAGGTTAAAGCTTATTCTAAATCAAAGTACAGCTGTCTTCAAAAAGATAGACAAAAGGAACTAGAAGTTTCAGTTTACCACAGTCCATGCAAATCTATTGACAGTTAAGGAATAATTTGAGAGTAGTTACTGGAAATTAAACATTCTATATCCAAGGTAGAGGCTGCAATCAACTTGATGTGTTTGGTAGGTTACTGTTCAAACAGGACAGGGAAAGGAAGACAAGCTAGCTTTGAGAATCTGACAAGGGACAAAAGAGGTTATGCTCACTACAGGGAGCTAGTGAAGTATTGCAAGTTGCGTGGTCCCTACTGACGTGTAATAACCAAGCTAGCCACTTCCACTAGCCCCATTTTCTTATGCCTTACTCAGACTACTGCTCTAGTAAATCATCCCCACCTATGCAGCACAGTTTTGCCTGAAGTGTCCACAGGCCCACACAAACCTGAAACACACATGGGGGGAGGAGTTTTCTTAAGCTCCCAAACCATTTCAGCAAGGCAACACATGCTGCAGCCAACAGTTGTGCTGGTACCTCTGAAGTAGCACTGGCATACAGTCACACAAAAGGAGCAATATACTGGAAAATCCTCAAATTGTTGCTACTGACTCTACTTTCCCACCACAGATGGATGCCTGCAACCATCAGGTCCCTCTTTATCTACCCTCCCTTCTCCCTTTTTCCCCAGCCCTAAGAGCCTACTGTCTCCTGCCTCCTCTGGTAAACTGCCTTCTCCAGTACAAGCACGCTATTGCTGCCTCATTTCCAGTTGGCCTGACCGCCGGCAGTTGCGGGGCTGTCAGACCAGAAAGCAAAGCACGTATCTGTTTAGTAACAGAGCCACTCTATTTTGGCAGCAATCACTAAGGACAGTCAGGCAGAAACATACTAATGACACCTACTTACTTAAAACCACTGAATTTTCCACACACGTGAAATGTAAGTCTATGAAACTACCATTGTGTAACAGTCATAATTTATTCTAAATTCCCTTTTGCAGACTTTTCAGGCAGCTTCACAGTTGCACATTATCCATACCCAGCAATCTTGCTAATATTTCATATTTCACACGCAAGTTAAGATATACAGGGCTCAGCCTATATCTGTCAAATCAACCCCAAAATTATCTACATACCCCCATTAAAACAAGCGCTTCTGCTTTTGCTTCTTCTGTCTGAGGAAGGTGAAGGTTCATCTCATCTCCATCAAAATCTGCATTGTATGGTGTACAGACACATTCATTAAATCTGAATGTCCTATGAGGTTTCACTCTAGCCTGCAAAAAAAAAAAAAAAGTGATGCACATGCACTCAAGTATGCTAAAAGATGAAACGTCATGCCCGAGTGCTTGTAGGCTTTATCCTTTCTTTTTATTGCAGACATGAATCAAAATTTCTGATTATAGGATTTAACACAACCAGGAACTGATAAAAATTGTAGTCAGGTAACTTAAATTATTAAAAGCTTACACAAAGCACAGAAAACAGCATGATTTGTAGAGATCACACCAACTCTACAAAAATGAAATGCTTACGCAAGAATAGATACCGAGGTCAGTTACAGCTATGAACAGAATTGTCCAGACAGCATACTGTCTAGTTACACATCAATTCCCATGCAAAGGCACAACTGCACTGTACTCATACTCATGCCGGTGCAGTGTTTCAGAAGCAGCTGTTTATTTTTGTGCGTGCAAGAGATAAACACCAGCAAAGGTAAACCACCTAATACTCAGGGATGCACTACCTCTATGTAAGGTTGTGTGTGCACTTACAATGTGAGCCATGATGCTCAGCTTATGAAGAGAGGGCTGTCGATTGAACAGGACTATGTCACCATCTATAAGATGTCGCTCCACGATATCACCAAACTTCAGTTCCTGGGCCATTTTTTCTCGGTTTCCATATTTCAAAAACCTTACAGTAACACATAACAATGGAGTCAGAAGAAATAAAGTCAGAGATGTAAAGACAACTGAAAATAAATTCTGTGTTCATAATACAAGTTCTTCCATTAAATAAATGTTGGAGTATTTGTATCACAGTAACTAGAAGACACTGGTGTGGATTACATCATTAAATATCATCCCTGCTGTTATTTTAAATAATGAAGTGACATTACTTAACAAAACTACAGCTATTAGTAAAACAAGTAAGAAAGAAGTATTTATAAAAACAAAGAATATGCTTCAATTGTATCAGAGAATATAGGGAATTTCAGTCCTATACCATCACTTCTTACTACCCATAAACTGACTGCAGATTAGGTCTCCCATGAAAATAGCCAGTACAACATGCCCAAAACTGCCTGTTTTCATTTATCTCTGTACTACACCCTCTATTCCAAATGAGAGAGACTCAGTCATTAAAAAAAAAAAATAAATCTAATTGCAGTTCACTATCATTAGTATGTACACTTAAGATAAATCCAACAGATTATCTAAAAAGAAATTGTATGCTAAACCTGAGGAGTCAATGACAATTTTTTTGTTGCTGCCCTTTATGAAAGAGTCTAAAAATAAATTTTAATACCTGTAGGTATAACTGCTTTCACACAGCAGTAACAGCAAGTTGATGGGGAGAGATGAAAAATGAAAGATTACAGATAAGCATGATACCTTTTCATCTGTGTGTGCCTTTGCTGTATGAAGTTGGCTCCAGGATGAACATCAGGACCGTTACGGACAAGTTTCCTCATAAAATCAATATTAGCTTTGTTCACCTGTTGCATAAAGACTTCAATCAGAAACAAATGAAACACATCTAAGGACCTCTTGTTTTTGCTGGTGGCTTTTGTGTTTTCAAATTTTAGCCTCATCTGACAATCTCCCTCACAGCCTCCAGCTGCTAAAGGGAACTGGCAGGAGGGTATAGAGAAGGAAAATATAAGCCAATCTTAGAACAGAACATCAAAGTGAAATTAAATTAAAAATCTGAGAAGTCAATTCAGAAATAAAAAGACCAAACCACTCTGTAGACAGATAGACCAACAAATGTACGAAGCTATGCATGAGTTAAAAAAAAATAAAAATCAACCAAACTTTCCACTCTTGATATGTCAACTCCTTACACCATATGCCTTCCCAGTACTTGCATATATCTGATAGTACATTGTTCATTTACCAGCAGGAACAGAACTGGCAAAGCATCACTGAATGACATTTCAAACATAAAAGCAATACATTCACTCTCTTTTACAGTAAGGCTACAAAGAAGGACAATGGTGATGTCTCGTAAAAAAAAAAAAGCATAGAAAATGCTACTTACCTTTTCAGGAAAAGTTAGTATTTTAGCAACATGAATAGGCACTGCTACTTCATCTATTCTTAAGTTAGGGTCAGGTGAAATGACTGTTCTGCCAGAGAAATCCACTCGCTTTCCAGACAGATTGCCTCTAAACCGACCTAACAAAATAAGCAAGCGAAAACTCTGTTATATAAAAGTTGTTTTCAAAATGTTAAGACAGCACATTAGAAAATCTTTCAAGGTACATCACTAAAGCACAATGCAACAGTAGCAGAGAGATGTTTCGGAATAGCAAATATTTGTGGCTTAATTAAAAAAAAAAAAATAAAGACAACTTTCTAGACAAACCTTGCTTTCCCTTAAGTCTCTGAACAAAACCTCTGGTCCATTTTTTTGGTGCCATGTTGAGAGGAATTCCTGAGAGCTCACTGTTAATGTACAGGGCACACTGCAGTTGAAGAAAGTCCCAGTCTTCCATAATCATCTGTGTTTTGGCTCCTGATATCCTATGCTAAACAAAATAAGTCATCCAGTTCAGAAAACAAATGTAACAACACGTAACAAACTAGAAAAAATGTTTGATACTTTATAACAGGACGCATATTCCTATAGCATAAGGCCATTCACAATAGAACCCAGAAAAAAAATTCTTTTGACTAGCACTGGCTTTAGGCAAATAGTCACAACACTAAGTATTTGTTAAATTATGTTTTTCCCAAGTCACTGAAGTTACACTAATATAACCTCACAGCCAGGAAGACCGCAAGTAGTTAATTTTTCAATCATGGGAGAGTCAGCTCTCACTTGATTTTGTTTTCCTGACAAAAGACCACTTTTGAAAAGCTTGAAAAGTATTAGTCTGGTAGAACTGTTCTTCTAAACAAATGATAAATTGTCAAATTTACTTCTAGCCTCCATTTGATAACCTGTGGGAATGTATTTAGGGGAAAACAGACAAATACTGAACCAGCCATACGAAGAAATAGATGGACTGTAGGCCTCGTCCTTGAAGTCCCCGTGAAGGAAGAAAAACAGAAACAAGAGCGATTGCTTCAGAACAAGAATGTGGAACTAAGCCAAGAGGAGTCAGAGTTGCAGACTGATAGTCAAGAGGAGTCAGAGTTGCAGACTGATAGTCAAGACGAGTCAGAGTTGCAGACTGATAATGGGGACTAAAGGAACCAATCAGTTACTGATCTGATCCGTGTGAACAGCTCGTGCTTAAAGGTTTTAGCCAATTAACTATTGCGTGATTGCAACATGTACTCGTGCACAAGCAAGAAGACTGTATAAAAGGAACCTTGTAATCTCAATAAAGGGTCTTCTGTATGATTCACATTGAATTGTGTGAAGTCCAGTTTCTCTCCTCAATAACCATGCTAGCTGAAGCCTGATTTCTTAAGAACTGATAGTGGAATAAAGAAAGGACAGAGATGTAGTAAAAAAAGAGGAACGTCTACATGAAAAAAAAACAAACCCAAAACCAAACCCAAACAACAATAGGTATAATGTCTTCATTGTAAGTGACCACTCAACAAGTTTCATAGTCAGGGCAAAGGGAGAAGAGTTTACAGACCAGAAGACAAATGAAAAATCATTTCCCATGATCCACCAGCAGAACTTCAGCAAGTCCTATACTGCAAGCAGCCAGTCAGCCAGCCTTATTTGAAGCAAGTTTCTGTATTTCTTTCAATAAAATTCCAAATGACATAGCAACACAGTACAGACCACTTACTAGACTGTAAATGGTAAGACAAGCAAAACCACTTGCTATATTCAATCCTAACCAAATCTTGTTGAAGGCAACAGTCTCTGAAAGCTTAAAACTTAACTCACCTTTTTTATTACATCATTGAGGAAAATTATCTCTGTCAGTTTCATTGTTAAGTCATCTTCATTGGTGCCAGACTTCAAGTCACTCACCACAGAGGGCCTGATACACAGTGGAGGCACCAAGAGTCGCCTGAGGATCAGATCTGAGGGTTTACCTGCTTCTGGGTTCATAAGCAGCAAAGGGATATCTTCCGCTGGGATTCTTTTGAAGAGGTTCAATACTACTAAAGGATTTAAGTTTTCCTACAAAACACATTGGAGAAAGGCATCATGTAAAAGCTTCAATGCTTCCCCTCTTCCCTCATTTACTGGTTGTTCAAAAATCAAGTATTTTAAGAAGACAAATGGATAAGAATTATTAATGCTAACAAAACTATCCTGTTTCATTATGAAATACTACTTTTAGCATCTCAGGTACTAACTTGCTCTTTTCTTCCCCATCTTTTTTCCCCTTATACATCAGTGTTTACTTCTCATCATGTTACTCTTTTTTTAAACAGTAAGAGTATTTCACAGTTACTTGTCAAAGCAACTCAATAAACCTCTTAAAACAAACTTATAGTACATTGTATTAATTTTATTAGTAGGAACTAACATGAATTACAGTACTTGCTAGACTTTTTTTTGAAAAAATAATTTCTCTCTTTTTAGTTCAGCTGCTCCTGCAGTATAACAAACTCCAGATATTCGTTACTTTTTCTGTCTAAACTCGTACCCCAGGATCTTCCCAGCTTTCAAAGAGAAGGAAAAAAAACTGCACACACGCAAAGCCGAATGACAAAAAGGTTAGATAATTAAGTCTCTTCTCTTCTTCTCAACATTAAGTTCTTATGAAGAAAAAAACATTCTGTGTATTGTAATAATCTCAGAGCTACAGTAAGTCTACATGTACATGCAGAGCTTCTATGGGCTTGTCTATACAGACAGAGAGCTATGTATCAGAGCAGATCAATAAACAAAATGTCCCATTTTTGCAAAGTTAAAATAATTGCAAAAGCCGCAAACATTCTTTAAGTATCTTTTGATATATGAAAATTTTGGATCACCACAAGGCTTAAGATGCCACATTGAAAACCTTTGAGGAGTTTTATTTCAAGCACAAAAATTAGCAGAAAATTTAAGTCATAATAAAATTCACCTGAGCTCTTCCCAGCAAGGGTTCTACTTCTTTGTTGTGTTCTATGGCCGTTTCAAAGGACTGGAGAAAAGTAGACACTAACGGATCTACCACTTTCTTATTGGTCTTGTACTTTTCATGTATTATTTTCAACAAACCACACTTCTTCACAGTTCCTGCAAGCAAATAAATGTGGATATTTTTTTTTATCAACGAAACCACCAAATAACAACTATCCCCTCAAAAACTTAAAACAAGCAAGCTACAGTTCCAAAACTAGTTAAACCTTGAGTGAACACAAGAATAAAATAAAACTTTATCAGCCTTATTAACTAGTTTCCTAAATTCACAAAACACAGAGGATAATCAGGTCGTGCCTCCTTGTAAGGCTGGCTTAGTGTGCCTAGATCATGATGCAGCTTCTGAAGCTGAAATCAGGTGGTTTAGCCCACACCTTAATTCATCTTCACCTCAATAACAGCAGGTATTTTTTTAAAGAAGTAGTTCCCCCATGAAAAACAGGACAAAGATGTGCCATTTCTATATCATCCCACTATCTTCTAAAGTAATTTTGGAAGTGAACTGTAAGAAGGATACGACAACTATTTTCATGTCATGCAGGTAACAGTATTCCTAAAACTCCCCCAGACTAGCAGAAGTGTTTACCAAACTCAATCATTTTTACTGAAGTACGTTGACCTACTACTTAATTTTGTAAATGCCTATTGTTTGTGCCCCCTATATGTGTCACTCATAACGAAGCAGCTATTTATTCAGGATGTTGACCATTACAACAAACAACGCAAAATTTTCATGAGTTAAAACCGTAAAATTTTAAGTTACCAATTAACCATCCACTATGAAACTGTAACACTTCCAAATCCTTTAACAGTGATACCACTTGTTCAGAATACATGAAGAAAAAAGTGTATTTTGAAAAACAATTGTGAAATCTTAAGATACTGTGCCCTGAAGAACAAACTCCAGTGTAACCCAACATCATCACAGCTCAAATATTGCCAAACTTCAGAACATAACCTCCTAGAGGACGACAAGCACATATATTATTAAGAAAGACAATTTAATATAACGATAAAAAATGAAGTTCAATCAACACTAAAGTCTACAAATGGTTCTAAGCTAAGGTATTGATCACTGACAATAGCTCCCAATATTTTTAAAAACGTGTTAAATGGGGTTTTTTTGCCATTATTCAAGTATCAAATATTGGTTACTACCATGAATAGATACCACGTGAAACAAAACAAGCAATTAAGACAATGTCTCTATCCACGTAAATGAAATATGAGCAAGCACGTGCTTGGCATTAAAAATGCAATTACCTGATTCTTAACAAATGCCAGACAGAACACGCATTAGCTGTGGAACAAACAAGGACATTCAAGATTTTGATACCTATCACAGCTACCATAGTAAAACCCATCACAGCCGTTAATTATCACTAACTGCCAACACTCACCATTAAAGGCACCACAGTAAGGACAAGTGTTTTTCTTTCGGCACTTATCAGACACTTTCTTTTTTAGCCCTCTCTTCTGAAGATATGTAAGGCCAGGTCGCTTCAGGTAATCCAAAAACTGTTTTTTTTCTTCCACTGACAGCATGATACGGCAACAGGTTTTACAGATCATCTAAAGTGTAAATGCATATAAACACAGTTGTTTAACAGACACATGCAGAGGTGTAACATCTACTATAACAGTTCTAACTATAGTTCTTCAGGAGAGGGCAGGTTTTTTGAATGAAATACGAAGGTATTGGTTGAAAGACCAATTCATATGCTGCAATACACAAAAAAAAGTACACAGAAAAAAAAATTTACGGTCAGTGAGGCAGATCCTTATCAAAGCTCTATAGGATCTTAAAATTCCAAATATAAAGCAAATAGAGCTCTGATTTACTGGGACGTCCTAAAAGGCAAGTTACATCATGTACATTCAATTCAAACTATAACAGAAAAATAACAGATTACATTAATCAGTCAGAGATTACATAAAATAAAAGAGATGTATTTACATCACTAAGACTGGTATTTAAATAGATTTATTTTACAAGACACAAAATACACAAAGGTAAAAATTATAATACAAGTTTAATTTGGTCTTCTCAATTCCCCTTTCACGCATCATCCTTTTGGACAATTTCCTTTTTATACACCAGAAACTGATGACAAATCAAAACTGTGTTTACCTGTAAGATGCCTATCACAGCTTTGAAGTATCCAACATGAAAACAGGGCAGTTCTAAGTCAATGTACCCATAATGTCCTAAACAATCAGCTAGATTTTTTCCACAGGTTTCACAGGGACGATCTTTTTCACTGGTTCCCTTTGGGAGGAAGGGAACACATTAAAAAAATTTAGCTATTATTAACTGACTACACAGAAAACACAACAGTTCTTAAGCTAGTCAGCTATCCTGTCACAGACCCACAGCACTTACTCCTTTTTCCCAGCATCAGAAGCATGTCAGTAGCACTACATTCACTCCAAACCTTAAGAAAAATGTCTTTCACACGCAGGCCCTGCTGATACCTGTGACATTAACTCATACAGCTTTTGCAGCTGATCTACAGCCCGCTAATTTACAATGTGATATCTTGTAGATGGATGTCTCCGGGTCTCTCAAAACCTAGGCAGAAAGAACTTATCTCCTGCCTCAAAAGAATACTTTCCTGAACCATCCAAAAGCATGAAAAAAGTAGCTGTCACTGCAACTGACAGTCTATGCAATTCAAGTAGAAACACACTCGTATATGTATTTTGTAAACTTCAGTCATCCCAACTTATTTTTAACCACTTCAAGTAATTCTACAAAGATGGTTTGGAAAAAAAAAAAATGGTTCTCACCATACGATGGTCAAGTACTCCATACTGCAGCGGAGAGTGATGATTGTCCTGACTATACAAGTTTTTGCTAACCACTTGAATGTGAGCTTGCTGGCGCATCTCTTCTGGAGATTTCATGCCAAAACAGATGTGGCTTCTAAAACAGGAAATTTCACATGTATGTATGTGCACATATATAAGTAGAAATACTTCTAAGCACAAGTGTGCACGCGTGTATGTATTTAAAAGCAATACAGAGAAGACTAAGCTGATTCCCAACATAGCTGGAGCAGGTTCTTTTGGGGTAACTATACAAAACAGAGCTGTTTTGCACTGAGTTGGGGGCTTATATCTAGTGAATTTATCGATGTTCTTGGGCAGCCCTACAGGTGCTCACACGCCCAGCGACCCACCTGGAGCCTGAACCCAGGCCTAGGCCAGCGCTTTGAAAAGGGGACCAGCCCTAATACCAACCACCCTAATCCCCAGAGCACTAAAGTCCTTTCCGTTTGTTTCATAGCGCTTGTACCACCCACTGGGATCGCTGCTCGCCGCCACAGCCACCGGGCCCACCCCTCGGCAACACCGGCACCCTCGGTAGGGGACCAGCCCAGCAGCAGTCCAGGAGGCGCCCCACCGGGCAGGATGCCGCCCCAACCACCACGCTCACATTTTCTTGGCCACATCCGTCTCCCTGAACTGTTCCTTCACCATGGCGGCGACAGAGGAGAACAGGTCGCGGAGACGACGAAGGGGAAAAGGGGAACCGTGCAGCAGCCCCTCAGCGACCGACCCTCAGTGACCGGCCGGGCTGCACGCGGCAGCGCATGGCCACCTCTGCGCCTGCGCGTATAAGCCACCCCTGCCGCCTCTTTCCGGCTCCGGCTCTAAGACAGACACCCCTCCGACGCGGCCCCACCCCTTGCGCGAAAGACCCCTGCGCGCCGTCTTATGATTGGCTGCGGGGAGGGCCTCCTTCCTTTTCTCGCTTGCTGGCAGGGAGGCCGCTTCCAAGATGGTGAGTGCCCGGGGTTGGTGGGTGGCAATCTGGGTTCCTCTGTTGCCATCCTGCCTTTGCGGGGCTCCTGAGGGACCTGTTCCTCGTGTGTCGGCCTGCCGGTAGCGGGCTGTGGGGGTATGGTCGAAGTCGATGGGGGAAATGCTCTTTCGCTTGGGACCGGGGCTCCCGCGGCCTGGGCGCGGCGCGGCGGTGCGGGTTGGTAGGGGCGAGCTCCGGGGTGTGTGCTGGGCCTGCTGTGTGGCCTTGCTGCTGGCCGGCGAGTGCAGCATCGGGCTTTGATAGCAGTGCGGTATCGCGCTCCTTCGTTTAAGGTGCTAAAGGAGCACTTTAGGTGATGCTTGTTCGTTAGTGTCGTGGCTGTTTTTGACTGAAAGTGTTATAGAAGCGATAATGTATAGATTCGTTAATCGCGGAACCATAGAATGGTTTAGATTAGAGGGATCCTTAAAGATTATCTAGTTCTAACCCCCCTGCTCTGGGCAAGGGCACCTCCCGCTAGACCAGGTTGCTTAAAGCCCCATCCAGCCTGGCCTTGAACACCCCCAGGGATGGGGCAGTCACAGCTTCTCTGGGCACCCTGTGCCAGTGTCTCACCACTTTCACAGTAAAGAATTTCGTCCTGATACCCAATCTAAATCTTCCCTCTTTCAGTTTAAAACTTATTCCTTGTCCTCGTGCTGCACTCCCTGATAATGAGTGCCCCCATTTTTCCTGTAGGCCCCCTTCAGGTACGGGAAGGCTGCTATATGGTCTCTCTGGAGCCTTTTTTTCTCCAGGCTGAACAGCCCCAACTCTCAGCCTGTCGTCATAGGAGAGGTGCTCCAGTTCAGACAACGTGCATTGTACTGTTGTAGGGCTTTTACTTGTAATCTTTATGTTTTACTAAAAGCTGCTTCAGCTTTTCGGAATGGTGGAGGTATGTATGCTGCTGTGTTGTTTGGAAACCAAGGATGAGTCTGTCATCAGTTGATGTGTACTCAATAGTACAAATTAAAGTGTGCTTTATAGGGGTATTATCTGTAGCCCAGGACTAGTCCACTGAAGTTATGAGTTCACTGTCAGCATCTGAGAGACTACTAAGTGTTGCTGTACTGTGCATTTATATATTTATTAAACTTGAATTGTATGTGTTACTATTTTTTGTTTTACAACTTTGTATCTTCTCTTACAGAATGACACGGTGACCATCAGAACCAGGAAGTTCATGACAAACAGACTGCTTCAGCGCAAGCAGATGGTAAAAGAATACAGAAAATTGCCATTAATTACTTGTCTGTTGGTTCTGGGCTGCAGGTATTCTTTAGCCACTACAAATAAGGAGCCTTTAAAACCCCTTGAGTTCTTGTTGTAAGAGCTTGAAGGTTTAAATGTGTTCATGCCTGCTGAAGGTAAACCTTGATGGTGAGGTAGCGAGTTGTTTTGTCTTTCGAAACAGGAAACTTATGAACACTTTTGTATCAATTAATAATATCTTCTGCTGTTAATGTGGGTTGGTTTGAGTGTTAAGCTCATGGTGGGACTGTAGCACCTGGCTGTGGTACTGGATATTAACCTTCTTTTGTTTTTATACAACTTGTAAAAATTCCTTCTTAGGTGATTGATGTTCTTCATCCTGGGAAGGCCACAGTCCCCAAAACAGAAATCAGGGAGAAGCTGGCAAAAATGTACAAGACGACCCCTGATGTAATTTTCGTCTTTGGCTTCAGAACTCACTTTGGTGGTGGCAAGACAACAGGTTTTGGCATGATCTATGATTCTCTGGACTATGCAAAGAAAAATGAACCAAAGCACAGGCTTGCCAGGGTGCGTTTTCTGGTAACTTGAAAACAATTAGGGTAGATTTGAAGTATTTAGTGGTTCGTGGTTTACATGTATAAAAGCTAAAGTTTTGTGAAAGTACAGTTGGTGTACTCAGAGGTATATAAGCGATATAGGCTAGCTTCTGCATTTGCAAAGTAGGGTTAAGTTTTTTAGTGTTTATTATAAGGGAATTGGGTAAGCAAAATTGATGGTACCAGTGATGCTTAGCAGTAATAAATAACTAACCACTATTAAAGGTCTCGAAGAAGCATAAGAGACCCTACTTTAGTGCTTATATTCTGTGTTGAATCATTCATTAGCTAGTGACCTTATCTCTACTACTTAGCTAATATTTCAAATGTAAACGATATTTGGAGAGTCCAGAAATAGTGGAACTTCAATTCAGAAAAACAATGTTAAACGCAACTTTCCTGTTTTTTTAATAGCATGGCTTGTATGAAAAGAAGAAGACTTCTAGGAAGCAGCGAAAGGAGCGTAAGAACAGAATGAAGAAAGTCAGGGGCACAGCCAAGGCAAATGTTGGTGCCGGCAAGAAGGTAGGATGAGAATATCTGTAAACTAGAGTGGGCATGTTGCCTTTGAAATGTTGATTAGAAGTTGTTCAATGGAATAACATTGTTTTTCTTCCATTTCTTTTCACCTGTTCTACTGGATAACAGAAGGTAATCTGTGTGGTGTTGTATAGCTTCTTACCAGCTCAGTAGCTTAGTTTTGCTCCTCACTGCTGCAAGCTTAGCTGATTCAATGTGAAATAATGCTTCTTAAATTGATTGTTTCCTCCATGTCACTTGAATGAAAGTTAAACTTCTGTAAATCTAACAGTATTGCTCTAATCTCATAACCCAGCCTTGCAATATACAAATTAGATATTCGTAACACTTATTACTCGGACTACCTAAATATCTAATACTTACTCCACCAAGTTACTGTTGTTTATGGTGTTATTTGTAGAGGCGATTTTGTTAAGGATGTGTGGTGTTGTAGATAGTGAAGACAGTATGTAGATAGAAATAAGGAGGAATGCCTGCTTTATCATGTTTTTAAGTGACTAATTCCCAGTATAGTGGGGGTTTTTCCCCTGGTGGGAGCTTCCTTTGCTGTGGCTGAACTTAAGGCAAGTTTTTCAGGTGAGCAGCTTGGAGGAAGAAAGAGTTTCTTTATTGTTAAATAAAAAAACCCACCACAACTGAGGAGTAACCTGGTTGTGAAGACGGTCATCTACCTTCCCAGTTTCTTATCCTCTGAAAAATACTGAGTAAGCTGTGCAGCTGAGTGGGTTTTTTTCAAGTGTTTTAACAAGGGAAGATAGGGCAATGAAGATTTGACACTTAGCTCTATAAATGCTGAAGTGATTTGACATCTTGAACTTTAGTAATCTTCACTTTTGCTTTTTTTCTACTTTCTTGGAACTCTCCATCAGAAATGAAGTATCTAGCAGGTACTGAAAGCGAGCATGGATGTGGTGACTGAATTAAATATCACTGAAACACATGTTCATCTGTTTAATTGAAGCACTGTACTGCCTTGCGTGCATGTCTGTTTTAAAATTATTTCTGTCCTGTAAGGATTCAGATAACTACATAATGAAATTTATTCTGTGCAACTTAGAGATAAAATTTGGCTAATAGCAAACAAGACCTTTGAAACTAGTGAAACAACATTAAAACAAGGAGTTCCAAATGAGAAGAAATCAAAGAAACACAATGGTGTTGATTTGAGGCATTGGTTCAGAACACCCCAGGTTCTGATTCAAAGTAGTACAGTGCAATTGCATGTGTAAGTTGACCTCTGTTTGCAAGTAGTTGTGCGTCTTTATGAAAACTTAAGTCACATCACAGCTTTGTGCATTTGAGACAGTGGTTGGAAACAACACAGTTGTCAGCATTAAACTGCATTTAACTATTGGCCTGCAGTATTCCCAGTGAAGACACAACCCACAGCGATTGCTCTGTGAAATTAGATTCTTCACTTGCTGTATAAGTGAAGTTCTTGTTACCATTGGGTGGAAATAAACCAATGTTGCTGTGAACTGCTAGGTAAGATTTGGTGCCCTTCTCGGTTCTGCATGAATGCTGTTTTAATAATGAAGCCCTACAGTTGTTTACAGTATAACAGCACAAATGAGCATTTGGTATAGTAGTAACACTAACATAGACCCTCTTGTGAAAGTCAGGGGGGTCATGTAGTGCTGTACCGATACCAGTAGTATGGATGAACTTCTTTCCTTCAAGAATTTGGCACTTGAAGGTAATTGTTATTGAGTGTTAGTACAAAAAAATGGTTAATTGACTGTCACTTGAATTACTGACGCTGTCCAGTTCATAGAAATTCTCTTAAAGCATATAAACACTTCAGAAGTCAAGACCAGGATCGTGTGCTGTGATAGTTACGTAGCAGATGTGACTTCTGTATCAAGTGCTTCTCAGATTAGCATGCAATCACAGTAGTAGGTCAACTGTGGTTTGGATTAGAGGTTTTTTAATGTCTTTCAAAATGATCTTTTAGTTGATAAGTATGCATGGGTTAGATCTTATTTGTTCACCAGTTTTGTTAATCTTTGTGTCCTTGCATTAGACATAAACTAAAGACAAATTAATTTACATACTTTCTGGAAAACTTGATTGAGAAGAGTTCTGCGCTGCATCAGAGGAAAAAGTTTGCGGAATACTATCTTAAAGATCTGGCTTGAAAAATGCGTGTTTAAACATAATGGTGTGGCAGGGTTCAACGTTGTTTGTTACAGCCATGTGGAGGAATTTTTTAATAGGAGTCCTGGAATATGTTTTGGAGTCCACCTGCACAATCTTTGAAAACTGTTTATCTCAGAAATGTGTAGGCATTTGATTCTGAGACATCTTCAGGCAAGTCTGTATTGTTCTAAGAGTTTTGTACCATGTAATCATGAAAAATATTGAAATGGTGAATCTTGTTTGAATAGCTTTTCTTGATCTTTTCAGTCAGACATCAGCTGTGCTGACGTGACTGTTTGTTGCTTCCTTTCACTTCTCACTCCTTCAGAATTCCCATTCTGTTTTCCCCGCAGTTTCAAGAGAACTATTTTAAAGTAGTTTGTTATTTAATACGTTCTGTAGCTCTGTAGTTAGCTGAAATCACATAAAAGTTTGCAACAAGCAGATACGGATGCCTCTCACCTAGAGTTTGCATTCAGACTACGTGCAAAAAAGCCCCACTCCACCTCTTAATGTCACAACTATGTAGTTGTGACAGCCTTTGACATGTAAGCCTTCCAAACAGAAATGGTTTGGTTTTGTTTTGTTTTTTTAACAAACTTGATCAAACAGAGGTGTGGGTGGATGGGCACTTTAAACTATGGTAGCCTGTAGGTATAATTGGGCATGCAGTTGCATTCTTAAACTCTAAACAACTATTGTTGGATCATGTTTGAGGGAATGCATGAAATGTAAGTCTTTAGCCTCTGCAGTCGAAACTTTGAGGTTTTCCTGTCACATTTCACTGTAGTAATTGAAAAAAGCATGTTGTGTTGGTAAAAAGCCTCAAAGCTCCATCTTCTATGGTAGTAGAACTTTGATAAAACTATTCTCTTACTAATTAATGCTCTTTCTTTTTCAGTAAATGAACATACTTCAGATGGAAAATGGATAACAGGTATGACTTTGTCTACCCTTACAGAGCATTCTATTCAGTAGCTTGTAGCCATTACGATGGCATAGGTCTAACATTGATTTATGCAAACACCATGGTACTGCGCTGATATAGAACCCAGTGCAAGAGTTTAAGACTAAGAAAGGCTGTTGTGCTTCCTCCTGAGTTGCTAATTTATGTAACTTCCACTTACATGAAATAATTGATCAGTATAAAGACTGAAATAATAAATGAGGCAGTTCAGATTTATTATTCAGTTGCTAAAACTGCTGAGTATTTAGTCGTAAACAAGACTTAAATTTTTCCTTTTGCAGGTATGCTAAAGAAAGGATAGTACACCTTGGTTTTTATTGTCTTAAATAGAGTGAAGTAGTATAATTTCTATTTTGAGGACAAATTTCTTTTGTTTTCTTATAGATACTTATTTCAAGTAAATTCCTTGTAAACAAACGTGATACTCTTCTAGAGAAGTCCTAGATTGTACATCTTTGCCACAGAAACAAGTGAGGTGCATGTGTTGTGGGCAGTAACTGTTACAGACAAAACCCTGATTTTATTACAAATAGTCTGAATGACTCATTTTAAAGCAACTTAAACTGTCTTGGGAGCTGATGTAGTGAGTATAATGTCTTAAACAGAAAGCTGGTAAAGCAATTGTAGCTTTTCTACAGAAATGCTGTCATCTAGGCTTTCACTTATTCCCATGACAGCACTGTGAAATTTTGAACCTTAAGAGAAGCAGTGTGGTTCACCTGACTTCTTTGGGAGCCAGTTTTTCAGGCTCTGTAAAGGTATGAGTATAAAAATGGTTTTAATTATGTGGCACTGATCTATCCTTTCCTTTACAGACTACATTATTCTATGAAGAAGTATAGAGAGAATTACTCTGGAAAGAAGCTGCTCATCTGGCTTTAACATCAAATAAACGATGTCAATGAAATGCTGGTTTGCCCTTTAGTTTTGATTCAAAAGCTACCATTTTGTAAAGTTTGAGAAATTCAAAATTGGTGCGCTGTTTGCACTGTATTAAAATCTTTTCATAATTAAACAACTCTTGTTTTGAGTATCAATGTGAAGTGAATCAGAGCTTTCTGTGGATAGTAGTATGACCTAATTCCAAGCAGGCAGTGTTAGTTCATGGAGGTATGCATGCTTTTGTCATCTGGTGTACGAACTGTGGTTTGGAAGGTCTTTTTAAGATGTGCTTGTTGGACTGCCAGTATTATATAGACCTACAGAATATAGCTGAAGGAAGAATAAAACGTGTAGACGGATATTCAGAGCTGCATACTTCAACAGTTAAACTTTCTGCTAGTGGAGTAAGGCATGACTTCTCTCTTGTTCCTGAGTTGTCCGAACAGGCTCTGCTGTCTGTTTCTGGTCTGCAAACTGCAGTATATCCCTAATTTTTCATGTGGTGCTGTTAAAGGAGTTGTTGAAGATTGATCAGTGGCTGGCTGAGGCGTGCTCTATGCTAGAAGCGTGGGCGTTCTGGTGCAGATGTTTCGAGTAGCAAGCAAAGTAGAAGTTTTATACTTTAAATAGGACTGAAACAGACTGGGCAGCTCCAGCAGTTGTGCTGATGAAAGCTCTGACTTGATTCTTATGTAAGTACAGTATTTTTAAATTGTGCTGCCTTTGTACTGAGGCAGCATATTGTAACACAGGTAAGGCATTTTTAGTGTTTGAGGGGAAACCAACAACCCTATAGTTAGAGTTGTTGAAGTGTTTGGAAGGGGTTACTGTTGATTGTAATAACTTCCATACAACATCTGGTAAGTATAGATAAACCACTTAGTGCCTCTTCTAGTACCTTCAGTCTAAGTCTTGAACTAGTGGGGTTGCTGTTGTCTGCATTCAGCAGCGTCATACTCTTGTGCAGTAGGTTTTCTGTACCTTACGTTATACTGTTTCTGCCTTTATTGAGGTTAGTAACGGGGATTAGTAGGTAATTGCCCTGGCAAAAGAATACGTACTCCAGTTTCTTCTAAACATCGGTGAACTAGTGATGTTAGACAAAGGGGGCGATGAAAAGGAGTAGTTGCTTCTAAAATAATAGTTTTGATTCTGAAATCCTGTGGAAGTTAGAAGGCTTTTTTACTTGGCAGACAGACCTTCAAAGACGGGTACTTATTGGATGCTCTTCCCAAAGGTGGTGAGTATGGAATTCTGAAGAATGGCTAGAGGAGTGTTAAAAGTGGGACTTGCGTAGTTACATACAGTACAGAACTCTTGAGTCTGTAGATATGTTTTGAGTAGGTGACAGGAAATGTCTGACAACCATAAAGATTGTAAGGGATATGGAGAAAGCATTATGCATGTGAGGCTTAGAGTTAGAACCTAAACCTGTTCTAAAGGTAATACCTGCAGTAAAGCCTTTCCATATATAATGTTCAACATTAAAGGAGAGAAGAGTCATGCTATTAAATATAATCACTAGGGGGTGGTGTGAACACAGCAATACAAGTACAAAGAAGATTCATATAGCATTTTTTTTTCATAAAAAAGTCTGAAAGAAAGCCAAATTGTCCCCTGCCAAAGAGGTCAACTCCTTTGAAAATATGCATTAAAATAGTTGTGTTTAGGATCTGAGGCTTTAAGTGATATTTTTGTTTCAGTGGTTCTTTTTTGAATTAAATGGAAACCATCTGTTTCAGTGAAGACCATACAGTTAGTGTTTTCCAAATGTTTACTACTTAAAAGCTCTAGAGTGCTGGCACAAATTCTAGTTGCTCTTTTCAGAAGCCTCCTTACCTTGGTTTTAAGCAATCAACAAAGGACCTATACAAAAGTGCTGGGATAAAGGTATATGTCTTCCATAGTCTTGCAGTTTTGACTTTACATAGCAAGCAGTATTGTTCTGGGGGCATGTACCTCTTGAAGCAGAACTTAGTTCTGGAATTGGAGTATTAAAGGTTCCCTTGTAATGCCTTAACTTGGATTTCATTACAAGCTCATTTATGAAGTACAATAACTTTTTGAAGCAGGTGGATTGAAATGGGCTATCTTATTGCTTGGTGCCATAATTTGGTATTTGATGTTCCATTTTGATGATTTAAGATTGACAGAAAAAAAATACCTAGTGAATCCATAGAACAATTGACACTTCCCTTGTTGCACGGTTATAACCACATATCCAGAAGCTGTACTCTTGCAATATAAGGCATTAAGCACAAAAATTGGTGAAGGGGACAAAATGATGTTAAGGGATCAAGAATTAACTGATCAAATCAGATCACCGTTTCTGAGGCTTTTCAACTTTCTGCAACATTCTGTGTTGATGTGGCTATCCTTTTCTCCTATCCTTCCACCTGGAAAGCAGCAGGCAACTGAATAGCTGTCATCTCAAATCTTGGTGCTCCCACAGTCTGCAGATATAAGCAGCTCTTCCTGTGAGTTTCTGTTCTGACAACGTTTTGCCTTCATATGCACCAGTCTAAGCAATGTGTAGCAGATGTTCTGTAATTCAGAAGTTTAACCCACGTGTCACGCTGTGAAGAGACTCTAGGTTAATCCCCTTTCCTGTGGGAGGTAAAACAATTAAGTGGAAAGCATTGAGGAACAGGAATCTTCACTTCTTTCCCTACTGTGCACTGAAGGTACCCTTTATTTCCTGCTGGTCTTGGCACACCCCATTATCTATAGGTAGTAGTTTTTGTCACTGTTGCCTGGTCTTAGACTTTGGCCTGGCCCTCGTATTTCGTTATTTCAAGTGTTGTATCTATTTGACCAGTCTGGAGTCCAAAATAGACTGTGAAGAATTTTTGGAGAAGGAACTTCTAAATTAAACTGATGAGTAATCGATATACATGGAAGGACTTTCACTGGCGCGTTACCATCTTTAATAGCTGGGACTTGAGTTGTGTGGTTTTTTACAAGGGGTATAGTTACCATGGGAATTGTTTGGGTTTGTAGGAAGGACTCGAAATTGTGTAGCTGGACTAGTAAGAGTAGGTGAAATCTTGCAAAATCTTGCAAAATACGTGGAAGAGCTGTGCAGAAGCCTCAGGGCTTGACTTAATTGAAACTGGATCAAGTAACACAACTTCTTGCTGAGGTTCCACCCCTGCGTTCAGTGAGATACGTATGTAAGGCACAGCCAGGTAATGGTGGCTTCTGTCTGAAGGAGATTGTGGTCTAGAAGGCAAAGGACAAACTACAGCACATCACAGACAACTGCGAGGGGAGCAGAGTCTGTTTGGAGGAGCAGATTAGTGTCTTGGCATCATAGAAAAAGATAACTATGACACAGATGAAAGATGGTAAAAATTGGCATCACCTGGACAATGAGGTGGTTTTGTCTAGGGAGCAGCTTGTAACAGGCTTGAGAACAATGGTGAGGGAAAGAAATGAAGTTACGTTGCCAGTGGCTTGAAATAAATGAGGCATAATATGCTATGAGAAGACTGCAGTACCAGCAGGCAGAGGGATAAAAGGGGGATGTGGGTTCTTGCTGTTTATAGAAAATGTGTCATCTAAGGCCTAAAGTATGCAGGTCACTAGCAAATCTATTTGCAACAGTCAGAAGAAATTATCTTGTCCATATTATTCTGGTCAGTTCCTGTATAAAATTAATTTTAATGTCATTATTTTCCTACATAGAGGAAATGGAACACTGTCCTGTAGTGGCTATTGATACTGCATTTGTACAGTAAGTTTGAAATTCTGGTTGTGAATGCTCCCTGCTGAGGTGCTTCTATTTGAGGGGAAACTAGATACAGTGAGGGGTTTTTTTTGTTGGTTTTTTTTTTTTTTTTGGATGGCTATTTTGGTGGTGCTAAGAGGCCAGGTGAGAGTAGTTAATTTTTTTGCTCTGAACACTGGAAAAGTTTATCTGAGCCAGAGAACTTTCCAGCATGGGCGGAGAATGTTTCTTTTGTTCATTATATTCCTAACACAATAGCAATAAGACTATGTTATTTCTGTGATGTTTGTTATGATGCCTCTAAGAGGTGAAAGGAAAAGTTTAAGCTTTGATAAGTCAATGTCAGGAGTAAGCACATCCTGGTACATTAATGCTCTTGGACTCGTTTGCTCTAAAGGGATTAAATGGAAACTTAGTCTTATGTTGCTAGCATTTGTGAACTCTACTTGTGTCTTTAAAAAAAAAAAAATCCCCTGTGGAATTTTATCCTAATCTGGAATTCAGTGAGCTTCCTCTTAATTTTAGTCTTTGCTCTCTGTAAGGGCTGGGGCTGACGAAACAGCTGCAGAAGCGGCTAACAGGCATCCTGTGCGCTAGAAGATAATTCTGTTTTTTTCCAAGAGGTGGCCATCGGCAACCAGTACTACTCGTAAAAAAGCTCCGTCTTCCTTTCCAGCTACTGCGGCTCATACACAGAGATCCTAAGTAAGGTCAAGTAGTGTGCTGAGGCAGAAGGACGTTTGGAGCATCTGTGGCTTCTCCTAACACAGTGGATGTTTTACAGCCAGCAGAAGATGCAGGAGTGCAGTGCTCCAGTGGGGTGGGTGATACCGCTTTGTACTTGTGTTCCTTGGGTTAAAATACAGCTTGTTATCTAATGAAGCTGGCCAGCCTGCAGGCTGACCCGCATTAGGGGAAACATGCTTCACTGCCTTTCATTATGATCTGATTTGATTGTACTGGAGCTACTTACCCTGCTATCATTTCCTGACAATTTTTGCTAGCCCATTTGTTAAGCCAGGCATCGTTTGTGTTGATTTGATAACAGGTTTCAATCACTGATAATAAAACTTTCCTGCACCAAATGACCTCAGATCCATATCTCCTGCAGTGCTGGATGCACGTAGAAAATTGAGACCGACAGTTTCCTTTTTCGATGTTTTCTGTCTGGTTTAACATCCAATGTAAAATGCACAATGGAAGTGGATTAATATTTTTAAATTAAAAGGGTGGAAAAAGTTGATTCTGTTTTACTGTTTCCTTTATATTTTGATGGATCCTGCTACAAGCAGAAGTGGAATGAAGTCTCTTTTTTTTTTTTTTTTTTTTTTAAGGCACATAGAGGGTTATCATAAAACTCAGGAGCTGCCAGAATTAATGTTTTAAGTATTTATTGTAATTGATCAGTTCTCGTTATTTAAGAAAGTCGGGTTGATCTAGGCACTACTTCAGGGCGTTACAAAAGTAAAAACTAATGTAAGAACGTAGGATTGGGATAAACTCCTTCATATTCACATACAAATATTAAACTTTATGGTTTTGAGGAGTTAAATTTAAATGAGAGTATATTTTGCCTAGCACTGAATTCCATAGTGTTTAAACAAACACTGAAGCACTGTACTAATGCATAAACCAGAGAAAACATGGTGAAATTGAATTGTCCAGAGTCAAAGAAATGCTGGAAAATGAACATCTGGCATTAAACACAGAGTAAGTAAAATAAGCATCAACATATTGCCTTATTTTTATTGAACGGGAAAATTTTCATGGGCATAAATGTCTGCTAGTTGCCTTTTGTGACTGACTTGTGCTTTTGAAAAAAAAAAAAAACAAAACAAAACTTTGTGTGGTAAATGATTGCTTTAAAATACTTCCCTGCAGTTTAACGGTGTTCTTCTGGCTGCCAGCAGTACTTCATTGGTATGGCATCGCCGGTAGCCTGCGGGAAGGGCTCGGCGTAGGATACTTTTGCAGAAGCTCTGATGGGGTGCTGCACAGACCGAGCCTTGGAGCCTCTCCTTAGAAAAACCTATGAAGACAAGTGCAGGCAGTCGGGTGTATGGTGCTCACAGAGAAGCTTGCAATTCCCTGTGAGGCTGGAACCAGCTCGGCTCTGCCTTGGGGGTTTTCTGCAGGGCAGTCTTTGGGGGTGTAGCTGTGCAGCCCTTGTGCTTCAACCCAGCAACTAGTCCCTGTTTGGGGTTTCGGCCAGTACGGTCAGCCCCATGCAATGCCCCTACCTAGGAACAGGTTATTCTTCTGGGCTCAGGTAGCTCGTGAGATAACTTTCTTCCTATAAAGGCTCTCTTCAGAGGTGCTGAGCCTAGTTGGCAGTATTTTAGCCAATTCTGCTACAGAAAAACTCCTGTGTATCAGACATCCTTAAAACAGATTTCCATGACTTAGAAATACATTTCCAATGGCTTATGTGGGCATTAACGTTTACTTTTGTCAGTGATGATAAACCAACAAAATTTTCTACCCTTTCAGTCTTATAACTCAGCTGTACCCATAACTGGCTGCTTAACTAAGGCCACTCTCCTGTGAATTACAACTTATTCAGACTGTACATCCCTATGGTCGTTGGAAGAATTCATTAGTCTGTAACCTAAACAACTTATACTTCGTGTGATCACTATTGATCTTAACGTTCAAAGAGGTAGAGGAAGGTTCTTCAATCCACCATCTTTTGAAGTCTCTGCTTAGCCAAGAGAGAATAGGTTGCATTCATTCCAGGTGCCTGTTGCATATGGGACCATGCTGCTTTCGGAAACCTGTGCCAGTCCTTTCCACTGGCTTTTAGGAAAGGCTCCCTCTGTATGGCTGTTCCACCGATACATGTCTCAAGGCATATATCCTTAGTGATCTGTCTGTCCTTTTCTTGTGCTTTAATTTTGCATCCTTTCCCTTTCCATCCCGATGGTTCCTCTTTGTTTCTTAGGTTTTTTTCTGCTGGCAGATGCTTTTTCTAGCTTTACTTTCCCACAGACTCTGTAGGAATGAACAATAATCACATAGCTTATACAAGGCAATTTATCAGTCTCTTTCCTAGTGGCTGATCAATGCTCCGCTGGCACCTTTGTGGGTACAAGCGCCAAAAAAGCTGGAGGAACCGGAAGGTGCTGTCTCCAGAGTTGTGGGAAGACTGTAGAGCATTTCATACTGCTGCTGGTCTGTGGATGAAAGGAGAGAGATTCTTCAAAGATAAATCAAGGTGCCACAGTTACTCAGTCCTACATTAACCCTCTTCTCTTTAGTAAAGATACAGAATAATTTCTGGAGGGTTTCTCAATTAAAAAAAAAAAAACCAACCAAACAAAAAATACATAAAAAACCCCAAACCAACAAAACAAACCTTTCAGTGCCTCAATTTTATTAGAATTAGTAAATGGAAATAAAAGAACGCTACAAGTAAACGCTATGCATGAGGTATTTTTGAAGTCTGTTCTTCGATGCATACTTCTCAATAACTCTAATAACA
The DNA here is from genome assembly GCA_013398915.1 of Dromas ardeola. Taxonomy (NCBI): domain Eukaryota; kingdom Metazoa; phylum Chordata; class Aves; order Charadriiformes; family Dromadidae; genus Dromas; species Dromas ardeola. The sequence goes on from VYZM01019389.1 coordinate 249,716, forward strand.
GTTACAGCAATACTGCAGAGAGAACAGATTCTCCAGTGTCAGATGGGGTGATGCTTCTTGTTTGTTTTTCAGCTTAGTTCTCCTAAGTACTTACCACCCCCAGCCTCTGTTTTATTTTTTATTTGCTTTACCACTTAAATAGCTGTTACGGGATGTAAAGTGCAGGACCATGTGTAAAATACTCTTCATGGAGCTTGCTAAGTAATCAAAATGTTTTTATCTAGCCATTTTAAATCTACACAAACTTCAGGAGCAAATACCTTGCTTTTCATTGAAGATGCATACAAGAACACAGTTTAGATTCTCAAAGAGTTTGTGTAAAGTAACCCTTTAGCCAGCAGAGGACTGTAGAAGCACATATCATGCAGTTACTGATGCAAAAATGCTCGATCACAAACATTAAGGGGAAAACCCATGTAGCAAACTATGTAATCGAGCAGTCTCCTAAACATGGTAAAATACTGAAGAGGGAGGGCTCTCTCCTTTGTTTGTTTCTCATTAAAGAATTTAATTTGCCCCAGGTTCCCTTTGTTGATGAAGATCTATGGGAATTTTGTTTACATTTTGAAGCACACTGCCAAGGAGAGTACTTCATATGGCAAGTATACGGAACCTTTTGGGGGAACGACAACACTACAGAAATGGTGGCGCATTCCCCAAAAGGAAAACATACTTCATTTGTAATGAACATTATGTCTGCAGAATCTAATGGCACAACCTCCCATTCAGTTTATGTAAAATGAAACAGGCCCATATGTTGCTGCTTTTAGAGTTTGGGTGTTTAAATTAAATGTTGTTTAATGAATATTCAAGCCCATTTGCTCGAAAGTTGTGCTCAGTGTGGCATCTCTTTCCTCTGTCTTCGGTCTTACCTAGAATATTAAGCCATTACAAGAGGGTGCTAAAGCTGAGGCATCTGTTTCTAACTAAAACTTGGATATTAAAATGCCAGAGCAGATGAGAAGGTAAATAAAGACGTACAGTAAGAGGATCGTATTATTTTTTGTTTTGTAATTAAGACTGAGAAAGGTTGGATATGCATGACACCCTTTAAGAAACGGGAACACTCCCTGTGCTGTTACAGCAGCTGCAGTGTGGGTACGTTACGGTGGCATATTCGTTCCGCTTGCCGTTTCCTACAGGAGTTAATTCAGCTTTTCCGGTGCGCGTGGGCCAGAGGCCCGTGCTGGGATGCCTCCGCAGACTGCCTCCTCGAGACACCTGCACCTGTGTGGGGCTACAGGCAGCTTCGCCATCGTCGTGCCTGGGTGCGGGCAGGTTGACCAGAGGCACTCCATAAAAGCTGGCATTCACATACTGCCGGTAACAAGGTTTTACCTTTTATCATCTCTCCCCAGCTCAAAGTCAAGTAGAAATAGTAGGAGGCTGGAAGAAGTCCTCTGGAAGCCGATCTGTCCTATTGACTGCCCTATTGAATGGTGTAGGCCATTCAGACCTGAAATACATCGGGCATTTTTCATCAAAGGTCAGTAACTTTGAGTTGGGAAGGAACCCGCAGCTACAAATAGGTGGTTGAATTCAGTCTCATTATGCATTTATTATTAAGTCAAGCTTTTAATTCATGAAGGCACTCTAGTGTATGTTTAAATCCATATTTTCTCAAGAAAATCTCTAAACAATAAGACAAAACCTGAAATATGTTCTTAAATGTTTTCATGAACTTTATCTCTGAGTCCAGAAATTGACAGCACTATCGTCTTTTTTTTAATGGCATGGAAAAAAAAAAATCTCATTAGAAGACAGCTGGAATATAAACACAAATCACAATAATTGGCTTTTACGTATTTTCATGAGGGTTCTTCAGATGCTTGTTTTTACTGCACAAGTGCAATATTGTAGATATACAGTGAGGCCCTCTTCAGAGAATAATTGATACATGGATAAAATACTTAAAAACATCCCCTAATGCTGTAAATCTAAATGAAGGCCAAGACTATTACATGAGAAAAACAAATATACAAACCCTCAAATTCTCTGGAATTCTGTTATTTGCTAGAGCTTCCCTGGCCTAACTAATTCCCCTGTCTCTGCTGAGCTAGGCTGTTAAGCATCCATTAGCGCAAGAACAGAACAAGAAATTGCCTGCCCAACGAGGTGTCACCTTGGAGATAGTTAACCTGTTCTGGGCTTGTCTTAGACATAAAAATTCACCATTTATTTGTCTCTTTTTAGAACATCTGTTAGGGATCTCCAATTCGAAAAAGAAATCTCTACAGAGATAAAAAAATTAATGAAGTTCATACCATGGCTTGTCTGCAACGTGAACTTCTGGGATGAACCACCCTTCAATTTCTTCTAGTACTTCAACAGGAAATTACACAGTTCTGGCTACTGTACAATAAGCACTGAGAGATGGTCCTACCCTGCAATACCGACTTCATTTTACATCTCAATTCTGATCTCCTGAAACTTGCAATACATAGGAAAATTATTTTTTCTTTTAAAAACTTGGTATGATTGAGAAAGACTTAGTGGGATAATAATTTTAAAACGTAGCTCTACGTTAAATTTATTTCTTTTGCAATCCTCTACTATATTCAGTGAGTATATCCACTCCTCCACTCCGTGTAGTGAAACAAGTCTTTCAGATCTCAGCGTTTATTATTTCTACAGCGCCAACCCAGGTGACAAAGGGAAGTGAACTGTCCCTTGTTGTTCATCGTAAGTGGGACTGTTCAGTGGTTGCCATCAGCCACTGTTTTCTAAACCCTCTGTGTGCACAGGGGTAACAGAAAAACCCCCAAATGTTGGGATGATTTTGGAGTCAAACTGCGCTGCAAGTGAGTATATACGTGCATGCTGAATTTGCGGGTAATCTGCTCTTTTTAGCTATCAGATAAATACAATCTGAGCAACTTTATGTTATGTTGGTAGGATGACTAAAGTATAGGTGGCTTGAAGTCATTGGCCAATGGCTTCCCAAGTCACCAGTGTACACTCAACTTCAAGTTTCTAGAGCCCTCTATGAGACAGCGTCCTGGCCAGTTCAGCGTTCAGATTTTAACCCCCAGTTCCTATTTTGTTTCCCTGTGTCCCTTCTTTTGAAGGGCTCCCACCCTTCACCAGTTACAATCTGTTCAAATTGCAGAGAGCAAACTATTCTCCAAACACCATGAAAACAGAAAAGTCTATGTTTTTTTCCCCTATTATGCTTTAAAACACACTAGCTCTTTCTTCCTCACCTTCTTCTTGTCAGCTATAACAAACACAAACTGTCCCTAAGGAGAAAACAAACACTTGCTGTGGGATGCAAACACGCTGTGGATTCATGACATCAGTGCTAGCCTGGCTTGTTTCAGCACCAATTTAAAACCCATTCTCCCGCACCGTATCTCATCTCTTCCTGGCTATCTATTTAGCTTCTTCCAGGTTCGTCGTATTAATCTGGCATCCACCCTTTTGAATGCTAAAATGTGTTATTCCCCCTTTCTTGAGTAGTGTACACGTTAAAAACATCGAAATATTTTTGCTTCCTCCTTAATGCTATATAGGAAAGATGAAAGAGGCAGTGGAGAATGATTGTACATCATGGACCTAGCCCTCAGGATAGGAATGATGCTGATGACAACCTGTCGAAATGCTGAACTTGTGTTGTTGTTTGGATGAAAGAGAGAATGCAAATGAGGGATAGGGAGAAAATAAAAGCTTCAGGATGGGCAAGGGGGATTTCCCAGCAACGGAACAGCAAACATTGTCAGAGCACTTGTGATTACAAGTCATATAGCCCTCCGCTGTTGGGAGACAGAAATGTCTCTACATCATTTCCTTCCCAAAGACATTATAATGCCTGAAAGGAAATAAATCTAGACAGATTCCAAAAGCTACAGAAGGAAGATTTGCTTTATTAAAGTCTTAGAAAAGACTCTTAGACTCTGCTTGCGTATGACCTGCCAGGAGCTATGTGAGTGTAGACTACGAAAGTTAATGCATTTCCACGATGTTTTGAGTTCGTATATATGGCAAGTTCACATCATTAAAAAAAACTGATAAATTCATTAAGAGGCGTGACCCCTTGATGTAGATGTTCTCACCTGGTTTCAGTTCATCTTCTAACAAGTTAACTTAATTAGACAGTTAAATCAGTGCTGTTTTCTGTTATAACCGAGACCTTTAGGACTGTATCTAACTACTGATGTTAGTAGTATGGCTGCAGTTGACTACTTTGGGGGAAATAAGAGAGACAATAATGCCTAAATTTGTGGGATGCATTTCCACGCTTTACTGTAAACAAAGAACCCATCTGCTGCAAAGCCTATACTTTTTTCTAGAAGACAGCCAGTAGTTATGCTATGTATGAAGAAGCACATTCCCAGAGCTCACGTGGGTGTTTTTAGGGAGGGAAGAATTCTGTTTTCCACCCAGCTTTTAGGCAATGCGGTGCAAATAGAATCAAAAAAAGGGTCAGCAGCACTAGGTAGAATCACTACAAAGAGGAAAGCTGATTCTCTCCAGTCTTGTCTTTTTCTGTGCTATCCCTCCCCCGTGCTTCCCCCCGTTGCCTTGCAGGTAGGACGTTAAAAGAAGTTGTATACGAGGAACTGAGAGTAATCGGAGCACAGCAGTCTTTCGTGATTTATTACTTCATTCATTAATCCATATATAAAATGCAATTTAGGACAAGGCTCAGAAATCCTCACTCTGACATGTTCTCACATATTTGATAAATGATTCCACTGGAAGAGGCTTGAAGGGCATCTGCAGTAAATTCTGCCGAGATCTATTTCTCAAAACATTTTTACACTTTCATATCAAATTAGAGGATATCTCGTAGATAAGGGTAAGTGATGGGATTTCTATCACTTGGATGCATGTCTCATAACTCACAAGGGTGGAGGAATACTAGCAACCAGCACCATAAGAAAGCCACAGCTTTAGGACAGTCCCTTGAAAATAATTCTCAGAATTGTTTCCTTTCAGCCCAAAGTTGTTAATAGTCATTGAGATGTTGGAAGACATTGATATAAATATTGTTTTCTCTAACTATCCAAAGGAAGGAGTGCTGTGATATATGGATTACATTTGAGTTATTCCAGGCAGAACGTGGGTTCTTAATATTAATTTGGGGGAGCTCAACAAAATTTTAATAAGGCAGCGACACAGTCTCCACGTACAGGACCAGGACACCAGCAAGGCTCTGTAAACTTGGAAACTGCATTCCTTTGATTAGGCTAGAGAGGGGTGGTAAGACGAAGAGTTTCAACCTTCCTTTCTCTCCAGATTGGCTCCAGAATACATACCCATCACTGCACTGTCCTTAGGCTTTCCTGTCCCCTTCCACCCTTTTTTTGATACTCTTCTTTACTCTTTCTCATTTCTATACACAGTAGCCCCTTCTCCTAGCTTCTTTCATTCGTCCCTACGGCTTTTGTCAGGCTACCTGTCCAGTTCATGCCATGTAGGAAGTAGTGAAGAAAAAGAATGTCACTAGCAGGCATCGATGGAAGCAACTAAGTGGGAAAGCGTTCACTTCTGATGTGCCTGCGTGTGAGAAGTACATGCACCCAGTCAAGGTATTTATAGTCATCTTCCACCTTGCTTTATCAAACAAGGATGGAATGTGGGAAAAAAAACCTTTGTGGACCTTGCTTTTTCTCATACTTTGCTATGATTTGTGTGCTCATTGCATGTTAATATGCACATACACGTAGAGACACGTGTACAAGTGCACGCCTGTCCTCCTGCTGTTTGAATGGCAAACAGGTCAGACAATTCCCAAGCTCCCATTGATATATCAGAAAAAAGGGATATAAAGTGGGCATTCCCCTTCTGTCCTCTTCCATGCTGTGGTAAACTAGTCCTACAAATTACAGAACAGAATCAGTTTAGAGAAAAAGACTGTGCTCCAAAAGCGTTCATTTACAGCAACAGTAGAGACCTACTGTCAGCAACGGGACTTTGTGAGAGGGTGAATGATGCTTTATTTTTCAGAGAAAAAAAGAATTCTAAATTAGCAAGATTTGTTCTTGAACAAACAATTTTAACTCAGAGTCAATGAGCTGAATTGATATCTATTTAAAATCTCAACTTTAAAAAACATCATTATGTTGGTCTTCTAGGTATATAAGACATAGAAGCTGAATTTTCTCTCGTTTCTTTGGGTTATATTTTGTTGAGACAGTAGCAAATAAGTTAGACTGTGAATCCTAATGACTGCTCTTTTCACTCATTCTTGCCAACCCTTTATTTCAAGCACCTTTTGTCCATTTCTCCACAAATTTTGTACAAAATATTTTCCTGAATACCAGGAGTGAATTCAGGGCTGCTGGTTTCTAATAGAGTCTTAACTGCAACATCATCTCTACATCTGCAGCGAACACAGTATGCTGCAGATCTCAATCATGTATTTAAATTCTCTGTGGATATATAGATTATTGCTGCTGCATAAAGGAAATCTTTCTGCTACCCTTGAGTAATATCTTCTAGCCTTATTCAGCCTGAAAGTATTTATCAGAAAGTCATTACAGCTGTTTTGTTTGCATATAGCTTTCATTCCTCGTATTTTAATGTCTGGACAGCATTAGCTCAATTAGCCTAATGAATGAGTAGGTCTTCTAATATTTACTGTCTAATTAGTTTATTGGCCTAGGTGTAATGTGCTAGGTCTAACTGTGCAATGTGTATAGCCAAGACTGTTCTGAAGAACTTTGTGGTCTATTTCTTTGATACTTTGGCCCCGCGCTTTTTGGAAGAGAAAGAATGGGCTAATTTCTGTATCTGGTTTTCAAAGCAATGTAGTGTCCTAGAAAAGGTGATACTCTTACTACACTAAAGTCCCAACCAGAGAACTCTGAATCCCTTCTATCTCGGGCATTCTGGTTTGGATAGCACCTGAAAGAGAAACTAAAATAAAAGGCCACCTTTTGATTTCCAATTGACACCTAGCGTGCAACAACAGAAATGGAGGACAACGCAGTACAATATATATCAAAGGTCATAAAATGGTCTATTACAGGTTCTTCTCTCTTCAAAGGGAATAAAAGAACAAATGCATAATAGATGTTAGTTGTATTACTTACTAAGCTACTTGAAACTGCTGAGATCTTACCAAAAACAACTCACATCAAAACATAGAGATACACTATGAACAGAAACAATTAAACCAAACAGTGTTATATATAACTAAAATAACTCAGACTGTGTCTCAAAAAGTAGAACAACAAATTAAATTATACCTTTTTTTTCCTCTGCCTCTTTATTCTATGGAAAAAAGAAAGGTAGTTTATCAAAGACTCCGACTAACAGGAGAACAGCCTCACAGGTTGATGAGCATTAACCCTGACATGAAGGGCTATATCTAAACCCAGCTGCAGGTAGTGGTTCTGTAATATGCCCAGCTGATGCTCATTTCTGAGGTGAAGGTGGTGTAACACAGCTGTTCTTCATCAGGGCTGGATGAGACAGGGGCTTTTTCTACTGCCAGCCGAGGGGTCTGGGCTTCCTGCCCTGGTGGGTCCTCAGAGTCTGAAAGCTCAGAGAAAGGAAGATCAGGAGCGGATGGCTAAGAATTCAGAAGCTAATTTCTCCTGGAAAAGAAGATGGAAGAGCAACTGCTTGACTGATGTGCATCTGAATGTTCTGGGGATTATCAGTTTAACCTGAAATTCAAGGAGATTAACCTTAAGAAGCCTTGAACACAGACAAAGGTAAGAAAACTCTGGGATCTCTGTTTGAGAGTGCCGGAGCTTCACTACTTTTATTCAGCAATTGGAAATGCTTAAAAGACAGAGCAAGAAGTTAAATGTGCAAGTGAAATAGTGTCTTTTTAAGTAAAGCTATCTTTTTAGATGGAAAAAGAAAGTATTTTGATTTGTCTCTAAACTTTGTTCAGAGTTGTTCTTTGCTGTCAAAAACAAACAAAAGAGAAGACAAGAAAGTAAAAATAACGTGGTTAAATGGCTAATGAAAATACATTAGAAAGAAATATCTAGAAATAAGAAATTAATATAATTATTTTATCTTATTAGCTCCTTCAGTTTTAACCCAAAAGGTGGCTTTATGAAAAGGTGTTCTCTCATTTAATCAGTGTTTCTAGCTAACCTAGAAACTAAAAATGGAGTATGCAAGCAAAATGTTTTCCTATTTACTTAATCTGTGTTTATTCCGTATGGAATATCCCACTGTTTGGAGGCTGTGTAGCTTTGTTTCTTTTAAGTTGTGTTTTAACTTGGTGGCACCGTGCACAGTTGTAGGATGTAAAATAAGGATGTATGGGGCTATATAGCTCAGTGCATATGTGACTGTAAAGTTACTGGTTGCATCCCCTTTCCAGCTGTATTCTTCAGTGTTACAAGGAGTGTTGTGAATGCCAAGGTTTACCACAAGGTATATGTGCTTCTGGTTGTAAGGAGTTTGCCTCAGAGGGAACTTAGGCTGCATTCTAGTCCCAGTTTACTCAAATGATAACCAGTATTAAAGGCTTCAGAAGACTGACATTGGATCATCTCATTAATGTAGTATCGTAGTCATAGGGGCTGGAGTTGTGGTTAGGAGCTATAATGAATACAGGAGGCAGTTCAGAGAGCTTGAAAGCATGGCCTGAAAGGCAATCTGAGCATGGGATATACCGGGCATTTTACTCTTGAAATATTTGCTGGGGTGATTCAGTGATCCACCCTTAAGAGGAAAAGGACACAATACGTTATTTTAGCCTTAGGGCCTTTCCCTTTTGTATAGCAGCATCACTGCTAATGTTGCTGAATGGGACATCCTGTATAACTAAACTACTGGAAGATAAAGCAATTTGTGAAGCAAGTTAGAAAAGCTTGTTGGAAGCCTTGTGTAGATGTGGAAATAAATATGAAAACAGCTGCCTCTCACTATTTCATATGTTATTTATGTTCATAATATATGAAATTGGTTAGTGTAGTGTCAGAATTACTTTTGTGTGTCACATGTTAACTGAAAAAATGCGACAGTGGCAGGTGGTCCTTGGGTAGCAATTTTGCTTCCTGGCTGTTAGGAAGGTATTTACATTTGGGCAGGAGAAAGGAGATAGACTTGGCCTTTCATATTACCAGGTTGGAGAAGTCTTGACACTAATTATTTTAGAGTAACTCAGTTCTCTGATTCTCTACTCTGCTAACTGCTGCTGTATTTCACAAAGATGGAGCGTATGTAGTGGATGCCCCTGTTGTCATGGGCAGTAGTAGAACACTTGTTGTTACTGATGTTCAAATAATCACTGCTATGTTTCAGGATTAATAAACGGCATTATGGTAAATGGTTTAAAAAAGAAAAAAGGACATTTTAGACTGTCCTTGTAGGATTTCGGGGAACAAATTCTAACCTGTTTCGCTGTTGGAAGGTTCAACCAGTGAATTGAATCTTTGTAAACGATTACATATCAGAGGGAAGGTTTTGTCCTGATGACAAAACTTTCTGAATCTGTATGATTTCCTAAAGATGGCAGTCTGTATCATTAAGCACTTCTAATACCTTTAAAAGTCTGGTGTCATATTTCATTGTTGTAGAAATATTCACTTTTATGGTGTAGCAGGGTGTCAGCATATCAGAAGGCTGTTCTGATTGCTGTACTGCTGGTGTTGATTGATTGTGATTGATAACGGTACGATCAAAAATAGCACAAGCACTGCTTACCCTTCAGCTTTGGATCCGGCTTTTTGCAAAATGGGAATATTTCCCTTTCTGAAACTGCCTTTTGGTCTCATCTGATGCTGCTGCTTTCCTTCTCAGTGGAGTTATATGTAAGTTACGATGATGCACCTCTAAAACAAGTTTGAATCCTGCTTTGCAAACATTTATATATGTTTATAAATTGGTCCCTACTTATCCTGTTATCTTATCTCCGAGCTCTGAGTGTTAATAGAGTAATTGCTGATCCCTTCTACTTCATCAATATACATTCACATAAATTCATGTGGCAGTTTAGAGCCAATTAAAATTTATAAGCCACAAGTAGTGAGTGAAATTCGAAGGATTAATTTACTCACTGGAGTATTAATCTGTGTAATGTAGTAGGTTATCCTTCAGTAAACTTGGCTATATGGAGATAGGGAGATACATTTCCTTGCATGTTTTACTGTAAATGCAGTAATTGGTCCCACTGGGCTGTTGAGCTTGAATGGTTCCAGCCAGCAGTACCACCCCAGCCGTGGTATGAACCCGGGGAAAAAGAACCGAGTCAGCAATATGAAATCCAGTTGTGCTTCCCTAGCAGGATCCGTCTTGCTTTTCATTCCCTGCTCAGTTCGAGATCAGGAAAGAGAAAGTGAAATAAATAAAAACTAATCAAAATTGAGAACAAAAAGACAACCCTTGCTGTGAATATCAGAAAGTATAACCTATTCCCTCTGCCTCCCTCAAACCTCTCCATTTAAAGAAGCGATTGCGAAGGGATTGGAAAAAGGAGGCTGTGATCATAAATTACTTAATACATTTGGCAGAAGGAGCTTGCTCCTTAAGGCTTGTGGGTTAGGTTCTTTTTGCACTTGGAAAACCTAATTGATAAAGCCTAGCAAATCTGACTTTTCTTAATGGGTTTTTAACTATCATTTATTCAGCTAATGATCTTGCTGATATGGAGCGGGGACAGAAAGGTATTGTGGCTCATGAAGGGCCACAGGAAAAGCTGCTGCCTGATCCAGTGTTTTAATTTAGGTCCTTTCCTCTCTGTTTCAAGATGTGCTTCCTTTCATTAACTTCTGCCTTTCTCTTAAGTTATTAACTGGGAGCTTGCTATGGTAAACCCACTAGAATTCATGTGTGTTTTAAAAAAAACAAAAAACAACCAACCAAACAAAAAAAAACCCCAAAAACATAGCTGGCAAAAAAAAAAACAGGTGGCAAGGGAGACAGGGAAGATAAATTATTTTCAGGGCTTTCTCTGGAAAAACCCGATCAGGACAAGCAAATAAATAAATATGCTGTAGAAACTTGTATCTTGGGAGCACTGAGATTTCAGGATGAAGAGTTGCAGTAAGAATCCCCCTCCTGAAAGAGGCTAAGCCTGGTATTCAGCCCTGGTTTTTTTTTCACTGCTGTTGCTGGCCATGGGTTGGAAAGCCCAGCATCCCTGTTGTTATCTCACATTATTGGATTTATCTATCATATTCCCTCTGACAGGGATGATACTGAAAGGCCAAAACCTGCTGAATTGCCTTTATCTGGATGACATGTGAATTATCCCTGTCCAAATTCCTAGTTCTAACTCTTGTGTTTGTCAATCGATGTGAAGCAGAATTATGGGTGTAAGAAAAGTTAAAATGGCTTTCTGCAGGTAATTCCACGTCAGCTGGGAGAAGAACACAAGTTCTCCTCCGTGGTGAGCCCTGCCCTGTCTCCTAGGCTCTGCATCCTTCCAAACCCTTCTTCCCTGCCCCCAAAAAGTCAGGTCCTCAGGGAACTGTCTGTCCCTCGGACAGCCTTAATTTCAAAGCAGGTTATGACCTTGTAGGCTGCTGTGTGGCAATGAAAAGTAGGCAGAAATCATAGTACGGCTACCAGGCTTACTAGCCACTGATTGCCAGCTGCGCGTTCTGCCAGGCTCTGTGTGAAGAAATTAGCGATGTATTGCAAGGAAGAGGGGAAGAACTGGCTGGTTTTTGACCTCTTTATAGGACCAATGCTGGAAGAGAGCCCAGAATAAAGGTGTAGGATTTAAATGTCACTGGAAATCATGCCAGTGTGCACTCACATATGCAATTAAGCTAAAAGGCCCTTATTAAGTCTGTCCAACTCTAAAAACTTTTAAAAATTATGGTAATAGGATCATATATAATACAGGTGCTGGGGGGGAAGAAAAAAAAAATCCAGCTTGAAGAGGTATACCAAAGCATGTGCTGCTAGGAGTAGGAATTGCCTCTCAGGTTTCACGTACCTGGCAGAAAGAGCAACTTATTTCTCAGTCAGATTCAAATGTGTATTATCTGGTTTTAAATGGTACGTTATTTCATACACAGGTATGTACTCTGAAGAAAACACAACAAAAACCTACGTGGTGCATTTTAAACTAATTCATGGGGGAATGCTACCTTGGTTCATGCCACATTATTTCTAAATTCCTAACACTAATTCTTTCTTCCACCTTCTCTTTCTCTCTCTCCAATTACTGAAGCTTGCATACATTCTATTTTTGTGTGCACTGTTTTCTAATTATCTTCTATGAGGTATTACTACTATATCCCTACAGAGAATAAGAGAAGTCGGTAGAGATTCATGAAATGCATTTAAAAACCCTCTAATGGATATGTGAATGTAGGGGGAAAACAGTGATTTTCTTTTTGTTCTAGCTTTTTAGATGTCTGCCTCTACTGAAACAGTGGCATTCAGGAGAGAGAGATTAGATTAGTACAGTTTTGTTCCATGGCATTATTTTCTGGAGAGGAGTCTGGTAAGAGTTGTGCTTCACAAAGGTCCCCATCATAAACACTAATGCTTGTCATTTGTTCTCACAATTCTCGATGATTTCTTTGTCCTTATTTTTTTGTTACTCAAACTCAGTCACTTTTATAGTGTTTCTTTTTATACTGAGTATCCAAAAAGAATCCTCACCTGTTTGAAATAAAAATGGAATGAAACTGCAAGTATCCAAGTGTAACTGTGAATATTGTGGACTTCATAATGTAATTTACTCTTGCAATCACTATAGTCACTTTGTATTTGAATGAAGTGCTTTTTTTTTTCTTCACGACCCGAACTGAAATATTTCCTTGCCGAGGATTTCCCAAGAATTTACTCTATATAAACAGAACTATAAAATCAACTGCCATGAAATGAAGATTCTTGCACTTCTCGCATTGGGCTTGAAGAAGTTGTTGGGTTCTCCATTGGGGAAGCAACTCGATTTTTGTTGGGCTTAGACTTGAGAGGCTTTCACTTGGGTGTAGCAAGGCTGGGTCTTGGGGAAGGGAGTGCTATTTTGAAAACTTTGGCTGGCCTTCAAGCCCTTTAAAGGTGCTGAACGGCGCAGTCACATCTGTAGCTGTGTCCAGCCTGTACCTGACTGGCACCAGGCTGTCCCCATTCCCATGGAGATGCCGGGACCTGGGGCCGCCCCGTTCCCTGGCTGGGCCTGTGGGACAGGCCATGCCCTGCCTGTGCTGGGGAGCCCTGGCCGTGCCTGCACCCAGTGTCACTTCGGTTTGGTAGTTCTAATAAAGGTGAATAAAACAATAAGCAACTCTTAGTTGAATGGGGAGAGCTCCACTGGCTTAATTAGGCTTTGGATCAGCACTTCAGGGAGTTGGTCCTTTTTTTCTAACAAGTAAACTGAAGCCTTGACCCTATTTGCCTAAATACTTAGTGGTGCAAACTGCTATAGCACAGGGAGCTGATAGCATTGGCTGTGAAATGCGTGCCAGCAGGCTCTGCTCCACTCAGATACAAAGAGCACCTAGAATGGTGTGTGTACTCAGCTGGGAGGGCAGATTTAAAACCTGTTCAAAGCACTGGGAGGATAACTGGTTTGGTTTTTTTTTCTTAGCCTCATTCTGTAGTTCTTTTTGAGGTGTAATGGCAAAATTACATGTTGTGTTATGTGGTGGTTTTTGGTCCCTGAGTGACTTGTATACGTTCATGTAAAACTGTTTGATTTAACTTCCTGTAATATACTTGAACTTCTTATTCTTATAAAACACCACTGTGAGGCAGCACTCTTTCTTCCACCCTAATGCCACCCATGTTTGACCATCTCTCTGCCACTGTAACGCCTCACCTCCCATGATGTGCCCTGCTATTTCATAGAGAAAGTATCGAGTTCATTCACCTACAGCTCCATCTTCCTGAACTTCTGCAGGGTCCCTCTGTCTTCTGTAGGTCTCTGGTTTCATCTTTCTGTCTGTCTGTTGTAAGTTATAGCTGAAAAAGCTATTCTCTGCTGATAAAAAAGCAGGATGAGCTGGCTGGCATTGCTCTTGGCAAACATTGCCCTAGTCACCAGGGTGGGGAACACCACGGAATAATGAAATTTAATCCCTGTTAATAATACATACGAAACATGCAGGCCAGTCAGCCTTGGCTGTCAGAAGATCCTGATTTACCAAGCTTCACCTTTTTGGAAAGAAGTGATGAAGACTGATCACTGCTTTTTGTCCACTGATGTTTACTTCCCATTTATTTTGTTCTTGACCTTTGATCTCGTGAGCTTCATCAGATTTAGCAGACCCTTGTGTGGTCTCTTGCATGTCAAAGAACTGGCTTGTCAGGCAGCATTTTTGTTTCTTTGTGTGATTTTTTTTTTTTTAAGATCGTAATTCCTGTTTGTGCACCGGCACTAAGTCTGTGCTTAAACTTGTGTAAGGAGGCATTTGGCGGAGGTGTCAGTCTCTGGTGTTTGTGTGATGGTGTGTGGAGGGAAGTGACGCAGCCAGTGCCCACAGCATGAGCTGTGTGCTCGCTGTGCACATGGGAGACCCTGAGATGCAGGGGCTTGCCTATAGCTGTTGGTCTATGGAAGCAGTTATCCCAGGATGGAAAGCCCCAGCTTGGAAGAAAGGGCATGATTTACGGATTTCATGTATGTGTTTTTTTTCTTGACAAGAGATGCTACAGGTCATGTGGGGGCCCTCTGCCTTGCCACAGGCCCCATCCCAGCTGGCTCCTGCCTGCCAGGCTCCAGCTGCAGGCTGCCTTGGAGTAGCAGAGGTGGAACATACCCACGCCTGACACTGTGGCAGTAAATGATGACCGCGATGCTTTTGCTGCCATGTCTTCTGTTGGCCTTGGAGGGAGAAGATGCCCCATTAACTAGCTGTTTGGGCTCCTCTGCTTGTCCTCTGCCTCGCTCAGCTGCTGCAGGATTGCTGTGGGGTGCGGGAGAGTTTTGGACTCTGTGTGCTTCTGTGTTCCTGCAACTGGGCTCTTCTGCCACCCTGTGGAGGACGCAAATGAAGAGGTTCATACAGCCCTTTGCACTGTGGTAACAAATGGCTTCCAGTGTTTCATGTCTACCACAGTGATTTAAGTGTGTATGGCAGTATCTGTATCATTATCTTGATAAAAATACGTTTTTTAAAAACTTTTAAATTAGATTTTTCTAATAATTTCAAAGTAATCAACACAGTGGTCCTGATCTTTTCCAAGTGGACTGCACAAAACAAGATGCTTTAGCACCAAACTAGTAACGAAGGGGAGGGGAGGCCAGCTTTGTTTTTAGCACTTTACTCAAGCTAGAGCTGCCTTGATTTATTATCCACCGGAGGGTTCAAGGTGGTCTTATTTTACAGGCTGGATCATGAACTCCTGTGCTAGGTAGACCCGTAGCTGTTGCTGTTGGTGATATTCGCCAGGTCCTAGTTTCTTGTATTGTAAAAAGATCTAGCCTTCTTTATGTGTTTCTTAATTGTCTAGGTTATTTATATTATTAAAAAAAAAAAACAAACAAAACCAACCCAACAAAAAACCCTAAAGCTGTTTTAGGAAAAAAAAAAAGAAGCATCAGAAAGAATGAACTCCTGAAGCTTTTCTTGATAAATGACAATTGATTTATATATTTAATGTGAATAAATGACTTGGATTTGCTGCTTTGAGTCTGCATACAGTAAAGGAATTACTATATTGCTGTGGGATTATTTCAAAAGCTCTGCTTCAAAAAACAAACAAAAAACTCTAAAAAACCTTGTATGAGCGTACTATTACTTCTACGACAAGGCCCTATATATGGCTTTAAAAAATAAATAAAAGAAATTAACTCGTGTTAGATGCTGACAGGATACACTGACTTTTTAAAAATTCTTGTACTGCATGTAAAGTAAAAGTACAAATGATATGGCTATTGTAGAATGGTAGAATTTGTCTTCTGCAGGGGCTCAGGTATGCAGCCACTGTCAGCTTATACGTGTCATTTATGGAAAATGGTATGATGAGGGTCTAGCATCCAGATACATGGAGAATTTACAACTGCACATAATAGCTTCAGGCTCAAATGTCTTGTAGTTGTAACAGTTTATAAGTACATTTGATTTGGTATGTGTGTGTTAGAGATAAAGAAAAAAATTATTTACTTTTTCTCATGAAAAAAAAAGGCAGATGTTGGAGGGGCACAATGGCTAAGTGGTGAAAGAATTTTTCCATGGAAAACCAGGCACAGATGTAGATCCTCTTCCAGGTTCCTTGTGAAGGCCAAACCCTGATGGCCACCAGCTAGCAACTCTAAATTGCCAGTGGGCTGCTGGCATGACACTTTCCTTTGTGCTGTAGGTTGCATGCTATGGCAAGCCTTAGCCATGCCAGCACAGTGATCCAGTTGGCTCAGGAGAAATCATGTATTACGTAAGATGAGTGTGTGTGTGTGCTGTGGAGAGACCACAAACGCAGACGGTGAAGTCTCTGGGACAGTTTAAGCTGGTGGTTTTCAGCAGCCTTAAGCATTATTGGTCAGTAATGTCCATATTTGTGTGTATATGTACACTTATGAAGTAACATCATTGCCCTTGATGAGGTCTTAATCTTCACTGCACAGTACTGGTATTGTGAATATGCATGAGCTATACTAGTGGGGGAAGCTATGAAGGATGTAGAGTTTCACACAACCATGAACCTTGTGCTCTTGTCGTACTCTCCACAAATAGCAACACATTTGGGTAATGTACAAAACTTGATCTTGTTCATTGGTTACCACATGTGACCCTGAGTCACACGTGCAACACAGGAGTGTGCAACCTGCTCTGGCAGGGGGGTTGGACTAGATGATCTCCAGAGGTTTCTTCCCACCCCTGCCATTCTGTGAGTACTGTGCCACTCTGAGTCCTTGCAGCTGAACTCTCGGTTGAGAAAAGGTCACAAAGGTAATCTGGTGTTCAGCTCTTGTGGTCGTCTTAAACACTGAATGTTTAAGCCCTACATGTGAAAATTGCTGTGATCTGTGCGTTGTAGTTATTGGTGAAGCTTGGGTGCATTTTGTGCTTGAGAAGTGAGATATGGCCTTTCCTGTGCTGCCTGGTGTGTCTCCCAGTGCTAGTCGTGATTTCTTTGCTGGATCCTATGTGGACAGAACAACAACCCTGTCTGCTCTTCAAGCTGTTTATTTTTTTTAGGTTCATGCTGTACTTGGGGCCCCCCCTGCAGCAATAACACGCTTTGCCTTTCTGACAGAGGCTTAAAATATAAGCACGGTGACACGGGTTCAAACCAGGCAATGGCGACATGGCTCCTTTCCCTCACTACTCAGTATGTTCTGGTGGCCTGAAACACTACCTCGCTCTGACAAAATAGCTCTGTGCTCACATAGACTAGAGTAAATGCTTTGTTTGGTCCTTATTCAGGGAAACCCAGGTTCCCATCAGTCAGGAAGGTTTAGTTTTTGGTTCTACTTTTTTAACCCTGTGTTGTTAGGAGACATTAGTGGGCAACTTGTGATCTATTAGAAAAATGAATTCATATGGGTTTATTTTTGATATATTGCCAAATTGCAGGACCACATTTGTCTACCTGCGAAATTCACTTTTGTAAACTGTGAGCACAGTACACTGTACTGATGCTCAGGCCGTAGACCATGTAACATAAAGAAATAAATATGAATATTTTCAATTAAAAGGATTTGTCATCTTTAAGAGATAAGTTATTGTCCACTCTTTAGCTCTGTGTGTATTTATTGAAATACATGTAAAAATTCCATAGTCGTAGTTCTTGGATCTGTTACTGTTTTGGCATTATTAAAGAGGGGCTAACTCATTTTTTTGGAACAACCTTAAGGAGTATGCAGTTTAAATGTTAATTGTTTTTAGCTCCACACTACATGATTTGTTAACATTAATATTTAATTTAATGGAGCCAAAAGACTAATGCCAGTGTTGATTTCTAAAAAAGGCAAAGAAGCTGCAGGACAGCATTTAGCTGTGCTGTACTTCAGAAAATATTACCAAGGAAAATATTCATGCTGCAATCGTACAAATATTCTCTTCCCCTTGCCCCTTCTGAAATCTCTGCGTTCTCTCATTCTTTATTCCTAAAAATAAGACATAGGATTCTAATGGGGACACTGATTAAATATTCTGCTCTGTAATTTATGCAAAAGCGAATCCCAACAGGAATCAGGGACTCCGAAAATCTGTTGTGAAATAATTATCCTGAATGACATTGTAGAAATGGTCCATGAGGATGTTGTCAATAATACATTACATAAAATCTGTTTGAAATAAACCTTGAAAATTACATGATATTCATGGGAACCTGAAAGAATTATCAGTAAACAAATTTAATCAGCTTGATGTTATGCATACCACTCAACCTCTTATTATCTGATCATCTAGGTTTTAGAATGCTATGGAGAATTGAATGACAATTAATACTAAGATAGAGCTGTAGGAGCTCATGTGGTGGCTGCAGGACTACCTGATTCTCTTAATTTTTGCTCATGTCTCTTCATTTGCATTCATTTCTTGCTGCCACAGAGTCTTCAGTGACACCCGCTGACAGTGACCTGGCTGTTTGTTGTTGCAGCCATTTCCTTAACAAGAAAGCACTTGTTAACAAAGAATGAATCTGCTTGACAATGAAATCATTCTAATTCTTCCCACACGCTGTGAAATGGTTATACAAATGTCTAGACACTTCTGGTTGCAATATCCAAATGGAAGCCAAACCACAAAATCAAGCGCAGCATAAGCTGCCTACTAAATCACGTACAGATTTGTTGATGCTTCTTGCAGTAGAAGGCAGGACTATGGTGAACTCTATTGCAAGTAAGTTCAGAAGATGTAGGACCTACTTCTGCTTCACTGAAGCCAGTAGAAATCTGGCCACTGACCTCACAAGGAGAAACAAGATTGGAATTTCATTCACCTGAAATTTTTTTCAGGCTATTGGTTACTAGATATTCACTGAGTAAGTCTTATAGCCTGCAAAAAATATGCAAGAGGACTTGATGAGATCTTCAAGACTTGCTTTTAGTAAATAGGAAAACAGTGTAGACTTCATTGATGTCTTTGTTATTGGTCACACATATGTGAGCATCTAGGACTTAACCTTGGTATACCCTTCCAGTTTTACACACGCATTGCTAACGGGGGTTTTCTGCTCTGTGAATGTATTTGGAGGAGATAATGTGATACTAGAACGGTGCAGTGATGTCCCTGTTCAATAAAGTGCTTTGCTTCATTCACTAGTTCTGAATATTCAAGTGAGAATGCTGCCAAGGAAAGCAGCGTCCTCTCACAGAGAAGCTGTAAGTTTCATTAAAAAATATTCCTTCAGGCTGGTTTATGTCAGGATGGCAGAATTGTAGCCAGATGCATTTTTAAAAAAGATCACGGATGGTGGGGGGGGAGGGAATCGGCTATTATGCAATAAGTTTATATCTTTGCCCAAAGACTCTGTCTAATGTTTAGGCAAGTCACAACATAAATTACTTTTGCAAGTGTAAATGATAGCTATATAATGATTTCTGAAATAACGGGCAAGTCCTTCATTCTGGTATTAGCAAGTTGTGTTCTAATAACTTTTTTGGGCCTTGAAACATTTTTTTTTCTTGTCATTAAGATCACCATAATGTACAGACTATCTTGTATTTAGAAGAAGAGTGATTATAACCTTTTGAAAGAATATTTTTCTTGATGGTAGGCTTGTGCAGGAACTTAGAATAGAAAGATAAATACCTTTTTCTGTCAGTTTAGCTGCGCGGAAGCAGGATTGTATATGCCCAGTGGGGCACCTGTCCATACTACACTTCAACATGTACCAGTCTAGATGAGTATTGATTGAAACAATATCTGCTTCACAAACTCTTTTCTCTCAGAACTTTTATCCAGTTGTATTTTCTCATTTTCCAAGTTCAATGGTTTTTACCTTTGCGTCACCGTAGCTCAGCCATGGAATCTTAACATGAAAATTAAATGCTCGAGCAGAGTACCTATTTTCTTGTTCTTATAAGAATGCTAAAAGAATTTATGGCTTTTTATGAATTAAAAAGAATAATTACTTCAGGCTGGAAATAAGAGTTATCTTTTGCCTCACAACTTGATTTATTACCAAGGTAAAATGCCTTAACCCCTTTCTCTAAGGGAAGATGACAGAGGTCAACCAGTTGGTATCAGGAGGAGGTCTACTACCTGATTTAGGTCTACTATAGTTGTATCTAGTTCAAGTGATGTCTCTGCTGAACTGAGTGAGATTCACATCAACAGAGACAGTATTTAGTGTAGCCCACTAAAGGTCTTGCTAGTAAAACCTTTGTGTTGGTAAGCAGGAGGGGGAAGGGACAGGATGAGACTGCAAGAATTTAGGATTAGTCTATAATGAACTATCATCGGAATAACTCGCTAGGTTTTAAGGGATTATTTTGGATTTTTTTTAGTATGGAGAAGGGAGTGAAAACACATTTAGAATCAAGATTGCTATATGTCACCTAAACGGTGAAAACACAAACCAGAACACGACAAAAATCCTGGTTTGGATTATGAGGTTTTTATTTTACTTAAATCTGTACTTAAACCAAGCGGCAAATTAGTGCTTGTGTGTTTTGATTCCAAGATATGGGTGGTCCACATGCAAGGTGTTAACTAAATTTTCTGACAAAACATAAGAGCTATAAACACTTCGAATTGTTGCAGGTATAGTCACAGTAAGAAATTGCATGGAACTTGCCTTCAAGTGATGCGTGAACTACACCATCAAAGGCTATACAGGAAGGGGAGTCTCAAACAACTTGTTTTTTTTTTTTTTTCAAGTCCTTTACTGAAACAATTGGTCAAAATCCTTTCCATGGTGACTGTGGTTTAATTATAGGTCAGTACCTCTACAGATGATAAGGACAAAGTTTTCTAAGTCATTTGTATGACTTGGAATATCTTTTTCTTTTTTCCTGGCTGAACTAAAGTAGCACCTACAGAAATAATGTGAAATGAGGTGCTCATATCTTGCCATCATTCAGCTTTTGTTGTGTGCTGTTAAAATCTGAGCAGCTCCCTTGCTTAGGAAATTAACCATGCTAATACATCTAAATTAACTATGCTGTCTCATGTATACTAAAATAAAAAAAAAAAGTTATTGGCAGAGAAAATAGATGAAGTTTCTTACTTTGTCACATGAATGGGAGAAACTGTGACTTTAATTCCAAATAAGATCTGGGATGGACTGTTTGACTAAGGCAATCCATGTAAAGTGCTTGGAGCTGAAGCCCCACTTATTAGATACTGTTTAGATATGTCTTGTCCTGTGATTAACCTTTGTATTGTCTAGAATTGTTAGAACGCACAAGTCTTAGACTAGGTATTTGGACTTCCTTCTCTCTGACATTACTTTACTTGTCAGAAACACTTTTTATTGCCTTATTAGCTTCATGAAGCTGACAAGACTTGGCAGCTCTGGCACAAGGGTGAATCAGTAGAAGGTGGTTCAAGGTCATGGTTCACTACTATGTGAAACCTGAGAAGATGACATCCTGTTGTGGTGCATGTTAAACATACCTGAAATGTTGGGGTTTGGTAGGGGATGAGTGTGGAAATACCTTACTAGGCAGAACAGTGTCATCTTCCAGTTTTTAAAATGAAACTTTTCTTTCCTAATTATTCCCCCCACCCTTCCTTTTTTCTTGTGTTAGGAATACCACCTTCCTCTTCCACTTTTATGCATGCTTCTTACGTAGGTGTTTTGCCATGCATTGCAAAGGGAACAGAAGAAATTCAGATACACAGAAGTATTCAAGTATTCTATTCTTCAGTTTTTCTGGGCTTGACTAAGTCCTTTTGTCTCCTGGTCTTTGATGCCACTGTCAATTGGCCTTCCTGCTCTGTTACCTTGTATTTGACATCCTGAAGCTTCCTCTCTCCTTCAAACTGTCGTTAGTCTTTCCTTTAATTTCTCTCTGACCTTCCCTTTGGGAAATAACTGAATCCAGCAATATGTCTTCTGAGTGAATATGTCAGTTTTTCAAGGTGTGTCTGTCACTGCCTTCAGTATTGCTCAAGTGCAAGGCCTTTGGTCATCCTGGATTTTTATTTCTCTCTTCTGTGACTTTTCTAATTACCATTGTCAGGCTTGGACTCAGCTGAATAACTAGTAACCAGGTTTTATTTTGGACTCTCAAGTAGGTTGGGTTAGTCTCAGAAGGGCTGTTAGCTTGGTGTGCTCTGCCCATCAGTTACCAGCCTGCCAACTCCTCGCAGACGTGTTCAGCTTTGGATCTGAGAGCTCGCCGAAGCGAGCATCCAGTGATGCAGACTTGCTTGTTGTTAATCTAGTTCTACACGTTTCCCCATATATTCTTGTTTTAACCTTATAAAATAATATGTAAAATTGGAACTGGCTTCATGCTTTACATCTCTATCGCACCTATTCTATATGAGTCTTTAACTGACCAGCTGAAACCTATTGCTTTCACCATGAGGTAGCCAGGGAAAGCATTGTCCTTTTCACACAATTTACTTGAGAGTCCAAAATAAAAGTAATATTCAGGCAATAATAATTGGTCCATTCCAGGATAGCTGTGGCAATCAAGCTTATTGATGCAGGCCTAAACTATTCATCAAATCCTTTTTATTAGCACACCTTTGAACAAAATGGCAAACCAAAATGTATGTAAACTTGTTGCAGAAATACCCACAATTACACAACCAGTTCTACAGCAGCTTGTAATGTTTCTCCAGCAATTGTCCATTGTTATTTCCTCTGTTCTCTGACCCAAATGGCTTAAGTCATAGTATTGTCTGTCTGCCTGCCTTAAAATAACTACTGCTGTCCAGCTGTGAGGTGACTACATCTGAGCAATGGGTAAAAAAAGGATTTTATGTATACGCATCTGTGCATGCATACTGGATATGTGCAGTAAATTAGTATGTCTGAATGTTAGTCTACATACACACATTTAAGTAAAAAACATAAATATATGCACGTTTGGACATACACAGAACCTAGTCCTATAAGCACTTACTAATGCTTCAGTTCACCGGTGAAATTAATGTGAGTAAAATCTCATGGTAGTAAAAGCCAAGCATTTGTATGAATGCTTCCAGCATCAGTCCATGAGTTTTGAGGAAATACTCAATGATTTTTAGGGATGACTGCTGAACAAGGGGAAGTCGATGCAACCTGTAGCAGTAAGTGCAACAATTGGCCGTTGTCTCCATTATCTTTGAAACAAGGTTGTTTTTACCTTTTGTGTATGTGTATCTCCAGTTAAAAGCAGCCACAGATAGAGCAAGAATTAGCATCCCATTTCCTCCCCTTTAGTTTATGATGATTGTTTTCTGATAAATCGGAAGTAGATGCCTTGAGTGTTGAAGTCCTCTGAATTTGTGAACTGCAGGAAGAATTAGTACAGCAAACCTGGCATATTTTACTCCAGGTTCCCTTGGGTCTTTTATAAAAACAATGCTTACTGTGTCAGTTGTACCATTTTGCATTTTAATAAGAGATGGCAAAAACACAGAAATGCTGCAACCAAATACACAAATCTCTAGCATTTTCATACTGGCATTGGCAGTAGCTCTGTGAGAGCACTTTGGGGATGCGAGGTAAGTTCTCATTCGAAACTGAACTACTGTACATGGATTTATAGTCCTGTGTCAGAATGGAGTGGAGAAAATGTTTTGCTCTGGGAGAGCAGAATTTACTGGTGGATTCAAGTGTTCCTTCAGCAAAATATGATAGTATTGGATGTGGCAATATCATGGTATTGTTTTATTGGCAATTAGATTCCAAACTGGCAGGGATGTATGAATATAAGCCTCAATTATGGGACCGTGGTGTTTTAATGCCATCTGTCAACAGTTGGCTCCTTATGCTGCAACATGTGTACCTTTGGAGATTAAATGATTGACTAGAAGGAGTGAAGAGGTAAAGCACACCAAACTGCACTCCCATTTTTAACAAATGCTGTCACTTATGGGGTTTGCGGTACAAACATTTACATTTGCAAAACCACACAAGCTGTAAGGTTTCCTGGTTCACGCACTGTACTGTGAAAATAAGCAATACATACTGCTTGAGTTACTTTTGATCTAAGAATGCTTGTGAAATCTGATACAATACATGCATAAAAATGTGTCCATGATTCCTCTGAATTATTGGCTGATGTAAATAATGTGTTGTAAATCATGGAATTATTTAGGCTGGAAAGTCCAACTGTAAACCTAGCATTGCCAAGTCCACAACTAAGCCATGTCCCTAAGTGCCACATCTACTTTTTTTAACTACTTCCAGGGATTGTGACTCAACCACTTCCCTGGGCAGCCTGTTTCAATGCTCGATAGCCTTTTCAGGGAAGAAATTTTTCTTAATATCCAATCTAAGTCTCCCCTGGAGCAACTTGAGGCCATTTCATTTTGTCCTATCACTTGTTGAATGAATGGAACAAAGCAATCCTACCAGTATAGGGATTTTACAGGTGACTGTGGAACTCCTTGCAAGGGTTTGGCCAGTTGCCAGGTTAGATAATTATATTATGATTATTTATGATCCCTTTATTATGTTCTTGATTATTATTTTAAGTGCTTGTAAAATGTGCTGCCAACTTAACTTTTGGTAGTTGTTGTTTTTCCACTAATGTGTAGTACTTGGATGCCTAGCCAGCTGTAGGATGCTCTTGGGCTACTGGCTGTACAAACACAATAGTGAATGCGCTAAGATGAGGCAAGACAGGTGGAAACAGATACAACAGCTAAGAAGGTGGGTGCAGACACACAGGATGTCTTGCCTCTAATTCCAGGTCTCAGCACTGAGGTGAAATCTCCATGGAGCTAAACCTTAACTTCAATACTTACTGTAAATAGTACTGATTTAAGATGTATTTTAGCATGACACAATGCAAACAGAATTAATATTACCTAAAAATTAGGGCACTCTGCTTAGAGGCAAAATAAATACGTTGGAAGAAGTACCTGTTGTAGTTTATAGTTGCAGATCAATCTGGCTCTGATCTCCAACTCTGTCCTTAACCTAATAGTTTCCAAATCTTTCAAGCTTGTCTGTCTTCTACAGATCCAAAAGCAGATGCAGACTTTGTACAGTCTTTATTAAACAGCAAAATCTGGGGGTCTAATGTCTGATGGTGGTGGTGAAATTTTTGCCCTATCCAATCCATGTTGTTCTTAGAGGAAAGAGAAACTTAGTTGTGTACCTGGGAAAGATGTGATATAAGGAAGTCGCCACTGACATATTATGAGATGCTATCTTTAAAGCACTTGGAGTGACTGTAAGAGTATGTGATTGAATGGTATTTTTTATTGTCTAGCTTGCTGTTATCTATGAAAGATGTCTCTGTATATAATGTGTATCATATATTCATATATACATAGGCACACATGATGTCTGAATATAGGTTTATATGAATTCATTTGAGCTGTTAGTGATGGTAAATACTTTTAAAATGAAATTAAAAACAGGCTGTATGGTTAGTAGATTTTGCCCAGGATGGGGTCAGGATTGAGAAATATTGGAGGTGAAACATTCATAATGATTTAAATCTTTCTTTGAATTTCCATAGTATATAGCTTCTCCACACTGTTTCTCTCTTCCTGAACTTGAACTGTAATTTAGATTCCTGGGCTGTGCCTTTGGGGGAAGTTGAAGGAGTATGTTTGAGTAGATAGTAGCATTTCAAACTAGAGTAATTCTGGAGGCTTTCAAATGAAATTCCCTTTAGTGAAAACAGTGGCTGGGTGGAAGAACTAGATGGCTAGTGTTTGTTGCTCAGCTGTTTCTACTTGGACAATAGTCCCACTGATCTGGGTTGCTTCTCTTCTTTCTCTGCCAGGTAGCACTAAGTGGTTGGTTTCTTTGTCTTAAGAAGCAGTCTAGAGACTGCAACAGAGCTGGCAATACTACAGCTGCAATCACAAGCCTTGTAGGGAAAGAATCTGCTGTCAAACTAAAGCAAGCTGAGATGAAGGTTGGGTCAGGTTTTATACGGAGTGAAGTAAAGCTAGCTTGTTAAAATAAGGTAATGGAATGTGGGGCCGGGGGGGGAGAGGAATCAACAACAACAAAAAGACAGCCCAACAGAGAGTATATAGAAAGTGCATGAAAATTGTATCAATGAAAGGATAAGAAAACTGGTGACACAGAAAAATGGAGGAAAGTTATAAGTAAAGGAAACCTATTGAGGAAGGGTGGGGGGGTATGAATAAAAAAAGCTTTAATAATCAGACTAATTCTCTGTTCTTAAATTCAAAATACAAATGTATTAATCGATTTGGCGTGGGGGGAAGAACAGAAAAGGCAAGTGCTGTCTTTGATTTCCAAAATAGCTTTGCACATCTTTCTGTTGGCTTAACTTTGGTATTACGTATTTTGGCTATTTCTCAGCAAACATCAAGCTCCTGATTGGGCAAGTAGGCTGCTGATAAAAATATTTGAAGATTTCTTGTGTTTCCCACTGGGTATAAGAGTGTACTGTGTTTTTACCTTCAGAATTGCGTAGAAACATCTGCTTTGGAAATAATAATATTCTCCACTTATCATGATTGGCTCTAGAGGAAAGCTGTTTATGAATGTATCAGTGCTTTGAAAATCACGTGTGGGCCCCACCATAGCACATGCACATCTCCATGGACTTGAATGATATCACTGAAGTTGGCAAGACTATTCTGATGCTTAAAACTCTTTGGGTGTTTCAGTGTCTTGTTCAGCATCTTGCTGACCTGGCATCCTGATATATTCCTGCAGGTCCTTCTGGTTCACTGAACAAAGAAAATTATAAGGTGAATAGTAGGGCAAAGTAGATAGTTGTCTCAGATCTTGGAGCTGTTGTAAAGAACAATGCTATGAGAAGACTAAATCCTTTATGAAAGGGATAGTAACATTGCTAAAGGGCCAGAAGTCTGTAATGCTTGAGAAAATGAATTGGTTAAATAAGAAATGACAAAAGAGCTGGTAGTTGAAGTTTGCTCTTGCCTCTGAAAGGTCAGGTTTGATGCTTATTACTACCAAGTGTTCTGGCTTTATTTTATGATTGAATCTATGCTTGGATATTTTTCTTCAGACTGGATTAAAAAAAGCTGTAAGTCTGAGTTTTCCAGGTAAACATAAGCTCTCTGATTCTAATATTCCATAATAAAAGTGCAAAACCAGTGCATCTTAAAAGCTGAAATGTAAGCTGACAAATGAACCACAATGTTTTTAAAATTGGTCTTGCAGATTTTTTATTTTCATCTGGATTTATGATTTTGAACTGCGGGATCTTCCAATTAAACCTGACAGGGAAAACTTCTTATGCACCTGTGGCTCCCTTATCAAATAAGCATCTTTTTAGTGAAATGTGCTGGTTCTGATGCGTCATTGGCAATGTTTCTCAGTAGAATCTTAATGAGAAAGTAACTCAGAGTGGCCGCTGTTGTCCCCCTCTCGGTATACATGCCTACTTAGGGCACTTCTCTGGGTTGGAGCTGCAAGCTTTGCTTTGTCTTTGACTCAAATTATTGGCAGCCTGAGGAAGGATCTCTTTTGTCAACCCCAATTGTGTTAAATAATTCAACAGTCTTTGTCAAAAAAAAAAAAAAGCTGACAGACTGTAGTCTTGTGGCTAAGATCTTGCCTGGCATGTAGGAAGATAATGAATTAATCTCCAGAATTGCTTGATGGAAAACTCTTTAGTTGCTTGCCTGATCGTTATTCACAGATAGTCTGTCCCTATTTCTGTTCTGCTTGCATCAACATGTCAAAAGGTCCTGGAGTTCACTGAAGACTGAAGAAATCAAATGAAAAAGGCCCAGAATTTTTGGCAAAACACACCTTCTGTTTTCACAGCTAGCCTTTCTGGCAATACTGGATTTCCTGGTTTAGAACCATGCTGGATTTGTCCCCATCACTGCTGATAAATAAGCTGTTTCTTAGGGCCAACAACTTGTGGTCTCTCATGATTATTACATTCTCCATAGAGTTTTCAGGGATGATTTAGATATGGCATATAAATACTAGTAAGTTATTAATCTAAATATTTGCATTCCACTGTAAATTTTCTACACAAATTTCTACTGTGAAGCTGTGAAGGTAATATTGCTTGCTTATAAGCTATAAAACATCTTCCTGCCTCCACTGCTAAGTTGCTGTGAGAAGTCAAATGATGTATAGATTTAAATAAAATGGGAAAAGGTGTCAAAATGTTAAAATGGTGTGGAACAAGCTAACTTGATTTCCTCCATTTTGCAACTGTACTGCTATGGAGGCTGGTTCTGTGCCACTGCCCAGAAGCTGCGTGGGACAGGGGCCATAGCTGAGCTGCCGGCCTCATCTACGCCTTTGGGGCCGTTCTCAGACTTGTTTGTGGTCTTGAAACTTGTACTCGAGCAGTGCTAAAAGAAGCTGCAAGTCCATTGCAGACAAAGTGTCTCCTGCATCCAAGCCACACCAAATTGGAGCCTAATGTTGACTTTCACCATAGTTCAATCTGTCCTGAAGTAATGTTTTTTGCCACTCAAGGGATCGAAGGCCAAGCAGTTTCTCCATGAGCTCTAGAAGTGTTTGCCACTCGGTGTATAGCAAGTGAGATGGTAAAACCTGGGGGAGGGTATTAAGATAGAGAAAGGAAGAAAAACCTCCAAGTAGCTCTTGACAGATGGTGCTCGAAAATGAGTATCTCTTTGGCACCATGAATGCTCCCTGAGGGGTTCTTCATTCTCCGACTCTTTCTTTTTCTTTTTTCCCTTCGCTTGCTCCCTGACACTTCCCTTCATTTGCTGTAATTTAAATGAAAGTGCAGAAAAGGCATATTTGGTTTTAATATGTAAAGAGCTACTCCTGGGTTCGAAGCAGCCATTTAACATGCAGGATGAGTGAGAAGAGAAATGGAGGCTGGGGCTGCTGGCTGTCAGTTCCTGCCACAGCAGTTGCTGCCATTGCTTGGCTGCTATCAAAGATTCATCAGGGGGGAAGTCGCTGCTTTGCAGACAAAAATAACAGATGGTGCTTCGTGTTTGCCTTACTCCGGGGGCCTTGCCACAATGCACGAGGTCCAAGAGAATTTGCATTACTGGGGGTGGTTGCTTTTTGTAAGTGTGTTCATGCATATTTGAACAGATTTTTTTGTTTTTGGATTTTATAAACTTGCTAATGAATTTAATGATGAACCTATAGATTTCCTGAGATGCTTACAGGATGTGTTGGTTTTGAAGTGAGTTTTAATTAAATTTTCCAGTGCTCATCCACAATTTAGCACTGCTCTGTTGCAAAACAAGCTTCTTGCCACAGGTGGCAGGGCATGGATGTGACTCCTGGAAAAAAAAAAAAAGCTTTCCCTGCTGCCAACCCAAATAAACAGCATTCGTTTTGGAAAAATACTGATCACGTTTTTGTCTTCGGCAAACTAAATAGTGCATAGGCAAAATAAATGTCTGTTTCAGTTCAAGAGAAATAGAGCAGAATAAAATAATTAGGTTTTTGAAATATTTAATTTTAAATTTAAACTTACAACACTTACTTTTCTTGAATTTAATTGGCTTTATCTTTACAGAGAAGTTCTGTTACTTAAAACAGCATCAAACTCCTCAAAATCAGGTACTTCTCAAATACTATGTATGGACAAGAAATGTGACCTTTAGCCATTTTGTTTCCATGTTTTTAATATTGTTTCTTGTTAACAATGTTTCATTTGGTGTTCAGACTTCTTGTATAACTGCAAGTCATGGTCAGCTATCACTGAATGTGCCTCTGAAGAACTGGCATTGCGAAGAAGCAAAGCTATTAATGTTTCCCAGCTCCCCCTTCTTTTCTCACTGTACTGTTTTTTTTCTTTAGGTATTTTCAATTTCTTTTCATGTCATGGGAGAGTTACCACTTTAACAACTTGAGTTTCTTGCATAAAGAAAACTTCGAGTTCCCAGGATGGTCTGTGGGTGCCTGTTAGAGCACACAGCCAGATCTTGCCCATGCTGGCAATGAAATCCTTTCCATAGGTTGATCCCAGGAGATGGACAATAGCTCTGTAAAGCCATTCTGCTCCTCTGTCCCATTGGGCTCTTGTTTTGTAAGCAGGTTTGAAGAAGATACGGGTTGATCTTTGCTTATGTTATATTTGTGCTCTATGAATGTTGCCTTTGTGGTTCAGAAAAGCATTGTTTCTCCTGTAACGTGCAATTTGGCTTCCAGTGGTTTTGCTCCTGTTCCTGAAGCCTGCAATTGGCCACAACTACAGGGGCATGATATAAGTTCACAAAAATGGCCTAGGTCTTGAAACTGTCATGAGAAAGCTGTATGGGTAACTGAGTCTAAAATACTACACCTTCTTATTGGAATCTTTTAGTACAGTGTGGTTTTTCTTCTCTCCTTGAACGGCCAGTGTGGCCTCAACTGGCCGCGGTTTGTTTTCTACATGGCAGGAAGGAGATAAGATGTGCATTGATTACTGGGTGCTGGTTGGGTTGCTTGAATTTAGGAGTGAATTTCATGCTAATGCAGTGGCTATTCAAGCATGACTGAAAATGCGTGTAAATTGGGTTAGATTCTTTAGTATGGCTGGCTGATTCTCAAGTGAGTTTTGCTAGGTGAACTGTGTAATCAAGTCATTGTATTGCAAAGCTACGAGACATGTATTCTGTGTATAGATGTTTGGTAAATTAAAATGATTACTGTAATTTTGAGATCAGTAGACCTTTTAATGTTAGAAGGAGAAAGAGCATGGCTCTCTGGTGGTCATTGCGATGAAGGCCAAGATAATCTACCAGCAAAAGCCTTTGTGTTCTATTTGTAAATATGCAAAAGCATGGTCAACTGGTAAAATGTGTTTCTATTAACAGATTAATTAGTTGACAACACAAAATGACATTGGTGGAGGTTTGTTTGCCCAGTGATGAAACTGTCTCTTCCTGACAATGCTGATATGGTTAGAATTTTCTCAGTAATGCTTCTCTAGACCTTGCTTCTGGCTCATACATAGCTATGGCCAAATTTAAAAACTATTATAAATGTGACTAATAGTCAAGCTGATGCTTTGCAGCATCAGTGAGGGGCTACTTAGAGTTGTATGTATTCGAGCGGAGGTCTCAACTCTGTTAACCTTTATTGCATGCAATTCTTGTTGTTACAAGTCAAGTATATATCCAAAACTTAAACATTTTAGATTGTAAACAACTAGACTCTGCGGTGCTTGGCTAAAAACATTAGAAGGAAAGAGTTTTGGAGAGAGCTATCTAAAGGCTTGATATTTCAGCAAAAAATTCCTGGAATAATACCGTTTTCATTTTTATGTGACTACTTAGAAACTTTCCAAAGTCTTATTCTGAGGAAAAAAATAATTACTGGAATCCTGAATCTCAGGAAAATTCAAGTAATCTTTAGTGTCGGTGCTTGTTTGATCCAAATATGAAGATATAAAAAAAAAGACACAAACAAACAAAAAAACAAACAAAAAAACCCCCCCACACACACAAAAAAACCCATAGGAAAGCAGAGTTTCCAAACCTTTTTTTTTTCTTTTTAACAACTTGAGCTCCCTTTGCTCCACAGCAGACAAGCACATGAATATGGTTTAGAATTCAGACACCCAGTTTCCATGCCTCTGCTCAAAGAAGGCAAATTTTGCTCCCTTATCTGGAAACCTTCCGAGGAAATTCCTGTCTTCTAGAGGATTTTTTTGCCCCTAAAATACTGGGTGTCTTTTCAGTTTTCCTTTTCTTTCCATTCCAGTTGGAAAAGATACTAAACCCATCTGCATGTAGATGATTCTTCTTCATGCATTTTGTCTTCCTTATCAAAGTAGTGTTGGCTGTCTTAATGTTTGAATGCTGGTAGAGTGTTTTGTGACTGAGATGAGAGGATATTAAGTGTAGTTTGGTTTAATTGGGCTGTTTATACTGTGGTCAAGAGGACAATGCTTTGTGATACCCTGCAAGAGTCTACAGCCATTATTGGTTTACATTTTTTTTCCCCCCTACCCTATGTAGAAATAATTTTCTTAAAACCAAAACAAACTAAAACAAAAAAAACTACCCAAAACCAAAAGAATAACACCTAACCAAACAACTGAACAAAAACACACACACACACACCTCAAAATAAAAAAACACACACACCTGTGAAGACAGTTATCAAGTATGCGGATAAGATTGTCTGATGTGGCCCCCCCCAAATCTCCAGATACTGAAGGCCATGACCAGTGTTTGTGACCTTCCAGCAATGGTGTGGCAGTACCATTTTAAGTTGCATTGTATTCTCTGTAGGAACCCATGTTTGCCTAAACTTACACACAGAGCATGAACCAAGACAGGTATGTGCTGTGGGAAGAGGTGGGAACAATCTAACAATGAGCTATAGAAAACAGATTTACTTGTGCTCAGGTCTGCCTGTAGCTGAGCATATGCTTACTGAGTCAGTTTTTCAAGAATGTTTGAATTGCTGCTGTAAGTCGGGTGAATGAAACTGCATTGTACCAAGGTCACTTTGCCAGGCTTGTTAGTGACAAAGCAATATGAGCTCACAGGAAAACAACCACTGCTGTTTCTCCCTCACCCCAAGACTGCATCAGATCCTCAGGTGGTAGAAGCTGTTGTCTGGAAAGCTGGAGTCACAAATGAGTGGGTGGAGGTTGAAGTCACAAGGTCTCACTACTGGGGAAGGCTGGTCAAACAGTAATAAGAGACAAGGAAAATAAACAGTAACTGCAATCATCTAGTGAACGTTATAGTAGTAAACCTAGTTACCACAGGAATAAAGGACCTCCTTTTTGGATGAGTGGTTGAAATTGCTTTGAACTAGATGTGTATTGCCTAGTGTGCTGTCACAAGGTGATGCAGAAGCTGCTAAAAATCCCAAATTAGAAAAATCTATGACAACAGGTAAACTCTAACATCTCTACTAAATGCTAGAGATCACTCCAGCAAGTTCTGTGCAGTAAATCAAGGCTGGAGCAACAAAGCCTCAAATTCTTGTCAAACTGTCTTGATAAAATGGTTTTATCAAATAATTTTATGTTCATAGCTGAACCTTGTAATAAAAGTTCCAGACAAGGGCTTGTCACCTTGTTTACTTCCTGACTGCACCATAAAGTTCCTGCATGTCCTTGGGAGAGTTGCTCAGCATAACCCTATTAGTTCTGTAGTAGGAGAAAATATGACTATACTTTTCCTTCTGTCCCCCATTTTCTGTTGAAGATTGCAGCTTTTTGAGTAGTCACTATTTCTGTAATTGAATGGATTTCTCATTCCACCTGCAGCTTGTATGAAATGATGTAAGATAATTTAAAAAAATCATGTCATGAAATTACACTATTCATGTATCTGTTTTTATGATGACTCTTCAAAAATATGTTGGTTTTCTATTTCCACGCCAGCATTGTATATCATAGTTTAAAGGAAAAAAAATGAAATACAGTGTGACAATGGGTTTGTCACAATGGTGTTCTGTTGCAAGGAGCTGATTGTTTTTAGTCCAGCTCTTTAGATAAACTGAAGAAATGTGTAATTAACTTGGTTTTCTCAAAGTGCTACAGCTAGCAGACCACAGGGGTATGTGAATAGGTTGTAGAGAATGTGAACAAGTTGATCTCTTCACAGAAGGAAACCAAATGTTTGGGTGTAGAAAAGCCTTTAGTCTCCCTGCATTTGCCTTTTCCAGCCCTGTAGTGCAATTGTTTCTGAGGTGTTCAGGTGTTGGTTATAGACTGCTCCAGGTTCAGGTACTACTGAACACTCTGTTCACTCATGTATATGGTTTTGAGGTGATACTTGAGACAGTGTATTCTGAGGAGTTCACTTCAATTTAGAATGCTTGTAACCTGAATGCATGGTAGTGAATGGGTCTGGCAGGGATAGAGTTAAAGGCTTTAAGTTTTCTCTAGACCACCAGATGCTTTCCAATGTGCTAACAAGGATGGGTGGATTAGCAGGTGCTTCATGCAGGAAGGCTAATGAGGTTCATGGGCAATTGGGGATCTGAAACGGCAGGGGAGGAGCAGGAGAGATTGGGGTCTGGAAGAGAGTGATGGTGTGGTTTCTGGCTGAATAAGACTGCCCAATCTATGCTGCAGCTGCCTTTTTTGTTCTATGACTAATAGAAACTCCTTTTTTAAAAAAAAATATATATTTCATTTGTATTCAATCGGTGATGAATACTGTGGAGTTTTTTCTCCTTGCTTGTGAACACTGAAGTCTGTGGATTAATTCTTTTATTGTTTTTGGACTGTAATTCTTGCAGCTTTGTGTAATTGTATTGCCTGTGCTAGTTATGTGCACAAACAGTAGCTCAGTGTCCTGAGAGAAATTGTGCCCTTAACTGCCGGTGACTCACCTTAATGGGGTGGACCACAGATGGTGCAAGTTTCCCTTCCAAAGTTCCTCTGCTCCAGCTGGGCTGTCAGGGTGAGTTAACCAGATGAATTTGGTCAGTGCAGCTGAGTAGATTGTGATGGTACCGAGGTTGGTGGAAGGCACTAAACAGAACAGCTCTGCCAAATCTCTAACTGTTCAGAGTCTGCACATCCTCTCCCTCAAGAAAATAGTTTTAAAACCTCTTACTTTTCAGAGGCATGGGGGTTTTGTATGTGGGGTTTTTTTCTGGAATCAAATGAAATTGTTTTCTTTCTCTTCCCCACCCATATAAAAGCAGAAGTTCTTGCAAAGCATTGTGTATATGCGGGACCTTTATTTGTAGGCAGTACAAAAAAATAAGCACATAAAATTTAAGTCATTACAGGGTCCTAAGATATGCTGCTCTATCAAGCTGAAATGTGAACAGAAGTATCTGACATCAAGAAAGATCCACTGTCTGCTTGGTTTCTAGAATAAGCCTGGTGTAGTTACATTTGTTAGATTACAAGAAATTCTGTCTGAAAAATCTCCTGATATATAAGAGGAAGTATATGTTTTTTAAATAGCCAATGGTAATAAAGATGCACAGTTTATCTTCTAACTCAGCCACACATGGTGGTCTTCTAATTAGGCGCAGTCTGCTGTACTGGGGACTAAATTAGTTACAGCTTTCTACCTTCTCTAACCAATGTCAAAACTACTGTATCTAAATGGTTATATTTGGTTACAAATGAGTAGAACTTAATGGAAATTTCAGGGCTTAGAAGATAAGACAGATTAAACTGTCATTGCGAAAAGACAAAGAAAAAGGATAGTAGGTAAACCCAAAAGCTGGACTTGCCGCAGCTTTGTCTGCAAATCACTAGCAGTGTGAACACCTAATGTGTGTATGTATATTCCCTTGTTTTGTGTGTGTGCATGTATTCCCTCTATGGTTAGAAACCTGCATCGTGGTTCTGGGTTTCTCTGTTCAAAGCATTGTGCAAATTGAGCAAATCTTGAGTGGCAGTGGGCCAATTAGCAAGTCTGTAGTATTCATAACTTCTTTTCCAGTTTGGAATGTGTGAAATCACTTTTTCTGATTCAGACATTCAGGAAGTCTTCTAGGAAAAATAATATATAGATTAAAGTTGGCTTTCAAATGGTTCCTCAGGCTCAGATCTAGGGATGAGAAGCCTTATAGAGCTTCCTGGTTATTGCTAAGATCCACAAGGTCTTCAGTTTAGTCTGAAGTCTCATTTGTTTCACTCTGATCCAGTGATGGAGTTGGGGTGGGCAGAGTTATCTAGGCTAGGATTTGATTTAATAGGGGTAGCTGCTTCTGGGCAAGAGTTTCTCAGGTTGTTCAGATTCCTGAGATGACTCAAAAAGATGGGAATTACCAGCATGAGGGGAATAAAGATGACACACGTGTCCCAGATGGTTTGTGTGACTTGCACCTCTGTGCTGCATGGCCAGAAATGCATGAATATAAAAACCATGTCGACAGACAAGGCTGATGATGCTAATGCGAAGCGGCAGTTCCACATCTCCAGTGCCAAGTGCATGACTAAATAATTCAGTCCCTTGTACACTTCAATTCTTTTGGAAAGGGATTTATTAGTTGGCACAGTAATTCTACTACTGTCCTCCTCACGGCTTGGCCACAAGAATGTAATAAGGTGTGCTTAGGAGCAGGAAAGATTTATAGGAGAAAAAAGCTACCCTGTACTCCATCTACTGTGGATTCTATGATGGATCCTAGGAGCTATTCTAGTTTATAGCTGAGAAGGGAAAAAGTGAGAATGCTTTTCCAAATCAACACCTCACACAGCAGTACTTCTTAGTGCGTGTTACTCAGCACACGCATTCTTATAAGGAGAAGGTCTTTTTAGACTGTGATAATCCTCTATCCCCAGGAGTTTTTCTGGCATTATGTATTGCCATGAACTCAAAATTCTACCCAGCCAACTCACCCTGTAATCTTCAGATTTTACAGTAAATTTGGGCCAATTAACATGAGAACCCGGGTGTCTGAATACAAAAAAAAAAACCCGAAACTTCTACTAATGCTTTTGGAGCTCAGTTACCAGTTTACATTCAGTGGACTCTGACTTTGGAAAACAGACAATAGCTCCCACAACAGAAAGCTTCCTCACGCAGGAGCTCTTAAGACCTACCAAGTTGTCCTTCCAGATGCTAGGCATCTATTAGATGTATGCTCTGTGTGTGTGGTTGTTTTTTTTTTTTTCCTCTCCTGTTCAAGGCAGCTTACTGAGATCCTTTGGTATCAAGGAAGAAAGCAGAGTTTGTGTTAAAGGTTGCGGCTTAGGTTCTTCCTCTGCTTCTGCCATGGAGTCCTTAATATGCAGCAAATCATGCGACCCTTTTTGTGCTGTCTTGTATTTCAAGAGGGCTTTGGCAAGGAGTGTGTTCACTTAACTGTATTATAAAAGTACAACCTGTTTCTTTAGATGATGTTGGTGTATTGCTGTTTTGCAAAGTAATCTCAAACTACAGTGGAAAGTGGTGGGAGGAGACTGGTCACAAAGCACCTTGAGCTGTTTCCCTGATCCTACTGAGATAATACAGCTTTACAGTATTTCTGTAGACTTACCAAAAGTTATTCAAGTTACGGGTGTGTCTTACTGCTTCAACACTTTGATAACATGGGAGCGGTGATTTCTGCTCTCCTTTGTGAAGC
Organism: Dromas ardeola; assembly: GCA_013398915.1. Taxonomy (NCBI): domain Eukaryota; kingdom Metazoa; phylum Chordata; class Aves; order Charadriiformes; family Dromadidae; genus Dromas; species Dromas ardeola. The sequence continues at coordinate 286,547 of VYZM01019389.1, forward strand.
TCTGACTAATGTTTTCAAAGCACTTTGAGAGACACAGAATGATGAGTAGATACTATGTTTACTTCCTGGCTTATCTCATTAAAAATAATACCCATCACCTCTCTCTCGTTCCAGAAGTTATTTTTTTTGTGTGGAATACTTTTGTTTTCTGTTAACACTTTAATTTGTCTCAGTAGAAGAGGGGTGAGAGCCTAGGGTGTATATAGCTGCTGTTTCCTTAGAAGAGAAAGGGGAGTGTGGGTGGGGGTGAGCCTGGATTTACAATGATGGACCAGATTTACAATGTTGATCTTGAAGTAAAGTGGTAGACTTGGTAAGATATAAAGGAGGGGTTTTTTTTTCTCTTTAGGCTACGTTTGAAAATATACACATAATGCTTAATATAATGCTTTAATAAGACATTGAAGTTTTGCAGACTACATGCAGGACAGAAGTAGTATTAGGTGGATTTGTACCCTAGGCAACAATATCCTGTAGGCCTGTGTAGCCTGATGGGTAACTCAACAACAGCTCCTACTGCAATGCTGTTCTAACTGGGTTAGTAGATCTACCGTTTTCTTTGTAAAATAGTGATAGGCTCTTACATGCAAGAGATAGCATTGTGTTCTGCTAACGGCAGCATTTTATGTATCGGTATGTAAATTTCTTCAGTTATTTTGAGTGTTTAATGACGTTAGTGCCCAGATTTCCTCCAGCATTTTTTCCTATTTCTGCCTTTTTAGCTGGATCCATGCATCCAAGTTTAAGGGTGTCCCTCTCTGGTTGTTTAGTAAAGAAGTGAGGAGATTAAATTGAGTTACCCAGGGGTTGCATTCAGCCATCTGTTCAAGTGGATCCCTGGCTCACTGAGTTGCTCTTGGATTATGAAGGATGTTGTGGTTTTTTTGGCTTCGTGGTTTTTTTTGACTTTTTTTTTTTCTTCACATAATGGGGCTTTTTTTACACCAGGCTTTCTCATGTCTTTCCATGTTATAGAACTCGGAGGGAAGCGTATCGTAACAGATAAAAGGGAGTTGAGGCAGCATGTGAAATGACTGTAAGAACTTAAGAGATACAGAAGCATGGGGAAAAGTGAACAGCATTTCCCCCCAGGTAGATGAAAAAAGACTGGGGAGGAGGGTTATGTTCCTCAGCTGGACTCCTTAAAACAAAGATTAAAGTAGTGCCCCTTATGCAGGAATGCAGTCTAAGTCTCATTGTATTCAATTGACGCTGGCTGCAGAGGAGAGCAGAGGTAACCTGCTAGCTTTGGATGAGAGCACTTGGGTATTAGAATCAATTGAGGCACAGAGCATCACCTGACCTGCTGAGAGCAACCTTGTTTCTAGTACTAAACTGGAACATAGCTTCTTAAAAGCAAGCTTATGTGTTTTCCCAGTCTAGGGCAGTCGGTAGTTAAGACTAATCCTCAGGTACGTGCTTAAGTACTTATCTACATGAGGGCCAAGCAGCATGACAAACAGTAAAGAAGAAAGGACAGCACTCTAGAGCAGCTGACATCATGTGGTCACCCATGTCTGTTCAAATAACTGTGGCTTTTACACTGCTAGCAAGGTCAGACATCCAGGGTTAACTAATCCATGGTTACTGAATTGGGGGCTGTATCCTGTACAGCAGTGATTCTGATGTCTCTGTAACGGATTAGTGACTTGGTATGAGCTCCAAGTGTGCTGCAATGGCAAAATGTCCGATGTGAACCTTGAACAGGTGAATAGAGGAGAATAGCAATTAGGGATGACATTATGCCTTTGTGCACAGTTAGGTACAAAATTCCAGGCCATACTGGAATGCTTTATGCTTGATCCATGTTTTCAATAGGACGCTGCAGGGGGGAAAGGTGTAGAAAAGAACCATGAGATGTATTTGAAGCCTGGCCTTCAGTGATGCATTTAAGGAGCATGATATGCTTGGGTGGTCAGGAGAATTAAGCAGTACATTGGTAGCTATGTTGTGGTACCTTCAGTTGGAAGAAATTCTAAAATAATACTTTTTTCATCTAACAGGAAAAAAATAATAAGCTCAGATGTCTGAAAGCTGAACTAGGGAAAATTCAAATTACATGTGAAACACAAATTTTTGCTAGGTGAATTTGATTAACTGTTGGATCAAAGTGTCAAGAGAATTGTGGACTCTGTTTCCCTTAATTCCCTCAGGTTAAGACGAGAAAGTATAATTTGATCAAACAAGTTTCTGGCTTAAACATATAGGTAACTGGTTAAAATTTTAAGTGCTATCTCAAGCAGGAAATTATATTACTCTGTAATGGCATTCTTTGGTTTCAATATGTCTGATCAGTTGGGTAAAAAAGAACAGAACATTTTTCTCTGTCACTGAAAAATTATATTTCATTAGAGTTTGATCTGGAGAATTAAAAACTTTTTTGTTGGTTTTTATTTAGCTTTTTGCTGTTAAAGAAAAACCAAATTTATTTATGCAAAGATGTTACTATTTCATGAAAAGATAATGTCAAGAGTAAGTGTCTTGTGTGTGCATGCATATTGTTTATTTTGAAAATACATTTCAAGAAGCTATGTTATAGCGGTGGATTTTTGCATATCTGATAGCTCAAGATCAGGAAGAGAGGACTGAAGCTCCTTAGAGAAAGGTGGATGGTGTCTGTTTACCACCTACTGCTGTTCTTCTGAAACACATCTGTGAGCAGGATATCTCGAGGGATGTTTATAAAATAAGCCAGGAGCCTGTCAGCCGCTCAGCCTTTTCTCTGTATTCTGGTGAATAAGTTAGAGTTCCTCTGTGTTTTCCTATCCCTCTTGTAAGATAAAAATAATCTTGAAATCCACAGCAATGCAGACAATTATCTGGCAGTTGGGAACCTGGCAGCCCAAGTATCTTTTTATGAAGAGAATTCGCCCTGGCAAAAATCTTCACATGCTGGGGATCTCTGTGCTGTCTTGCTGGAGTACTGGGAGTCTCTTACATGCTTTCATCATGCAACTGCTAGATAACATTTGCTCATTATTAGACACTCATTCCTTAAGTCCTCAGTTTTGTGCAGAGTTTTACAAAATGTTTTACTATGCTGGCCTGAAAAGGTTTTATTGACTCTGACTTTAGGAAAGCTGTTAATGTATGATTCATTCTTTGCCAGTGCTTCATTTGGGAGCTTTTCAATTGCTGCTCCAAGAATAGTGCCTATTCTAATAGTATTTTTTCATCAGAAGTGAAAAAACGTTTTAAAAAAAAAATCAACTATCTAATACCTAATAGTTAACTTTGATGGTACCTCCTGCCTGATTGAAATAACATCAATACATGGCAGTGCATGTGAGCTTCGAAATATGAATTTGGAGATCCTATTTCACCGCTGGGTTTAGTTACATATAGGCTTTATACTGGATTCAATTTGAATTTCATTTTGTTAGTAAACTTATAACTGAAAATTATAAATTTCACAAGAGAACTTGTTTGTTGAATAACTTGGCTCTGAACTTCTGAATGGCTCATTCAAACATAGTTTGTCTGCCTTACTGTAACCTGAATTATTGGAAGGTAACAGCGAGGGAACTGTTTCCTTCATGCTAAATAAAATGGAAGTAGGTGCAATATTAACATTTAGTGTTCTCTTTAGACAAATGATAAATTACATTTAGTCATATTGTACACCAATGATATTCTGTAACTCACTTCTGCATGCTGCCCTAGGCTTCAAAGGTGTATTTAAAAAAAAAAAAGCAAACCACACACAAAACCCCACCCCACTGCCCCCAGCAAAAAAAAAAAGATCCCTTGATCTAAAGGAGAAACACTGAAACTTGCACGAAGGTGGTGGTGGGGGAAAGCCAAGGACCCAGACCAAGAGGAGTGCAATTTCAGTTATTTGATGACGAAGTCAGTAAGTGGCCCATGTTTTAAAAGCAAACAAAAACAAAGAAACCTCAAAGCAAACAAAAAAAAACCCCCACCACAACACAACCACCAGCTGGTGACAGAGGCTGGCTGTGCTGCCCTGGAAGGGGCAGAAGGAGAGGGGACCCTGCGCGCTCCCCACAGGCTGTGGGGGAGGCTGGTAGGCCAGGGGCCTGCCTGGGGCTGCTTCGCACCAGGCCGTGGCTCTGTAAGTTTGGTCATACTTCTTTTATGCTGCGTGTTAACGTGTTCAAGTTCTGTGGAATAAGCCTTTTGTTTTGGTTTAGGCAACAGACACAACATGAGGAGGGTAGTTTGCCCAAATCCTCTGTTAGCATGTCCGGTGTCCCACTGCTGGGCAAATGAGGAGTGTAAAGGCTGTAGGCCGAAGGCTTTCCTACGTGTGTAACGAAAACCTGTGTCACCTTGTTAGCACAGAAATGGTTCATGAAATGTATGCAAAGAATGAGGTTTCAAGCATCGCAGATGTAAAGCTAGTCTTTACTGTCAGAAAATCAAGGAAATAAGAGCCTTAGGGTATTGTGGACAGTGTGGTGCTTTTGACTGATGTCTGAGCACTTCTGTGAGGGCATTTCTGCAAGGGTTTGGTGCAATACCACATGCAAAATGGCAGCTGCTGTGTGAAGCTTCATCCTGCGCTTGCCCATGTGAATTTGTTTGTGATGTTTAAGGCCACAAGTGCCAACTAGGTACCTATTGGACAATCAACAGTAGCAGCCATTTACCAATGTAACTTTTCATGAAGCAGCTGATAACTGCATTTGTATCGTAGCTTTTCACGATATTTGCCTTGTGATAACACATTAGCAGCAACAACTCAAATGGAGTATTGGAAATTTGCAAAAGTGTCGTAACTGTGCAAAAGCACAGTAACATGTCAACTCCTATCCTGTCACAAAAATCACACAGAATATTAAGCTCTTGCTTTACTGCAGGACTGAGTACAAGAGATCTGACAAAAGGGTCATGAAAAACAGCCTTTCAGAGGCTTTGTAATAAATATTGGGTATAGTAACCCACAAGCCTTTGGCTTTGCTGCAGCTGAGTTCTCTCATTTACTCACCTGGGATCTTCATTTTGTGCAACTACATAAGAATTTCAGGGCTGTGTTAAGGTGGTGTGTCTGAACTGTATGTGTTGAGCAAGACCTTACGTGTTTTTTGCAGGCCTACTAATTATTACTGAGAGGAAGTATATAGTTTTCATAAGGTTCAGTTGGAAGGAAGCAGTTAATCAGCCCCAGCTTTGCCAGATTAGCCAGGCTCTGATGCTACTTTGCAGATAAGAACCCCATCAATACCCTGTAGCTAGCCTGTCATAGGGTGGATAGATGCATGACAGAGGTCTTCCCACGGGAGTGTGGGGAAACACTGTTTCTGGGACCTTAAAATGTTTGGGCAAAATGTCTATGTACTCCAGGCCTGTAACAATGTGACTCTTGATTTATGCTCTGTATGTGTACCTGCTTGCAGGTCCTGTTTGTATACAGAAAAGCTCCAAACAGAGTAACTGAACAGGTGTGTACAGATGGTGATTTGCAAGGAAAACTGAGGATCACAGACCTATTTTGCAGGAGAAAATTTGGTGCTTATATAGCTAAATTAAATATTAACTTAGCATTAGGAGCTTTCTCATGTGTAGGGTTGAAAGAAAGATTTGGTATTCTGTGTAAGCAAAAGAGCATATGGTATTTTTTCCATTTGTAGATGCTACCTGAACTGATGAATCAAGTAACAGTCGCATTGTTTGTTCATCATGCTTTGAACTGAAACGTACTATGCAGTCTGAAAATATTCTGGTGACTCATTTTCTAGGGAACAATCACTGTTTCAGAATGTAGTTGTAGCCTATTGTGCTGCTTTAGTTTAAGAATGCTTTACATGATACCAAATATTTGAAGTTGCAGCCAGTTGTCAGTAACTTCTCCTCTAATTTGAAATGTTTGTAAAATCTTTTGATTTTATGTGGTTTTATTTGACTCATGGTGTAGGAACTTCTACTTTCTGTATAGGGAAAATTTATCCAAACAGCAAAAAAATTGCAAGGAGGCAAGCTCTTTCAGGAGTTAATTTTGATGAAGACTCATATACTACAGTCAAAGTACAGGAAAAAAGATATATCTAAATTGTTGGCAGTTAAATACAATGATCTTCATAAAGCTTAAGACTATGGTCTTTCTGTTCTTGTAACTCATCTATCCACCTAAACCATAGTGATTCTAGAAAAGTCTATTATTCAACTTCAGTCCTTATCAAAAAAGTGTATTTCTATTTTTGTAAGTCAGGTGCAACTACTGTTGCTACTTGACCAACAGTGTCTGTATCTAGTGACAGAATTAGCCTGGCATACCTAAGAAATGATTGTGAGAGAATCCACAACAGCTAAAGCTCCCAGTACTTGGTCTGGCAATTCCAAAGCAAGTGCAGTGGCAGTCTGGATCCGAAGGTATTAGCAGAAAGGAGAAGTGGATCTGTCTGCCCTGAGTTGATCTCTGCCATCCTCCCCATGTTAATTACTGTCAAGAGCACCATATTTATTCCCACTCCCCAATCCCTGAAGGACCTCCACAGTACTCCTGCTGTATCTAATCTGTGGTTTGCACCCATGTAATTTTTGCCTCTTCACATACAAGGGCGTTCAAGGTATGTGTGTGTAACTTGCATTTTTGTTCCCGAAGAAATACTTTAATCCAAATACCTGATTATACATGATAACTTTTAGTTGCTGCCCGAGACATGGGAAGAGGTAAATCTGCATTTGGATCAAAGTGGTATGTGGTGATTAGTAATTGTTCCAAGGCTTCCTTTGCCTGGAGGGGGAATACCGTGTGACTTGGAATAGGCAGAATTTCATCTTGCCTATGGGCCCTGTATCTTTAACACTCCTGGCTATGGCACAGTCAGGCCACCAACTCTGAGGTTATCTGGCTGTCAGAGAATAACATTCAAGCCCAGTGCCTGAAATGGCTTTGTAAATCAGAGCGCAGATTTTCTTGCTTAGAATTGTTGTTCCTGCATTCAGTGGCAATCCCCAGGGTTCCCTAGAGCAGGACCTCCTCCATATGTTCTCTCTGTCTGCAAAAGCCAGCACTGCAGTGAGGGGGCTGCACTCATGCCTGGAGACCCAGATGGAGGGCTGAGAGGCAGAAGCTACTGTTGCACTCAATGTCAGTTCAGATGGAAAGAACTTGGATCAATGATTTTCCTGTTTTAAGACAACTCCAGCTGGTCATTTGTTGTAAATACAAGCTCTAGGAGTCTTTAGAGTATAAAAATCTAGTGTTTTGGCATAAATGGTGATGGTGTGGAACAGAGTAGATAGTGCTTATACTAGCCTGAGAACTTTAACACAAAGGTTATGGTATCATGGAACTATTTTGATAGCTCATTTGAATTAAGGGAGTGTGAAACACTGCCTTTACAGCTCATTTGATTTAAAGGGGTGTGAAACACTGTCTTTATTCGGCCTCTGATTGGAGAAGTGCTTCCTGAGTACAGCAGAGATGGGACCTGATTCCAGGAGGTGGAGCTAGGAAGCCGGGGTCATTCTTTGCATCACAGGTTCTGAGATAAAGGCATGTTTCTGAGCATCTGATTCGGGGTCACTTCTGAGCAACCTGGTACATAGAAAAACTTTGTTCTTTTTTCTGACTTCGCAGCATTCCTCAGCGATCTGCATATAACATACAGCTCAGTCTGTGTGAGTGAATTGAAACAAGCAAACCAACAGCACTGTTCCCGCATGTTACTACCTGTGTTTTAAAATATTGCTGCGTAATCTATAATTACTTTATTAAATACCGTAAAACTTTGTGATAAGCATAGGAATCTCAAATCATACTTAGTTTACAGTTGGACAAGCTGAGCCAGAGAGCATATCTATTTCAAAAATCTGATGCAATCTAGAGGCCTACCTCTCATTTTTAAACAATAACTTAAGAATTTGGCTCCTGTTGACTTGTAACTGGATGCACTTCAATTTTGAAAGAAATTTGAATGAGAAATGTTATCTGTTTTTTCATTGTTTTATGGTAGTTCAGCAGTTCATGCTTCCCAAAGTAATCTGAAGTTCATAAACTCACTTCAAAGTCATGTTTGTAGTGGTCTTCCTTTGCTGAATCCTTCAGAAAGGAATTCCTGACTTCGCTCTCATTCCAATGCTTTAATTGCTCTGTGTTACAGATCGAGCTAAGGCATGTTGTTTGATAGCATCAGAACTTGAATAATATTGTAAGTGGTTATAGACTTACTGCTGTGTCCCTCATCTAGAATTTTTACACGCTTTGTATAGAGAAGAATGTTTCAATGTACAGTAATGCCTTTGGCTGAGGAATGAGAAAGAATTACTGTACTGAGAAGGGATTTGTTACTACAACATTTAAATGCAATTTTGCTGATACTTTTTTCTTCGCAACTTTTTCAGCATTGCTTTTATTTCCTGCTGATCCTTGAAAGCATCAAGTGAAACTGTGATGTTTGAATGCAGGCTGTGAACTGGCTTCTGACAGCAGAGGCTTCATTAAGTAAATGACTTCTTAAGTGCCAGTAATGTGGTGGAACTGGGAAGATGTAAATGAAAGGTATTTGCCAACTATTTTGTCCACCACTGCATGCAAAATGCAGGGAGCTTAGTCATTCTGTGTGTCTCAAGTTTATTTCTGCTGTCCTTGGCATTGTGATTAGGCTATGTGGGAGGCTTATCTACAACACCTTAAAATAAATGGTCCTTCTTACAGAAACATATAATAGATCTTGCATTACCCTTCAGTTTGCAGCTGTGTCTTGACTGAATGCACAAGTTATGAAGAACCAACCCTGTCTGGCCCTTGACAAGCACATCTGCAGAATGGACTCCCAGACGCAAACTGGGAAACTGGATAGTGACTTTCAGTGTACGAAGTCTGTCATTACATCAAAGAAAGTCCTCAAACCCATAGGTTTGGAAAAGAAATCTCGTCCTACTTTGTATAAAGGCAGGCTTAAGTCTGAAAATAAGAGTTTGATTTCTCCTTGTTGTGCTGGTTTTGTGTGGGTAAAACTTTTGGACTGGAATGATCAGCAAGCTTCTGTCAGAGCCCGTTGTGTGTGTCTGTTGATCCTGATGCTCTGCAATCTGTATGGCCTCTCTTACAAGTGAAAACTGGTGAAGCATCTTTCCAGGTTTAAGTGTTGGAAGATCTACTGTAAACTGGTCTCTAACATAAGTTTAAAAAAACCCCCAAACTTAATCTCCCTGAAAAGAAAGCTTTTCCTTCTGAGGAGCAGCATTTTGCCCAGCAGGCTTCTACAGAATTATGAAAGTAAATAGATTTCAAATGTATTTTCCATAGAAGGGTACTCATGGGAGATCATCTAATATTGTCTGGGTTAACATGCTGGACTGAGAATGCCTCTGCCTTTGGAGTGAGAAGAATATCATCCCCTATACTCACTAATCCTGTTTATTGCATGGTGGTCCTAGGGCGAATCATTTGCCCAGAAAGATTGATGTCATAACTCCCTTGTTGTTAGTGCCTGTCCTCCAGTGTCTGTGCTGGGTTCTCTGCCGTGATTCAGGTATGCTTTTTCTGTTGAAGGCTTTGTAGCTTCAGTTAAAATATTTCTGATTAAGATCTTGCTACTTAGAGCTTTAAGTGGAGGAAAAAAATAATTGTTTATTCCTACAGAAGTCTGTTGTCCATCCTTACCTTATGAGATGTAAATATTTTGGTCCTGTATAGCTGCCCTCCTGGGTGGTCCCTGTTAGAAGACTTGTGAATCAAATGTGTTAGATACCAGCAGTAGTGCCAGCGTTGCTGTGGCTGCTTTGGTGATGTGCGTTCTCTTCATACCTTCAAATTGACATGGTTATGTATGTGTTTAAAGGGGCAAGTGAACAAACTGCTGCTCTCACTAGCTGAGAAGGAAAAGTATGCAGCATCTCTTGGTAAAGATGAACATTAAAATGTTAATGGTTTTAAGTTATTTTAATGTTTTCATCTTATTTCTACCTCCTAACTTTTTTCATGTTAAACTCAAACTTCTTTTTTTTTTCCTGGATGAAAGGAATGAAAATAAAAGCCAGAAAAGTCATTTCTCAGGGGAAAAGAAATTAAAAGCTTACTTCTCTCTTCTATAAGCTACCAGTGCATATATTTCATCTCAAATTGTGTGAGAAATCTGGGCAAAACTAAGTAAGGTGGGATAGGTGAAATTAAATCATCGTGTTTTCCTGCTCAGTATTTGTAGTGAAGTGCAGCTTGACAATACCTTAAGTTGCTGCTGCTTCAATTTATTGTTTGTTCTGCTGAGTGTATTGTTGGGGTGCCAGGATGATAAATAAAAAACACATGTAAACTCAGGAATGCATATTATTTTGTGGCTTACCTGTTTATTGTGTTATTTGCAAGTTAGACACATACTTATACATAAAATCTCCATAAAATTAGGTAGTGAGACAACTGAACAGGAGAACTCCCCAGAAATGCCTGCTTAACATAATAGAAAGTTATTGGTTTCATCAGTAATCGGTTTAAGCATGTCTGACTAACCTTTTCTTTATATTCAGTGCTTCAAGGCTATTAGACAAGTTTTAGCCCGGTGGCAAAGATAATGGGGAAAACACATCACTTAGAGTAAGAAATAGTGCCACAGCACTGAAAAGACAGTAGCATCTTTGTAATTAAATTGTGTTTGTTTCCCCAGCCCCTCCTTCACAGCACTCCCTCTTTTAAATGTGGTACACAATGCCACTGCTCAGCCAGAGGCTAAGAGAGGGAATGTAGGTACACTGCATACTTGCAAGAGACTGGAATGTTCCACCTCGAAAACAGCATCTGTATTATAAAGACAAGATCCTACATCTTCTGGCCCTGGTGTCCTTGTTATTTGCATCAAGGCACCAGCATGAATCAGTTCACTGCGGCAGCAGTCCAGCTGATGTGACTTGCATTATTATCAGGTACCTGATTGCAGTCTCTGGATGGATGGAGGGTTGGATGTGACTAGCATACCAATGTGTGTGGTGCTGCTGCTGCTGTGTGATAGTAATCTGTGATGAGGACAGAAGCCTGCTCAGCCCTACAGAAAAGTCCTTTAAGGACACAATAAGAATTTCACTGTTTTGTGACATTCTGATAATCACTATGATTATGCACTCCTTGACATAGTACCAGCTTGTCCAGAAGATGCTTTGACAAACATGTTTAGGCTGTGTAGAACCAAGAACGTACAGAGCTTCAGATCTGAAACTGTAAATGTTTTCTTCTGACAGGGAATTAATTTGGAATTTGAGACAAATCTGTGTGGTTCCAAGACTAAACTAGTCCAAGTGTTGGATTCCAACATGGTATTTCACAATTTTTCTTTTCCAAAATTTTTATTTCTTGTTCATGTAACTGTGTCACTCAATAAAATTTTGGACAATGCATGTGGCTTTTTATATGCTGTGATAAATGGTTCAAACAAAGGGTCTGGATTCTATTTATTCATCCCAAATGTCCATGTTCTTACTGTCTCCGGTGGAGCAATTCCTGACCTGTACTGGTTGCGGATTTTACGATGTGATATTCAAGAAATGCCTTTCCAAACTGTATCTGATAACGAAAACAAAACCTTTTTTTTTTTTTAAATTTTTGTGAGGGTTTAATAGAATAAAAAGCCTGACATAAGGTCTTTCCCTTGATATTCCTTTCAGAAATGAAGACAACTTGATAACAAAAAGAAACTAACAACATGCAAAGGAGTTGGAAAAATCTTCTGCTCTGAATATGATGACAATAAGAAGATTTTCAGATGTGTGCAGCAACAGATGAATGACTCAAACTCAGAAGTACAGAGACCTTCGCTGCAGTGGAGTGCTGCCCTTACCCTATCGGCCCTGGGGAGCAGTCAGTGAAGGAAATTCTGACTTGTAAATCAGTCCCTCAATCACCTATTTAAATAAGAAGTATCTCACTGAGCAAAGGTAAGGTAATCAAAAAGAAAAAAAAACAACCCTAAACAACTTGTGTTTACAAACCACTTGAAAAATTTGAGATACTTGCTTAGCATTGAAAAAAAAAAAAAAACAGTATGAGCAGATCTAAGAAATATCAGATATTCAGTATGTGAAACAGTCATCTGGTGGAAGGAAATACACTTTTTTCATTTTTACGGTCTTAGACTTTGGTAAATGCATCTTTCATAATGATGTGATCTAAGGCAGTTTGTATTGTTTTGAGTGCAACAAAAGAGTGTTTGGTGGCAAGTTTTCATCCTCTTTGTAACTTGTGATTAATTTTTTTTTTTAAATATTGTGTTTAAGTGCTGTCTGGGCCAGTGTGCCCAAGAGCAGTGTCTCATCTGCTCAGACAACAAGGACAAACAGAATTGCGAATAAGGAGGATATGCAACCTATCGTGTGGATCGTTTTTTCTGAATGGCGGGTGGTAGACAGTTGTCTGACAGACAGTAAGTGTTGCAAATACCATGCAGTAATGAGCAAGATTCAGTCATAACCCGTATATTATATCAAGGTGAAAAGATTGGACTGGAACTGGGAAGCTAACAGAGCAGTCATGTTACTAGTGTTCCTGGTTGGGCCAAAATCAAATTTCTTATGGTTCTAGTAATCAAGTTTTTCTTTTTTCTTCTACTGACTGATTTGCCCTCAAGTAATTTCAATTGTCTTATTTTTGTGAAGGCTTAGTAGCTACCACTTGATGAAAGTGACAGTGTTTGGCCTGCATTACAGCAGAAAGAAAACCATGATGTGAAGTTGTTTCTGGCATTGTTACTGAGGTCAGAGCAGTCTGCCATGATATCTAAATGACCGTGGTTTGGTCTGCAATATGAAGTTTGCAGATCCCTTTGAAGGTGTGTATTTAACTTTTTTTTCCCCCCTCTGAAACAACTGGCTTTTCTACTTTGTTTGAG
>VYZM01019390.1:0-62381 GCA_013398915.1 Dromas ardeola
TAAATACCTCCAGGGGTGGTGCCCCAACCACTTCTCTGGGCTGCCTGTTCCAATGCTTAATAACCCTTTCAGTGTAAAAATTTTTCCTAATATCCGGTCTAAACCTCCCCTGGCAGCTTGCACTCTTCATCTAGACTCATGAGTTAGCCACTGCCCTGGATATTACCACACCACCATTACCTAAAGTAACTGCATAAATTCCTTTAAGCATCACCTCTATCCTTGCCTGCTTTGAGTCAGTTTATTTCAGATTAGTGAAGTGGTTGTCTAGCTGACTTTGCCACTCATGTCATGCACTCCCACTAAAGCTAATGCAGCCTGCTGTAGATTTGACCACTGCTAAGCACGATGTCTTCTCCCTGTCTATTCCACTTGTAGCAGATACTGAATGTCAGTGAACACTCTTCTCAAAGCAATGCTTAAACTTCTGATGATGCAGGTGCACAAACCAATAAATCAAATAAAGATGCTTTAATACCAAGCTCCGTTTGAAATGGAAGGGAGGTGATGGTAAAAAACCAAAAACCCTGATAAATATAAAATCATTAGCGAGTTAAATTTTTCTTTCAAGCTCAGAAACCATTTCCATAAATTATCAAAGTAAAAAAACCTGAAATACCTTAAAAAATTTTCTCTAGATGTATCCTTTTGATGCTTCCAATACACTTTAAAAATATTCAAACAACCGAGAAGAGCATAGTCAGGGCCTTGCGGATGCCATGATTCCTGCAGAGTTTAAGACCAGCTTCCTGCAGAGTAAACAGGTCTTGCATCTAAGTAACTGATTAAAGCCACTAGCTCCTTAATAAGTTAGGTACCTTTTTTACCGTAAGCAGTAACTAAGCAGCTGAAAACTAGAGGCAGTGAATATACTGAACCCTTGCTGCATTACACTTTGGGCATATCTAAAATGCACTCACTGTGCCTGCACATACAGGAACTAGCTCGGACACCAACAGTAGCACAAAGTGACTGCACATGCAGTATTTGGTGAGGAGCTGGGTACATATTTGGGCTTTTAGGCAAAAACAGAAACTGTAATGTCAATACCAAAATTAGCTAGTATAAAGCTAGCTCATATATGTCTCCATGTGTTGTAGCTGACTGAGCGCTGCAGGCACTGCATCAGACAGCATTGGCTTGGGATGGAAACAGTGCAGGTAGGAGGAAATGGAAGATGGAGAGAGACCAGAGGAAGAGGCAGAAAGAAACTAAGGCTATAAAGACAAAAAGGGAAGCAGGTAAGACAGACCAAGGAAAACAAACAAGGAACGGTTGAAGAATTTTTTTTCAAATTTCATACATAAATTATTTAAGTGCAATGACTAAACCACAGTGTGATGTAGAAAAAATTTACAAAGTCTCTGCTACTCTGAACCTATCGTCCTCAAAGAACAGAACCTACACAGAAGGGAATTTCCGGTGATGAAGAACTGGCTCTACACCAATTTCAGGTGATGGTGAGTGGCCGAGGAAGAGACATCAGTGTAGACGCTTCTGGCAACTGAATCATTAGCAGGGACGTCTGGCACATAGGTGCAACAAAGAGCAAATAAAATATCCCCCACCACTGTATTTTTACTCTTTTTAGAGTCTGAGAAGATTCAGAGAGTAGAACATCCTTTCTGATGCACTGCCAGCAAAATAAAGTGGAGGCAGATAAAATAAAGAGGGAGCAGATCTAAAGAATGTTTTGGAAGTTGTAGTTTCAATTTCTGCACATGAAAAGTACCCGCAAAAAAAAGTACAGCAAACTGCGGCCATGTGAATAGTGATACTATTTTTAGCAGCAAGTATCCAATGGGACATTCTCACATGCAGAATTCTGTGTTATTTGAGATGAGGGAATTATCTCTGAAAAAGTAATAGTTACAAAGTAGCCAGTTTCTAAAGGGATTAATATAAATCCATAGTATTATTGATACATGCAGAAACTACATGGAACTATCCCACCACATGATGATGCAAAAGTACCTAACTCCTGACCATAACCATAGTTTAAATGAACTTTCTAGGTGCCTGAAGAAGTATAACAAACACCAGTACTCTTCAGGCTCTTCTGACCCATTACACAAACTGCAGTCTGGACAGTGAGCCATGCTCCAGTGCCTTATTGCATGTGGCAAATTATAGACTTGCTTATAATCCCAATGAGATATTCCTTTAAGTCTTTGTGTGAAAAAAATGCCAAATTTCTTCCTAATTAAAGTGCATACTAAAACCTGAAAAGCTCAAAGAAATTTCAAATTGTTGTGCAATGTCACATAATTTAAGCTGTTGAAACGCTTTTTTTTGTTTTCTGCAGGGAACAATTTTCTATGTTGGAAGCAAACCAAAAAGCCCAGCTTGGCCAGATAAAAAACATCTTGAAAAATATCACTTTATAAATTTGTAAATTAAGCAATGAAAACAAAGCTGAGGGAGAAAGGAAAAAATATGTCTGTCGCTGTACAAGAACCTTTTATGAATCAAGAATTAAATAGCAAAAATAGCTAATAGGGGAAAAAAACAAAAAAAAATCCAAAAAACAAAACCAAACCCCAAACCACTCAACTTCTAGAGTACCACTTTAGCTGGATGCAAATATTTTGTTATGCATCAAAACACAAGTTTGTGCCACAAGCAAGAATTCGTACCTGCAAGAATCTGTGTATGCGAAGAGGTGTGTATAGAAATATAAATAGGGAACTTGAGTTCCTGGCCACAAAACCATTGCTCAGATGAGACAAGAGAAAGCCTAAAGCTTATATAAAGCCATACAAGCAGAGCATACCTTTGTACAATGTGTATTTCACCTCCAGCTATCTATACTTTGTCCACTTACCAAACACTGACTCAGGGAACACCTGGAGAAGAAGCAGCTAAGGGACTAGTTGTCATAAGGCAGGATTTTTTCCTTATTTTGCTCTTTTTCCCCATCCTACTCCCCTGGTAGAGATTCAGCAGTGCTTTGACTGGAAGCATTAACGTATACCCTGACCCTACACAAAAGGTCCCACTAAGTTTTGCAAGTGGAGATGCACATCAGGTAGCTTTCATGTGACTAGCTAGTGTATGAATTAAGCAAAGATGTGGACATGACTATGAGTTACACTGCCCGTCACCTGTGTTAAATGGAGAAGACTAATAAGATAATGTTATTTACTTGCAAAGCTGTGAGAGAGTTTAACGAAGCATTTCTGCTTTTATTCTTAAATTGCATCAGAAGTATATAGCTGCTGGTTTCTTTTCTAAAACTGCAACATTTTTCCTTTTCTTACTGTCATATAATATTTACAAGGTACCTACACCTCCACCCCTGGGGTGCTTCATGAGCAATTAAAATGCAATCATCATAATAAAGGAATAAATAACCTTAATTAAAACATTGCACAGGAACCTTCCTCAGATGCAGAGCCAGTGGGGAGCTGTCTGTCTTCAAGAAATTTTACGTATCTGTCAGTTAGACTGAGATTCAAATGCAACATCAGGTTTCACGGACATCATCCGGATTTATTATATTCCCCGAGGGCCATGGATTCATACCTCACCAAACAGATGATACTCAAATGTAGACTACTTATTTGTTAGATAAGATTTTCTAATTGCTGCATTTAATTAAATTTTTAAAAAGAGTTCTGGGTTCCTGGACCACACACAATCTCCCCTACTCCCCTGCTACCTTTCTTATCCTCTTTCTTTCAAAAACAAACAAAACAGTTCCAACAACGTCTCTTCCCACTCCAACATTTTGTTTTTCCATTCAGGGCTGTTTATATTATAACCTTTCGTACTTCCTTCTATCATGCTCTCTCCAATGCTGTGTTTACCAGCCCCATATCATTCCAGGCAAGGAAGAAATATGCAAAATATTCTCCCCCTACCTGTTACCCATCAGCAGACCTAGATTGTTCTCAAATTAAGTTGTTTTAATCCTCAATTTTTCAGTGTGATATTCCCCAGAGGGAGCAGAAGACCACAACAAACAAATACTACTGGTCTAAAGTACGGTCGCTTTCAAAAGCACTACACAGACCTTTTCTGGGTACTAAAACTTCAGAACTGAAGGAGATGAAGAAAAAATAATTGATTCATTTAAAGTGATTGGACACAGAATCACAGTTCTTCCTGGGTCAAAAGTCCTATTTGACAATATAATTTACTCTCCAACTCCACAGCAATTTTTTCTGCTTTGCTTGGCATTTTGTTTAAAATCTTCATATAAAATTACCCATTCCTTTTAAATATTTTGATAAATATTAAGGAAATTCTCAACAGTTTCTGATTCATAATGTCAAGTCTGTGACTTCCACTTTTAATACATAAGCTTACCTGCCCCAGAATATGTGCCTAGCTCATTCCTTCTAGCATAACACCAGAACATGTAATACTGTGCCAATTTTGAAGAGCATGGTGGCAACAACCATGACTCTAGAATGTCTCTGCTAGAGATGCTAACTGTCCCACCACTCTTTCACACTTTTCGTGAAGAGTTCAGGACCTTAAGGATGGTCACGTGCTCTTTAACAGCTGTAGCAATGATGATGGCTCTTTTCAAAGTCATCAGTGTGGCTCTTCCTTCCAGGACCTTTCCTCGTGCAGTTGCAAGTTCAATACAAATAGGCGGCAAAGTTCTCATGAAGCCATGGGACTAAGGGCGCTACTGAAGGGAAGATATCGCTCCACTTAACACAGAGGCACAGAGATTAGTGGAGACGGTCTTGCCTCACATGAGTACGTGGTTTCCACAGACACAGGGGAAGAGGTGTATCTCACCTTCTTCCCGAGTCTGCCACCTTTCTTTGTGTTTGGATGAAGAGAATCCAGCTAAGAGCTAAAATCATACTGCTGTGTTCAGCTAATTCCATGCTTACAATTTACTGTAAGGTTGCTGAGCTATATATATTATATATGATGCCTTTCATAGGCTTTGAATATGTTGTTTTCTAATTGTATCTGTACTTATTGGTATTTACTGAGGACCATGCTGACTCATGGCTCTGAAGTTCAGTATTGAAGCATTTGGATTCTGACTGATGCATTTTCATTTCAGGAGATCTCTCAAGTTCTAGACGGATTTCAGAAGAGTGAAATAGCAGGATAACATCATTTCCTTCTTTTCCAGGAGGAAATCAGAATGTCTCCTTGCCAAAGGCATTTACTATTTATTTTCAGTTAATTACTGGAGGGAAGCTTATACATCAGGCTTCCTTCTGTTACAACTATATTTAGAACATATTCTCCCTTTCTGAGCTGTCCTTTTGTTTTTTAATTCCTCCTCTTTTGAACTAAAGGGAAATCAATTATAAACAGCTAAGAAGTGGCAGCATACATAAGGACAATATGAATACAGGCAGAACTTTTATCGTATCACTTTGAAACAAAGCAGCTTTGTATGCAGTGATCCACTTAATTTGGTGTACAAACAACTGTTCCTTTCACAGGTCTTCCTGCAAGATACTTGAGATCTACCATTGTGCTCAGGTAAATACAGCTCAGAACTACATGCTGTTTTCTAACTGATCATTGCATTTGACACGTCCTGACATTGCTCTTAGGACAGTTTTACAAATTAAAATAAATAAATATGTTGGATTAATAGAAGGCATTACAGTCTCAAGAGGGTGTCACACACCTCTACATTTTATTTCTGATGTTCATGAGTGCACATGGCACACACTGTCTCAGTGTGGGCTGACTGTCTGTATCCCCCCTGAAATAGCAATCCTAAACCCCACCAAACCTCATGTCACCATCGTTATTCTCTGTGAGCCCTCCTGTCATCTCAACCTGAAGCAGCTGCAAAGGCTGCAAACAGTAACCAATCCTTTGACTTTATTGCAAACAAACATCCTACTCCCTAAAACAAAAACAAAAAAAGGTTTTATTCTTCCCTTATGTCCCTTCTTTCTGAGAGTGTGTTTGCAATGATCAAAATCAAAACAGTAACACTGATTAATGGCCTGCAATTGTTTTATACCATTTCATACTACACAGTTGGTTGCTGTTATAACAAACAATGAAATAATCAACATGGTTGCAAGAAGAAAAAAAATTGAATTTATATATTGTGTATAATCTACATAGCCTAGATTGTAATTTTTATGGTCTAGAAATTCAGTATGTCAGTAAAAAAAAGACCTTAAACCCCATAGGTTTTTCTTTAAAATACAGAATTCTTCCAATAATAAATCCAAGTGAGTACAAGAGAGACACACACGAGAGACTATTTGTCTATTGCCAACTGAATAAACATTCCTGGGAGAAGAATGTGTTCTGGATTACTAAAAATTGTAACCTAGATCACATTAGAAATGAGATTAGACTGAGGATGCGTGATCCTACTAGATTTTCAAACAGCCAGACTTTGATAGTAGGTTAGACCAGCCTATTCATGTAATTACCTTTGTGAGAGAATGAAAGAGAGCTGGAACTAATTTTGAAATTAAAACATGACTAAAATTCAGTAACTGATATGTATGCACAAATATCAAAATGTATTTGATTCTAATGAGAAGGCAGAAGTTCTTTTGAGGTCTTGAGATTCAGTAGGAAGCGTGTTAAAACTTTATATCTTCTTGATATAGATAATATCTTAGGTGCATATAAAAGAGTATATATGTGTGTATATATACATATTTATATGCACTTTAAATATGGTGTTGGTATATATGGTGTGTAATGTGTGTGAAAATGGTCAGAATTTTTATAATTAGGGCATTTGCATGAATAGAGATGGGTTAAATGAGAGTATCCATCCTTGCCTTTATTTCTGTGAAAACTCATGGAGTTACAGGAAGGAGATGCAAGACTCTTTTGACTTGTAAATTCTATTTTAAAATGCACCTGAAGGTGGGTGATTTGTTCATCTACAGCCTTGTTTAGATGAGGAAGTTAACAGGTGAATTTGAAATTCAATATCTAATACACACTAATTTCCTGTGTTAACACTATTTCCTGTATCAACACTAAGTGTACAGAATAAGTAGAATAAGTAAGCAGGATAATGTTCCACACAAAGTAGAGATGTCCGTACTAGGAGACAGAGTGGAATTACAGTTTAAAATTACAGTTACTGGTACAAGCGAGATAAAAAGAAAATTACCCTCTATATATTTTAATGGCATTCAAGCAAGTTTCAACACAGAATAGTTTCAAGATTGCCATCTCAGAGGGATTTATCTCACAGTAGACTGAAAAATAGAGTTTAACCGTAAGAGAAGCTACAAACTCTGATCTTATAAGTGAGATCTAGATCATTTTACTGGCTGAGCTCTTAAATATCGAAATATTTTGTGTGGGTTTATATTACAGAAAGTGTAATGAAGTCTTTATTGTTAATCTAATTGTAAAGTAATTACATGGTGACTAGATTTATCTCATACTTTTAAGCCTCGGAGTTCTTTTTAACAGTCATTACTTCATAAAAATATTGCAAAAACGTTTCTAAATCCAAATCTAATACTTTCCTCAATAAAGGCAAATGGAAGTAATAATTTCTACGTTCCCCATTATTTGTATTGTGGAAGCCCCCAGGTGTACCAATTGATTTGAAAATACCGAAATTCTTTCCAGTAGGAGAAATGTTCCAATTTACCATTTAATTTTATTCATGACAGTTTCTTCTTGCATTAAGTATTCCTTCAAGTAAAGAAGCATCTTATACTTAATATTAAATCAATGCAAGTAAAAAATAACTGCTTCTTAGATCCATACACAGCTAAGGTTTTAACTTGCATATCAAAAACTAGACTAGCCAAAATATTGTTGAAAATAAGTTTTTTTCTTGCTGCTGTCCTGCCTAACAACTACATACACAAGAGAACTCCAAGGGATGAGTGGAATGCGCTGTTCGTATTTTACAACTCTAATTTTTTCCAGAGAGAAGATAAAAAGCATTTTACATTTCATCCCATGGTTTCTCATAAGTAATTTATTTCCATAAATTGGGAAAATTGCAAAGATTCATCTAAAGATTGTCAGACAAATTATGGGTTTAATTTATGCTGTAATTGAGTTACTGCAGCTATAAAGAATGTAATAAATGGAATAAGAATTCTGAATTTAAGTTTTAGTTCATGCTAATGTCTTAAATTTTGCAATGTAATACTTGAGCCATAGCTAAAGTCCCTATCCAGACAGCTATATTACTAGGGTCACTTGTGATACATGCATGGACATTTTTTTTATCTCACCTGTCAAGGACAGATGTTCAAAATTTGTTTTACTGACTTTGTCTCCATTGACTTGGAAGTTGCACTGACTTTCAAGATATATTTTTGCTTAAAATAATAGCTTGTTTATTCACACTACAACCAAACAATTTTTGTTTTAGTTCTCACTAATGAAGTCTGTTTTCAAGCACTCATCATAGGAAAGTACCAAAGAAATTTTCTTTATCTGTTTCCCTTGTGAGAGATTTGAGTTTCAAATCTTGAAGTGTTAAAATGATAGTGTCACATGAGTCTGGAAAATTTCTTTTTTGTCTTCTTCCTTCCAAGAAGCAAAATGGTGATGAACATAGTTGCAGAAACAAAGCAATAATGGGTTTGCATTCACAACATCATAATGAGCATATAGCAGTCAGCCCAGAAATATATTATGAACCAATGTGACATAGAGGATTAATTTTACCATGCAAGAAAGAAGTCTGATAACTGAGAAGTGGTATTGCCCCCCCCAGCCCCAGGAAAAAATGAACCAAGCTGGGGTTTTTTTCCGCTGTAATTAATAGACTTTTAATTTAACTATTGTCATTAGCTTCAGAAGACAGTCAAGTGTAAGGACTAAATTCTGCCTTTACATTGTTGCTGCAGATCGGTAACTATTGAAGCAGCAAAGATGTTGATGGCAGTACCCACGATTAAGTTACAATCTGATGATGATTCGCCACACTCCCTGAAAAAGAAGCCTTACATCCACCACATTTATAAAAATGCTGTCTACCAAAATACAACTACTGCGCAAGTGAAAACTGCCATTCTATGAAACAATTAAAATAAATCCTATAGTTCTACCAGAAACCAGAACATAGGATTCTGTTTGTAAACAGTCAGTGCCACTTTTGAAATGGCTCTCAGAAGGACAAGAATTAAACTGAGGACTAAATGTAATAACTGACCTTACAAAGAAAATTTGCTGTAAAACCGTGAGCATATAGCAGTTATGGATCACTGTCAGACATGGCACCAGGTTCAGTGGCAATGTAACTTCCGAAGTCAATGCAGTTACAGTCTCTTTCTTATATCCAATTATAATAATCTACAAGAGGAGTAAAGCATTTTATATCAAATGAATAATTTTTTGAGTCAATTGAACCTTATGAAATTCAACAAAGCCAAGTGCAAGGTCCTGCACATGGGCTGGGGCAATCCCAAGCACAAATACAGGCTGGGCAGAGAATGGATTGAGAGCAGCCCTGAGGAGAAGGACTTGGGCATGTTGGTGGATGAGAAGCTCATAATGAGCCAGCAATGTGCACTCGCAGCCCAGAAAGCCGACTGCATCCTGGGCTACATCAAAAGAAGCATGGCCAGCAGGTCGAGGTGATTCTTCCCCTCTACTCTGCTCCCATGAGAACCCACCTGGAGTACTGGTACAGCTCTGGGGCCCTCAATGTAGGAAGGACATGGACTTGTTTGAGTGGGTCCAGAGGAGGGCACAAAGATGATCAGAGGGCTGAAGAACCTCTCCAATGAAGACAGGCTGAGAGAGTTGGGGTTGTTCAGCCTGGAGAAGAGAAGGCTCCGAGGAGACCTTATAGCAGCCTTTCAGTAATCAAAGCGGGTCTACAGAAAAGGTGGGGAGGGACTCCTTAACAGGGAGTGTAGAAACAGGACGAGGGGTTACGGTTTTAAACTGAAAGAGGGGAGATTTAGATTAGATTGGATATTAGGAAGAATTTCTTTACTGTGAGGGTGGTGAGACACTGGCACAGGTTGCCCAGGATAGTTGTGGATGCCCCATCCCTGGAAGTGTTCAAGAACAGGCTGGATGGGGCTTTGAGCAACCTGCTCTAGTGGAAGGTGTCTCTGCCCATGGCAGGGGGGTTGGAACTAGATGATCTTTAAGGTCCCTTCCAATTCTAATGATTCTATGATTTTGTAGTAAAACTAACATCATCACACAAATTATTTCCTGTCAGTTTACAGAAATAGGGAAAACTCTCTTCCACCAATATAAGTCTGCAACTAGGAGCACAGCAATTCATTCACTTGCTCACAGGAAACATACAGGGTTGACAATATATTAACATGTGTGTGATAGATAGATAGCTATGTGAGGAACTGAATTCTTCCAAACTTGTTTATAGAAACAATCTTTCAAAACAACACACTGTCTTATATCACAAAGACAAAATATCTCCCCATATTGGAAGGCAGAGGGGGGAAGAGGGAGAATGGAAGAGAGGCTGAAATATAAAACCCTCCAAAAATCGAAGCAGTGGTGCAAATCTGATACTTCCTTTAGTTATTACCTAAGAATATACTGGAATGACAGAAAACAAGTAACTGCTTGCTAAAAGTCAATAATCTTTTCCTTTTATAACATAGATACATCACAGCAAATTTCTAGTCCATTTACATTCTCTCTAAAGCCTTTGAACTACATCTCCGTATCTATAAATATATGGAGAATATATATATAATGAGTATCTGAAAGGAGACTTGCTGCACACAAATAAGATAGAGGCATACCAAGTACAGAATAAACATGGATGTTTTTTTGTATCTGTTAAAAATTTACTGGCAGTTACAGTATAAATGATCAATCAGGATGTCAGATCAAAACAGACATGCTATATGTAAGATATGACAAAAAGAACATACGGCATGTGTTGTAGACATTGAAAGATATAGTTTCTTTATAGGAAATATTATAGGATTATATTTGGATTTCACACAGAATCACACACAGAATCACAGAATGGTTCGGGTTGGAAGGGACCTTAAAGACAATCTAGTTCCAACCCCCCTGCCATGGGCAGGGACACCTCCCACTAGACCAGGCTGCTCAAAGCCTCATCGAGCCTGGCCTTGAACACTTCCAGGGATGGGGCATCCACAGCTTCCCTGGGCAACCTGTGTCAGTGCCTCTGAATTCTTTGCAAAATACTTACCTGCTGATGCAGAATTCTCTTCATCACTAAGCTTGTCTAAAGAAACAGCAGAGAGCCTGAAAGACTGGCTGTAAGGTAGCGATGCTCTTTAAAATACATGCGTTCTGAGCAGCTAGACAGCAGACCACAACAGCCTTTTCAAACCTAAACTGGAAGACTCATACATCTGTGATTAATGGGTATTGGTACCCGAAAGAAAGATCAGTGACTACTCCAGAACAGTTAACAAAATATTTCTAGGAAGTCAAATAAGAAGCTGGAAATAAAAAGACCACTTCTGCAATCAAAGGAGAACAAACTGTCTTTCTTATTTGAACTATTAAAAGAAGCAAGTGCCTTCCCCTTGTGAAGCCTGATTATGTATAAATTTTACACATATAAGTTATCCTGTACAGGAATACAGGATTTTCAAACTCAGCAGAAGACCGTTAGAAGAAAGTACTCAGAATGTGAAGGTCAAGGGGAGTGACAAGGATAAAGCTATCCTTGACAGTTATTGGACAGTCGCCTTGAGCCATCTAATAATTATCATTAGTCTGCAACAAGGTTCTTGGTTGAAGATGAAATATCCTCAATAACATTAGCAACAAGAATGTTATTTATCTATAATACTGTTATTATTTAAGAGAAAATGAAGGTTACTCCGAATATTTGTCTGAAAAGCACTTTCTTTGCAGAAGTAAAGATGAGTCAGAAAGCAGACACCTTGTACCGTAATGGCCTAAAAGCACTTACTAAATACTTTGACCAGAGTTCCTTAGTCAAGCAAAGCCTGAAACAGACTAATCCTAATTGCCAAGTCTTTCTGCTCCTACTGGACTTCAGTGCGAGCAGAGACAGGTCAGCACTCTGTGCACTGCATTCACAGGGACTTGTTTCCAGACAAACTCCACCTAACTTTGAGAACTAGGAGTCAGATGATTTCACCAGCAATGAAGCCAGACAACACTTAGACTGGATGAAATGGGTTAAATTTCTTTAAGTTGTTTGGGCTTCTGATGCCCTGTAATTACTGGGAGTGCTCTCTCAAATGGAAAACGTCCAGCAGCTATTAAAAATAGCCTTATAACAAACTCAATTTAATTGTCTTGTGGGTAGCATGAAATTGAATACACTAAGGTCATTAACCTTCAATACTCAAATTCTGTTTTTCTATAATTATGTTTTCTGATCACAGGAACCCTGAGTATCAGAGGCAACAATACACACATTACAATACTAAAGAAAAGTTGAGGCCCCAGGATCAGTTGACCTTCACATTTAACATTCATAGACAAAAATACTTTCTAAAGCAGGCATTTTTTGTTTTAGACTACTTCCCCTGCTGATAGACATAATTCTGAACTTAAGAATTATGCTATTTTCCTTCCTTTGTCATGTTTTGCCCTTAACTATGTAATAAAAATGCTAGTGCAATTCACATTGCATAGTACATATTAGCTATTTTACTGCTTATGTTATGTTTGGAAATAAATATGTATAAATTCAGTTTATCTATCCTATGTGTTGCAATCTCACAGGAATATAGCCCTTCATTTAAAGTTCTGGGTGTAGTTTATAGAGTAATAAATGCTTGAAAGTATTGCATTCTTCATGATCACCCTTTCAGAACATGAGATATCACTTCTCACCATGACTTACACTGCATTTACATTTAACTTCTTTTGTAATCTTTCCTTACATTACAGTCAGCACTTGCGGTATTTAGTGACTTATAAACTGTATTGCTTACAGGTCATTTCAGAAGAAAACCCACTCCATGGAAACACTTTGTTTCCCCACACAATATTTTGAGAAATGTGTTGCTGTCCTTCATAATTCGATATTTTAAAAATCGTATTGTAATCCAGTTTTACTAACAGTTATCCAACATTATGGGCAAAAGAAATACTGTCAGAACAAATGGCTGAAGATTAAATGAGAAGGACAAAGGAAGAAATGGTGCAAATCACTGATCATCTTAGATGTCTGCATACTAAGGGAAATAACCAAGAGGTGGTAGAAATCTTAGCACATGATCAGGGCTGTGAAATAAATGGCAAAGCAGAGATGCAACGGTATAACTCAGTTGCCCTGCATTTAATTTAGTTTGTTTCAGGAAGATAGAAGAGAGAAAAGATAGAAGGTGATGTTAGGTTGCACATGAAGGATTTGCCTGAAGCCTGGAACATGGATGAGCCCAGTGAAAGTCTAAGAATGAAGAGAAAAAAGAATAGGGGAGCTCTTCTAGAAAGCTTACTCATGAAACCAAATCAGCAAAAACAGATAAATCAAGATTTCTGTAGGCCTTTTGCAAAATCATTCAAAAGAAACTGAGTGGTGGGAACGAGGGATGTTAGTTGTCCAGATATCTCTTGGGGAGGGAACGTGTTTTGTCTAGTCAGCTCTTGAAATGCATTGGTCAAAAAATACAGCTCGATATTTGTTTCTAATAATAGGAAGCAGCTGCTGCAGAAGACTGAACTAGAAAGCATCTTGGTCTTCAATAACTTCATAGGAGAATACAGAGGAAAAAAATGTCCCCGTGAAGGCAGTCAAACACTGAAAGGGGATGCTCAAAGAGGCCGCAAAATCTCCATTCTTGGAGATACTAAAAACTGGACAAGGCCATTATCAACCTAATCTAAGTTGGCTTTGAACAGAGGTTTGAACCAGGGGGACCTCCAAAAGTCCCATCCAAGGTATACTGTTCCTTTGATTCTCTGTTCCTTTATGGAATAGCAGGGTTTTCAGTCCTCAAAAGGCAAAGGAGAAACAAATGTGAATATACACTGAAACTGAACCTCACTAAACTTCAGAACCAAACCAATACACACCTAGCTCAAAATCCTACCTCCATCAGTAGCTGAACTAGTAACTGAAGTGACTATGTTATTTTTGCATGAGAAAAATGGAAGGTGGCTAATGTAGCACCGATCTTTAAACAAAGGATTGAACGGGATGCTCAGCATCGTGTTGAACGGGAACCTGCAGCAAAAACAATTCAGGTTAGGCATTGGGAACAACATTTCAGTGATAAAGGCAGTGAGTCAATAAAAAAGACCAAATAGATAAGTTGCAGAAGCACCAACATTGGAGACTGGTTAAGAATATGTTGGACAACTGTATACTGACCCAGTGACATTCACTAACATGAGTTAAACTGAATGACTCAACTGCCTCCTGTCTCACAGACAGGACTAAACTAAGACTATGACTATGACTAAACTATGACTAAAACTAAGACACTCCTGCATTTTCTTTTGATCTCTCCCTTCTGTTCCCTTTACCAATCAACAAATCTCTCTCATTGGTATTCATATAGTACACCTGATCACTACTTTTGAGTTAGACTTCCCTCTAAAATCCTCACACCCACATTACATCTAAGTCTCAATCAAGTTAGAAAGCTCCATTCCGCCTCTAAGATTCTGTACATGCTATCTAACTATAGGATCTGGATCTCATTACCTGTTATTCATAATACTGTAACCTCCTTTCTACTGGTCCTGATCAGTACAAGCTGGCTCTGCTTGTACATATTCAGAAAGCTGCTGAAAAAGTAATTTTCCAAGTTCATCCTGCAATAGCTCTCTCTTTGCATCCTTCCACTGGCTCCACTCTTTTATTGCAAGAAATCAGAAAAGACTGGTATGCATTTTCAGAATGTGCACATGCATCTCTACCCTATCAAATAATTCTTACTGACATGGTGATCTGCCAATGCTGAACTCATTTTAGGCTTATTAAACAAACAGGCAAGCAAACAGTAAAATAATTTGTGCTTCCTTCCCTGCTGTCCCTGATGCTTTGGGCATCGTTAACATCAACATCTGCATAGTTGTTACTCTCCTCACATGTGTCTTTGCCTAGGCACCCTTCACAGAATTGCAATGCTAGTTAAATTGCTGGTGTGCTAACCCAACGGGCTATCAAACTGAGCGAAAACAGCCCACTGATTCCTTGTCTTCCCTTTTTGGTCTTCATTTACATCCATTTTATAACACGCTGATTTGTATTTAAGGTTTAATTTGGAGGATAAAAGTACAATTTTCCTTTTCTGTGTGCACAGTACCTAACAAAATGGGTCCCATAGCATAACAACATTCTCACTACTACAGCCTGGCTTCTCAAAGGTTTTTATATGTTTGGGGATCTCAATCTAAAAATCTGTAGTTCCTTTTCTTAGTGTTTAATGTTACATAACAAACATAAGGCCAGCTATTTCCTAAATGCTCCTTCGTAAATGGGGAAGCTCCTGACTCTCCGTCTCCCCTCTGCAAATAATTACACTCTTCTGTACAAGTTATGGCTTTAAACAAAGTTAATTCAATGTTTCTCTAAGATTAGGTATTGTAGCTTACTGCAGAGTACACATTACTTACAATATTTGAAGCCTCTTTTTGTAAGAACATAAAAGGCAAGTGTAGATAAACAAGACATCTATGTGGCTGAACCACCAGAGCACAGTAAAGCCAAAATAAAACATTTCTTGAGGCACATGGCAAAGTGCTCAGTATGTCTCCCTTCAAAGAGCAGGGGTACAATTCTGCTCTTAGATACAACCTGGTAGATTTCATCTCCCTGCAGACGCAATTGCCTACTTATCAAAATGAAGAAAGAATATTATAAGAATGATCACTTCCCTCTCTCTCTCTGCAAGCAGAAAAAGCACCATAAGAGTGGTGATCCTGAAATCAAGCACAGCATTGTTTTCATTTCATCATTTTTTGCACCAAGATTAAAAACTCTATTTTGCACTGACCTTATTTTTTAACAGGGACGTTTTTGTGATACCAACCTGCGCTATCTTTGTAAATTATATTAAGACTAATTTTATTCGGTTAAATTCTTGTGATCTTTCAAAATAAATAGACCAGATGATAAACTGGGACAGAAAAGCACTCAGGTGTACACCAGTGACTTAAAAAGGATTCCTCACGGATACAGAGATCTGAGCTATCATATACCAGTCGAGGGTCAAGGCCTCACTGTTGTAATTCCACAGGGATGCTGAACAAACTTTGCATTAACAGCACTTGGCTTACTGGAAAGGCACTGAAAAAGGTTTTGTTTCTCTTTTCTATGCTGTATGTGAATGTTAAATTGCAGCTTTCTTCCTAAGTCAAACTATTTTTAAGAAAACTGAAGGCACTGCAATCAAATGGCTGCCAGAATATCTAATGTGTACCATTACTGGCACAGACTCAGCATTTCAAAATATTGTAAAATTGATATTTCTTTTTTTATAATTAAAAAGATACTTTTTAAAATACTTGATCCCCATGTATGAAAGGGACATACATAACTCGGTATTTTTGATACTTAGCCTTTTTGATATTTAGCAACTACTATTTAAAGTATTAAATTAGACTGTTTATTTCAACTAAAATACCGTGTAGTGAAGTATCACAGCTATCATATCTAAACACAGGGCTTTAGTACATGCAGAATAATAATTTTAAAAGTGCAAAAAGTTATTCAGTCATTGTGCAATTATTAATACTGCAAAACAAGCCAGCAGATTGTTTTTCTGATTCACTGGACAACTAAATACATTGCCATTCCTTGACATGAAGCAAAACAGTATTTGAAAGATTTTCCCTCAGTAGAATTAAGGTATGCAATCACTTACTTTTACAGGACTCTGTGGTCAGCATACATAAAAGTAAATGAGTTACTCAATAAGGTGGAAGCGTGCATCTGTCATTTCATAACTTTTTCACTTAGAAAACACATTAAGTGTTTTGTAAAACCAAGATCACTCACTCGCTCACTCTTTCCCCCCCCACTACTGTTCCTCTTCTTGCCATCTATAAAACACTGCGGCCAAACCTACAACTTAGACATAGCTGGATTTAAGTCAGTGGAATAATGACATTTTATATCAGCTAGAAATCCCTTTAGAGAAATCAATCTGGCACTATGATGTAGCAGTGTTTGCCATTGGAAGAAGCAAAATAAATCATATGAAATATACAGCTATTATGTTATCTAATGACAAGATCTATTTATAGCTACTTGGCATAGTAACTGAGCTAATAAATTGAATTTTGCTTTGTAGAAGTAGCTGCATTATTCAAAATGCATTTCATAGCCTGTTGGCCCTCAAATTTCTTCGTTTTCCTGTCTTCTGATTATTACCAGGCAAAAGAAAGACGAAACCAATCCAGCTACACTGGATGGAACCAGCATACCTGAGAAGCTGAAGGCTTGGCCACCTAAGTGCAGAGTTTGGCTCTGATGAAAATGTGCAATGCAGCAAATTCTTTGATCAGCTCTGCCCCTTGCACTTGCTTTTGCGGTCTGTCAGATACATTCTTCTGGTTTTCTGAAACTGCATGCTCATCTGTGTCCTCCTTTATCTACGTTATTTTATACTTTTCTCCTTTCATGCCATTCCGTCCTCTGCCTTCATTTAGCGGTTTCTAACTTCCACGCCCACACCACCTTCCCAATCCCCTCCCCCTTTTTCAAGATCCAGTGTCCATGCAGAGAACAATGAAACATTTCAAGATCTGAAAAGAATTTACAATCATATAATCTGACACTAAGATTAAAAAAAATTCTCCTAAGTATTACCAAGCAGTCCTTGAATCTTGCCCAAAATTTGTGGTTGAAAGAAATTGATTCAAAGAAATCTAATGCTGATTGAAAAATTTCTAGCGATGCTGAATTTGCCACCTTAGGAAATGCAGTTCTGATGTATTTATGTTCCTGCTTGCAAGAATAGGGTCCAAGTTTATCATTAGTCACTCTAAAAGAGATTTATAAGCATATATGCTAAAGATGATGAAAAAGAAAGATATACTCGCACGGCAGGGCTTTTGCAAACACGAAAACCCTGATGTATGAAACTTGCAAAAGCTCCTTTTGGAAGGTTTGAAATAACTGGTGCAAAGTCTCCTTTGCAGAACCTCCTTTTTTTTTCTGAGCTTATCCAGGGAGATAATAAAACTCCAGAAGAGGTTTTTGGGTTCAAACCAAACCTTGTACTGTCAAATTAAAGAAGTTGCATTAACACAGGATTACACTTTCTTTAGAAATTTTATGATGTGAACTGTGTAATTGAAATAATCCTACTTTTTCTTTTGAAGATTTTTATAGGAGAGAATTTTTACTTCTATTTTCAAAGAAAAGCAGTTCTCTTTGTTTACATCTTTTATTGTATTCAGTGATATTTCTAGTGGTTCTTAGTATTTTTGCAAAAAGTTCTAGAGTTCTTCACAAGCAGCTTTTATTTTTTTAATCATCTGCTTTGTTATGAAACTTACATTTGTTTGCAAAATGAGTACATATTTTAGTGGAACATTTAGCAATCACTTCTTTAAGATTCAAATTTTCTTTTTGGATATAATCTATATAGCTGTATGAATAGTGTGTTTAGAAATGTGATGCAGTACAACATTTTTCCAAAAACATCATTTTTTTGGAGTCAAAATATGACTAAGCAAAATGGCCATTCAGCTATGGTTTTATCTTAATTCAAGTATTTTAACACAGTTTTTCTTGAAGGAAGTGGATAAATAGAAGTATGTGGTTTCATAAAGAATTTTGAAATTTGATGAATATGGTGCCATGTGTGATACTATACTTTGAATTTCATCCCTCCCCCAGAATATGTAGAAGAGATATTTACATCCAGACTGTGCTTTTCCTCTGCAAAAGTGGAAACATGAACAGTAGAAAGTCCTTTCCTGTCACAGCCACATTGCAAGGTGAGATGTCATTTCTGGTACTGTTTGGGTTTGGTTCTCTCCTCACAGATTTCAGGCAGGAGTAAATCCCGCATGAAGAAGACAGGAAGGCCTAAAGAGTGAAGGCTGTGGATTGTCAGCACTGCTAACTGTACCAGCTTTGCAGAAAAGACATGGATGAGTGATTCTTACGTATATGTGTACATAGATGCTTCAGTAATGTTTGTACTAGACACAAATGGAGAAAAATAAGAGCTGTTGAAACTACATCCAAAGTGGATGTATTTTATCTCAGGACCAAAAGCCTGGAAGAGTGGCTCAAATCCAAATATTACATAATCTCATAAGTCTTTATAACTTTCTTATCCAGTATATTCTGTCACCCAGTAAAGACGTGTGTCAGCAAACATCTCTTAACTGCATTTAAAATTTCACCATCTTCCTAAAATCTTCCAAATTTATTCCATGTTTCAATTTAAAATATATTTAATATGTATTATTTAAAAATGATTAGCTAAAGCATTATAGCAAAAGCAAGAGTGACTGAAGAGAAAAAATAAAGGAAAAACAAGCAGCACACACAAAAAAGTATTTCCTTCATCAAAAGCAAACACAGTATTTACAACAGACATTAGTGATATTTAAAAGGTAAGGTTCTGCCATCTGAGTAGCGTAAATTATCATGTAGACATTTAAGTACGAAAATTTAATAGTCTGCTCAGTGGTGGCGCTATGACTCTAGGAAAGAATCATGTAGTAAGAAAAGGAATTCTTCAGGACACTTAATAACTTTCCCTTTGGTTTCTCCTTTACGCTTTTAGTTAATTTCCTACTCTCTTCTGCCCATACTACTGCTTACTACTCAGCTTCACAAACCGGCTTGAATGATTTAATGGAAGAGCGTAACAATATTTCCCATTTTCTACCTTTCCTAACAAACACAAGGATTCTTTAAAATAAGGAAATATGGGAACACATTAGATACAGGTATTTAGGCCCCATTTTCACACCGACTCAAATAGTTTAAGACCAATTCAACATTGTTCTAAGAAGTCTGATGAAAATGTAAGTTAGACTTCTAAGTCACCTAGAAGTTTTTTCAATATTTTACCTGGTGTTTATTTAAAATACCACAACCCAAGTAGAAAGCAAGGCTTTGCTTCATTATGCTATGGTCTGGAGTGCATCTCTAAATGAATCAGCTCCAAGCTGTAATAGGAAAACGTGTTTTTGAGAAGAGCAAGCACACAGCTGCCTAACCATATGGAAGTGTAGCTGCATGAAACACTGTTAATATCCACTTCTCACCTCCTCACTTACATTCAAACGTGTTGCCCCGGGGGAGGCTCCTACTTCCACCTTCAGTCCCCGGCAGCCTCCTACTCTTACCATCCTTTTGTCCTCCTGTAATACCTCTGCTGTTCCAAGAGCTCTAGCAGGTCACCCAGCCACATGACCTTGAACGAGCATCCTGCCAAATATACCAAGTCTTGCACAGCTTATTTTCAATGAACATTAGATGTCTCTGGTAACCAAATAGACGTGCATCGCTTACTGGAAAAATCAGATTATTCTATCCCTTGATGACCCCTCCCCACCTGGGAAGGGGAACCAGGAAAAAACAAGGAAACCTGAGGGCTGAAGTATAAACAGATTTAGTAGAATAATACTAAATAATTAACATTAATAATGATAAAGAACCAATATTGATTCTCATACCAATATAAAATATATGAGGATTATACTCAGCCCATTCTATCAGCAGGAAGCTGTGCACTCCCAGCAGTGGACAGCAAATGTCAGACACTGCAAGCGCTACGGCTTCAGGAGGAAGGGAAGGGCTCAGGGGTCCAGCACCGGGGCAAGAAGTTCTCAGGATCACAGCCATCATAGAAGAGAAAAAACTCCTCAGCAAACTTTCTAATTTATATTGAATGTGAGCCCAGGTCACTCTCCTCCTTGTCCCTGCACCTGGCTAGCTCAGAATCACTGAGAACTTAAAACCCACATAGCCTAGCTGGCTGTAAAGTAAATATTTTCACAGATTCAGACACGAGAGTCTTCTAAAAATGCAGTTTTCTCTAGCATTAGAAGAGACCTTACTAAAAAGTAAAATTACTGAAAGATAAATTAATACTGTGTCGCTCCAACCAGGACAAAGGGATATGTACTGCTTTTTCAGTCACTCACTATGTGTAGGTTTGTAGATTATTATGATTTGATCCTATTTCTTTGTTCTTAAGTTTTGCATAGCAAAACTTAAAAGGAAGATAGATGAGGCCCAATGTACAGAATTATGTGCTTTGAAAAACTAGATCATAAATTTTGCATATATGCATATGACAGCTAATGAAGAGCAAACCTATAAAAGGAGTTAAATAGCTAGATTAATATCAGAAGCATGAACATGTCTAAACCAATTATCTTTACCTGATAAACTTACTGATAGGTTTCAAGTTGACAAAGAAATAATTTATGTACCACACACAAGAGCCAATTACTTTCTCTGTTGAATTTGTCATGGATATAAGTAAATTCCCCATTTATTAGCACAGAATTGGAGAGGGCAACTTTTTAGCACAGAGCGGATTGCTTACTATACATGTTTTTCACCAGTTTGTTTTAAATAACTGACAAAGAAGATTCAAATTCTTCTCCCACGATGACAATAGAAACATGCTATAAGAGAGCAAGATACTCAAACATTTAGCATATGAAAATTTCCCTAAGGCGTTACTAACTAAATAGGTAGCTCCTTGAACCTCATCAAAATTCACATGACTGCACTGAAATACAAAATCAGAACCTGCTACGAAGCACATAGTCTCTACCCAACCATCATCAAAGAAGACGTGTGCTCAGTTCTGCTGCTCATTCCCTGTGGGCTTCAGGCAGTGCATCCCATCTGTGCTCTCTTTATTCATCTGTGAGCTGCGTTCTTAGACTGGTATTCTGCTTTCACACCCTTCGGAAAGTGCCTGGTGCCTAAGAAGAAACTTCATATGGAACACACAATTGCCTATGCTCAGAAAAAACAAACCATGCCATTTAAACACCATGCTATGTTGCAGGCTCACCAAAGACATGTTGGCCTTTGAAAAGATGAACCCAGACACTACAGCATCCTCTCCAGGGTAGCCAGTTATTCTGTGTTAATACCATGCCCTAAACTGCAACAGGAGAAGGACAGAGAAACAGCCTCATTTCCTTAGCGCATCCTGCAGAGAACATGGCGAAGGACCCTGGTATGCAATTCCCAAAAGTTATTGCCACTTTGCCAATGGAAGGAATTTGGAGACATTTGTTTCTGAAACCAAGCACTTGAGTTTGCTGCTTACTAGATACCAATACCCACCTCAGTGCTCCTGATGCACTGAGGAAGCACTGTCATCATAGCCCAAAGCAAAGGTACTTCACTTGTGCCCGGTTCATTTGCAAGCTATTCAGGTATTGTGAGGGAAAAGAGAAGCTCATTGGTACCTCAGTTCCTGACACAAGCTGGGCCTTAACCCAGAGACTACAATTAGTTTCTTCCATCATCTGTGTACACAGTGTAAGTGCAGCAGGAAGAACAGGAGTTGCCCTTACCCTCAATTTCTCTTCCACGTGGATTAATTTTCAAAGAAAACTCTGAATGTTTCAAGTAGCATTGCACTTTTCTTTAGCAGGTGCATGAGAATGAAGTGACAGGCTTTAGGGAGGATGGGGAAAATAAGTAATATTTTGAATGTTTCCTTTACTGTTACATATCAGTAGTGTTTATTCTAACGTATCACCTAATCTAAAGTCATGACAATGGAAAGGCTTCACCAGAGACTGCAACAAATTGTTTACTCAATAAAGGTCATTCAATTGGTGCTGTTCATCATTTAGTTCCACTGTGAACATAAGCCCAGCTCTGACATTTAACAATTTAAAGCTAGGTAGGGTTACTGTTTCCAAAACTAGTCTCATTGCCAGACAGAATTCTAGTAAAATAGTTTTGAAGATGCAGTGTGAAATGTTTCTTCTGATTTAAAGGCAGTATGTTTTTTGACAGATCTGAGCTATGCATTTAGTGGCTTTATTTACCTTGTTTAAGAATAAAGTGACAATTTGCTATTTAGAAATACATTGAAAAGGTGTTTTATAGCATATTTTCCCTTTGAAGTCAATATAAAAGGTCTTTAAAAAACAAGTAGAAAAATGCAGAAAAGACTTTGCCTTCTTTGTTTTTGTTAGAAACTGCTCTGGGGAGTTAGGTCTCTCTTCTCATTGCAGCTCGCTTTCTCTGTGCAGAGCAGAAGCTTTATAAAAGAAGTTTAGCCCTTGTGACTGCAAAGACGGCTTTCTAATGTACTTGAGATACCAGCAGGTATTAAAGAATGTACTTCACACCAAGCACTTTGCATTGTCTTTTCCAAGTGATTTGTAGCACCTGTGCTCTGCTTCCTACCACAGAGAAGATGATAAGAGAGACTGCAGTCTTCCAGTTGTCAGAAGATACTTTCATCTATGTTGACCCCAAACCAAAGAGATATGTCTTATATTTTTCCCATTCCTTTACCATATGTGATGTCTCTTCACACAGCACACATGTGTTTTGTTTTGTTTGTTTGTTTTTTTTTAAAAAAGAGAGACAGAAGACTGAACTAGGAGCCAATGGGATGAAGCAGAGACAGCAGCAAGACTTGTGGCGCAGCGCAATACCTAAAGGAATGCAGAGAAATATCTGGCTGTTGCAACACTCCTACTTGAGTAGCAGGAGTGAAGAGGGGTTCCTAGTAATTATCTGGTTGTCTTACTATTCCTTTGGCATGCTGAAGGATGGTGAAAGGTAGAACAGGATGGGAATGAAGCCTGGGAGGGAGAAAAAAATGAGTTTTTTGAAGGAAAAGGACAGCATGGCAAACAACTTTTCAGAAATGAAGTAACAATTATGCAGTATGTCCTGTCTTTTGAGGTCTTCAAGACATTTTCAGTAATGCCTACTTGTACTATCTTACGCAGTTGTGAAATGCCTCTATGCGCACTGCAGAGAAGCTGTGGACCGCAATACAGAACACATATAAATAGAATTGCTATGTAAAAATGGATTTGTCATGTTTACCAGACAGAAGTACTGTGGACACACTGCAGCTTGTAGAGCATGCTCTGTAAATTCAGTACATCTCATATCGATCAGATCCATTGCACTTGAGCAGATAGAATCATAGAATCACAGAATTATTTAGGTTGGAAAAGACCCTTAAGATCATCAAGTCCAACCATTAACCTAACGGTGCCGAGTCCACCACTAAACCATGTCCCTAAGCACCACACCTACAGGACTTTGAAACACCTCCAGGGATGGCGACTCAACCACTTCCCTGGGCAGCCTGTTCCAATGCTTGACAGCCCTTTAGGAGAATAAATTTTTCCTAATAACCAATCTAAACCTCCCCTGACACAACTTGAGGCCATTTTCTCTCATCCTGTCACTAAACCCACCTTGCTACAACCTCCCTTCAGGTAATTGTAGAGAGCGATAAGGTCTCCCCTCAGCCTCCTTTTCTCCAGACTAAACAACTGCAGTTCCCTCAGCTGGTCCTCATAAGACTTGTTCTATAGACCCTTCACCAGCTTCGTTGTGTTTCTTGTGTTAAAGGGCCCAAAACTGATAATCTGTACAATGGATGTATGCTGAGTTGACACGTCCTACAATATCAAGTTCAGCGCACAGGAACAGTGGAGCTGATTAGCATGTGCACAGTGGACAATCTGCAGCATGTCTTGCTATACAACAACCAGTCGGACCTACCTGATAAGAACTTATACCACTTGACACCATGGAGACACTCCCCAGTCCCAGACTTGCAGAAGCTCACAAGATCATAACCACATTTCCTGTCCAATAATGGATATGCTCTGTTTCCAGATACTTATACATATACATATTCACAAGTCATAAACTGAAGCCACTCCAAATGTCGAGACACAAGGTAGCAATTAACATACCACAAAAAACTCCAAAAGTGCACGTCTGACATATGCATTACAGACAAGTCTTTTTTCCTTCCTCCCATTCTCTCTGGTCACAGTTCATTGCTACAAAACTCCTGAAGTAAGATGAGTTGTGGCATGAACCTGGAATGTAATCACAGACCTTTACACCTTCAATCTAAAGTACTCCCAGAAGAGTTACTGTAATGGCGTGCCTCACATGTTTCAGAGAAAAATTAACTAGACCTTTTGCCATATTATAGCCCATTGTTCTAATTTCAGCAATGCCACAACATAGCTTCAGTGTGTTTAAATAAGCTGTAGCTTAATTTAATATATATCTGACCACAAAGCCTTTCTTCATTCAAGTCACATTTTTTAAATGACGTGTTTAAAGGGGCATATGCAGCTCCACTGTTCTCCAGCGATTCCTATTATGCAACCGTTATCTAATCTCTCTGTCTACCGGTCAGTTATAGCCTCAGGACATTCAGAATCTGCTGCAGTTATAAAAAGAGAAACATCATTTGGTTTCAATACATGTCTCATATATAGAATTTAAACACAATAAACAATGAAGTGCTAAAAAAACCTGCGAGCCCAATAGCCCAAGGAATTTTTTAGGAAACCATATAAACTGACTCAACAAATATGCCACATAACGGTTTAGAGATAAAATTCTACATCATGTGGTTGTCAGATTCAGCTCATACATGCAGAATTAATGTAGCATACAAGTAACTAGATGCTCTTTCTAATAACATGAACTTCACGGAAAATACCTAAGCTGCTTCACTCACTTCAGCAATTTCCACGCTGTCCAAATTAATTTCTTGAAATTACGTCCTGCTGAACATAATAAAATACAGCAGCATCCCTCAACAGTGAGGACTTCTAGTTACACAATTAAAACTGGACAGATCACTAGAAAACTAAAAGAACTTAGTATTTAATTTTCAGCTAGGTGAAAAGGCCCTTCCTCTGGAAGGCAGGAGGTCAGAGCATCTAAGCCTTTACAGGGACCCATTCAGAGCTGAAATCAAAGTTTCAAATGTACATGCTAAGAACTTCTGGGAAGATTTCTAGTATTTATCTTCTTAAAGCTGGGATTCAACATCCCACATGCCATGCCTCTGATGGCACTTCTACCACTAGCCTAGCAACATGGGGATTTCTGAACAACCTTCTTCTCACAAGTTATAAACATAATTTCTTCTGCATTTGAACAAGTCATAAAAAAAATCTACATGGCTATCCATATAACTCCTAAAAGCAAAATTGCTTGTGCATGAAAATAAAAGTGACGCTAACCACAAGAAAGAATGGCAGGAAGAGATTAGCCCCCTGTATATCAAAGTAATTACTGACATGATTACAGACTAGGCATGATTAAGGACATTGCTAAACTGATACCTTAGTGAACCGCAGTCATTTGCATCATTGAATAAAGGTTGGTCTAGAAAGAGACTTAGGTGCGGCATCTTCTAGTATTGTCACACCAAACTCTTCAGTCTCTTGCCCTGATGGTGCAACCCATGACTTTAAGTGTCTGACTTGTCTAGACACTACAGGAGTAGAGTCACACTTGACCACAGACGAAATACTGAAGGACAGAGATGAGAGCTACCGAATGATGAAGAATGGGTATGTTTTATACCTGGTCACTCTTGAGATCTCAGGTGCCTCCCTGAATCCGACATCTAAAATGAAGTAAGAGTTCATTTCAACTTCATCTGGGTATAGCTAAGTACATCTGGAGACAGAAGACTTTTGTTTTTTTAGTTTGCTGGAAGATAGGAGGAGTCCTAATCACTGAATTAGAGAATCATGATCCTTATATTTCTTTCTCTCTGTTCCCATAAACCATGCATTCTCTACTGTATGACATACTAATTCTCCCCAGACAGCTGCAGAAGGTCCACGCCCGGTCCCCCCTACAGCCTTATGACCAGGGTACCCTTCTGGGAAACAAAAGGTGCAGGCAGGATCTAACTGCTGGAGGATAAAGAAGCCAGTGAACACTCAGGTATCAACCGTTTGGATTGGGAGGCAGCACCATTTCCACATTTGTTTTTGAGGAAAATTTTGTTCAGATTCAGGATGCCTAATTTGCAAATCCAGATCAGGATAAGTTTTTGGGACACTCAGCTCTTCCAAGAAGGCAAATGTTCTGGGTATGAACAATACAACATGAAAGTAGTCAGGAAATTTCACTTGGGTCCCATTGAATTTCACATTCCCACTAGCACAGGAAAGTTTTGTAAAAAGCACCCTTAAGTGACCTTAAAAATTACTAGGTGCAATCTCGTCCTGGTTTGGGATGAAGCAGAGACAATTTTCTGTTCAGAGAGGCTCTTGCTCTTACTTGTTGCTGTGGCAACCAGATTCAGGGGTTTGCCCCATGGAGGGGTCACACCTGTGGGGAGGCATGGGCAGGCCAGGTCACCCAAACTGACCAATCGGGTGTTCTATCCCATCTGCCATGATCAGTATAACAGCTGAGGAATCAAAAGGCTGGACTTGTCTTTGTTGGCTATTCTTTGATGGCTCTCTCCCTTCAATGAGTCACATTTGAGGAGGACCCTGTCAGCTCATCTGCTTTTTGATCCTGGTCAGTGTGCTCCAGTTCCCATTTGTCACTGAGTCCAGTCTGGAACTTCTCCAGTGCCTGCCAGTGACATCTCCCTGGGAGCTTGATATGGTTTTGTGTATATTTATATATATTGTATCTGTTTCATTATTTCCTTTTTTTATTATTAATATTTCATTGAAGTAGTTCAGTTTTTTCTAAACTCATAAATCTTTTTGTATCTCTTCTTCCTCTCCTTGGAGCGAGAGATGGGGGAGAGCGTCTGTTATCTTGTCATTGGCCAACCTGGCCCAAATGACGACAAATCTTCAAAATATTTCTTTTGTATTCATCCCTTGTTATGCACTATTGTATTTTTGTGGCTCTAGGCTGAAGCAATGAAGAACAGGGCAACAGCAATTGCTTGTCAATAATATCTCTCAGTTTGGCTGCTTATTTGAACATTTCCCTCCCTTTCACCCCACTTTTCTGGTGAACAAGATTAGTTGTTCCTCAGCATTGTGACCACACACAATACTAATCCAGTTGGCCTGGGATGAAATGTCCATGAGACTGCAGAATCTGAGATGTCCTTCTCAGTTCAGTGATGATTCAGTGGTGATAAAATGGATGTTCAAGAGCTCTCTTCTTGCTAGGATTATAACTCATTGCGGAATTTTCAGTTAAAACTCAATTCCGACTTATGACAAACTAAGGTCGCTCCAAAGACTCTTTTGAACTTTTAATGGAGAAATGTCACCAAGTGACTTGCCATAAGGATTGAAGAAGTTTATCTTGTCTGACATACTGAAGCCATGAAGGTGAAAAGTTCGGTTCTGATTATGAATTGCATTGTTCTGAATCCATTTCCTATAGCTTATGTTGAAACATTCGAGTCCTTGCATTACAGGTCACAAACATACATATGGTTAAAGTAATAGATAATTGTAGAGGCAAAGATCCCTTCACAGTGGTTTCAGACTATTACTTTGATTCTAAGCAAGGGACTGTAACAACCTTCCTATATAAAGGTATCTAATTCCTTCATCAAAAATCAGAACATCTATCAGTTATTTCAAAGCAAAGCCCTATTCTTACTGAAATCAATACAAAACTATCTATGAATTTAATGGAAACAGTATATGTCTCTCAAAACTAGTTAGTATTGTGCTTTTCAAATAACATTATCTATGACTGACAGGCAAACCACTACATTAAAACTTTAGCTTTTATTTATCCAAGTGTCTCCTCTGTATTTTGTTTTGAAAATCTTCCAAAATTGTCTCAATTCTTTAAGAAACTTGATTATAGCTAGAAGCATGTAACTTCTCAACTAATACTTTCTTAACTTTTGTGTAAGCAATTTCTCTCCTTTTCTCCCACTTCCTCACACAACACCATTTTCCTGAGATGATGCTGTCCTCTAGTGGCGAAGGGCTATGACATGTAAAGTTATGGGAGCATTTAAAAGTAGACGTCCTCCCCTTCATTATGATTTTCATCATCTCTACTCCGGGTAATTTTCAGGTCTCTCAGCAAATGGATTCTTGGAAGAAGCTGATGATCTCAGCTTGGCAGACTGTAATAAAGTTACTAAGTGAAACATAGCAAGTTCAATAGCTATTTGAACATAGAACTATGCCCCAAGGTTGAGTTTATTAGGCAGTTTACAATTAACCACCTGTTTGTATTATTTTTATCTTGAAAAGAAAAAGCAGATGCATTAGAGACTCACAAATCATGCTTATAAAAATAAATTGTCTTTAAGACTTAACATGGGGTTTTCAGCACAATTCTTCAGACTTCAATTGTACAGTCTTCTAAAACAAGTTTATGACAGTGTCTTGCTTATGAATGTAAACTTCTAATTTGTTGATCTAATGATGAACATTAATGGTTTTTGAGTGATTCTGTCTCCTATACTCACTAACAGCACCTCAAATTATTTAAATCCCTGGTACACAATTTCATGTTGGGTCACACAAAGACTGTGCATGGTGTCAGTCAGTCGTAACCATGGATATAGCTCCAGCCATGCTGCATCGCATGAAAATGGGAAGATGACCTCTACCTCCCCACCATCTAGCAGATGTTCCCTCAGCTTCATACAGCTTCTGGACCCTACACACCAGTCACAGCGGCTGGTGAATCATGGAACTGCTGCCATTTAGCATGAAGGTCTCAGAGGAGGGCAGAGACAGATGGCTTTCATGCAGCTGAACGAAATGCAGGTGTCACAACAGGGCAGAGACAGCAAAGTAATTCTGCTCAAAGCTAAGATCTGCCAGGTTCAGGCTTTTTGGAACAACTAGAGTGCTAGATTCAAAACAGATCATCTCAATTGAAAAATCACCCCTGACTTCATTGCGGTTTACATCAGGCCTCGTGTTATATAAAAGAAAGAAGCTAAGTAGGTAAGTCATTTGGCTTATTTAGGCTTGCACTAACTGCACGTGGTAGAGGTACTGGGAAAAGCCAACAAATTAATAAAGAACAGCGCAATAGCAAGCAACCCTTTAAAGCAAGGTCTTCATCATCTCTATAAAGAGGGAACTAGAATCATATATAAGCCAGGACAAAACTGATCTTTTAAAAATTATGGACATTATTTAATGTATGGACTAGACCTTTTCACTGCATGTCCTCAATAGAGCTCTTTTAATCATGTTCCATCAGACACAGATATTTTTGAATAATGACTGAGATCATAAAATAATTATCAACTTGATTCAGTGCAGGCACAAACAATTTTATAGTGATTTGTGAAGGGCTTCCAAAACACTTTGCTTATGCCTGTGGTAAGTAGCCTTAAAAGTCATTCCAACAACTGAATTAACAAAAAGGACATTATGTAGAAGTTTGTTCAGCTGTCTTTCATTTAAAGCATCTTCTGCTTTCAGGTCATTATCAACACTGATTCTAATCATAGCAACTCTTATTTTTAATGGGTAGTCAATCTGTGGCAACCTATAATCTCCAAATCTTCCTCAGCTTCCTCTTACCTTGCTATATCCTGACTTTGTACATTAAATTTTACAGGAATAGACAGTAATAACATATCAGATACATTATTCTGTAAAACGAACATCTGTTAACTTGAAGCTGAACCTAATAATGCATGTAAAAAACCAACCTTATTTCAGAAGGCCAACTCACGCAGATGTACTTTTCTCTATGGGACAGATCCTTAGACCATACATTTTGTTTGTTAACAGTCATCAATGACTCCTAAAATGAAATAAAATCAAGAGTAAGACACTTCAACATAAGTCGTGTGAATATATATAACTCTCTAGAGTGGATGTACCAAAGACAAAACCAATACCTCTACAGATGTCACGTAAATGTTTTTAAACTGTAGCCCAGCAGATTTTAAATAACAGTAAATAAAGTATTTAGAATGTTCGCACAAAATTGTCTATGCCATAAAGCACAAAAGTCCACGGGCTTCTAAGTGACACACACAACAAAAAAACCACATAGTCTCAGTAGGAGGAGAACATTGGCAGAGTAGCCGTTCCATTGTTATCAGGAATACAGACTGTGCACTGATGCCCAAAGGGTAGTTAGAAGAGTAAATTTGTCAGAGGACCAGCCAATGTACTGCATTCCTCATTATGTGGATTCAGGGATGGAAAGCAGTCTGGTTCTGTTACAGCCAAAGTCATGAAGGACCTTTACAAAGTACAGGTCTTCATCTGACAAATACATCTGTGCTGTGTCTGGCGGAGATAGAGCTAATTTTCTTCATAGCAGCCTGTATGGTGCTGTGTTTTAGATTTGTGAGTAAAACAGTGTTGGTAACACACCAATGTTTTAGCTGCTGCAGAGCAGTGCTTGCACAGCATCAGGGCAGTCTCTGCTTCTCACTCTGCCTGCCAGAGAGTAGGCTGGGGGTGGGAAAAAGGTTGGGAGGAGACACAGCCAGGACAGCTGCCCCTAACTGAGCAAAGGGATATTCTGTGCCATATAACATGATGCTCAGCAGTAAAACTCGAGGTTAGTCCTTCCAAAGTAGTTGTTCCTCACAGATTGAATTGGCATCAGTCTGCTGGTAGGAGGTGGTGAGTGACCACCTCTGCAGCACTTGTTGGTTTGGGTTTTTTTCTTTTCTCTCTTTCCTTCACTAATTAAACTGTCTTTTATCTTGACCCACAAGTTTTTCTCACTTTTGCTCTTCCAATTCTCTTCCCCATCCCGCTGGGCTGGAGTAGTGAGTGAACAACTGGTGGGTGCTGAGTTGCTGGCCAGGGTTAACCCACCACATCTCACACATACATTGTCTTAATAACCATTCTAAATTAGCTAAATAATAATGTTAAACATGAAGCTGCTCAAGTATCCCAAATGCATTCACTGACCGGTGAAGAACTTTATGGCACAATTCACCCAGCATCAATGTTCTCAAATGACAAAGGATTGGGCTGTTCCAACTGAAGCTTTAAAAATAATGTAACACGACAAGGCAATTTTTAAAGAACTTGATATGGTATTTTCTCCACTGATAGATTTTCTGGGTCAATTCATTTTTGAATGCTAAGACAGCTCACCCTCAGTTATTCTGAGACACTGTTTCCAACAGCTGTGCAATGAACAGTTGAATTTATTTCTGAATTGTCCTAATC
This sequence comes from Dromas ardeola, assembly GCA_013398915.1. Classification (NCBI taxonomy): domain Eukaryota; kingdom Metazoa; phylum Chordata; class Aves; order Charadriiformes; family Dromadidae; genus Dromas; species Dromas ardeola. The sequence goes on from VYZM01019390.1 coordinate 31,930, forward strand.
GGTGATTTAAAGCAATCTTTGTTAGTTTACAAATTAGATGTTGAAGCAAGCTATTCTAATCTCTAAACATTAGGGAAACCAATCCATGAAGCAACAGGGAAGCAGTGTAATTTTTCTATTTAGAAAGGGCTGTGTTAATGTGGTCTCTACTATCCATAAAAATTCTGTAATGCACCCAGAGGCAGCATTAGTGAAGCAGCATCTACAGTTCTTCCAATCTATTTGTTAATGTCAAGTGGATTATTAGAAGGAATCCAGGAGCTCTTACAATACTACACTTTTTATTCTAGGTTTAAAGCTTGGGGATTTTGACTTTCACAAACTCGGAATACGAGAATAATTCAGTTAAAGCACCAGCATGAACGTATTTTTAATTATTCCCAGAGCCCAAACAGCAGTGAAGTGGAGAAACAGCCTGATACTAACATGCAAATGAAGAAACCAAGAGCCCTGCTTTGTTATAGAATTACAAGCTCATACTGTGCACATTATGTTATTGTCAATATTAGGGAAAACACAGTAGCACCCTTCCTCTTTCCACAATTGTCACATGTTCTTTATCCATCTTTTTCACTGAAACAGGGTATAACTGGAATAGATCACCAATGTAACCATAAATGATATTCAGACAAGAAATTGTTTTTTCCTCATGAAAACAAAGGGATAAAGTTAGGGCAAACAGCACATATTCCTAAATCCCAGAGCTTTTACTCAGGGAAATAAAACAACACCTTTTCTCTGTTGTACACGAAAGTAATTTTCTCCTCCAACAAATTTTGAAATTCAAGGATGTATCATCAGAAAGATATTTCTAAGATTTTCTTTTTCCTCCTGCTAAGAGGAAATGGCTCCCCCAGTCATGGCTAACAAACTTGGCACATACAGGAGGTAAAATCTGCTTTAAAGTAGTGACATTTTTGTTTTTCACGCCAATGGTAGGGCAGGTTCTGAGATTTGGGAACAAACGTGCATTCTCCTCAGCCTCAGGGATCCGCTTCTCCAAAATCCCCAGGATGGATGAAGGACCCCAGGTGGGGTTTTTTGAAGAGGCAGAGAGAGAAATTTAAGGGGCAAATGATCTAGGACTGCCTTATTCTTGAAAGGGAAGGTCTTCAGAGAACTGACGAGTTTCAGGCGAGGCCAGGAGGCAGCATGAGGTGCAGGCACTGAACATGGGCGTGACGTGGCGCCATGACCCAGCACTTACGTCTTGGTAGACCCATTACCATCTCTTCTCAGTTCTCCTTCTTTGGAGTGTGCCAACTGGTCTCAAAGGCCACTATTTTAGGGTGGTGAGAGACATAATTCCGTGACAAGGTTTCTTCCACACAAAAGCTTGTGTAAGCATTTGGCCGGGGAGAACCGAGCGTTGTAAACATGTAGACCAGCCCAGGGTGCGGCGCAGCCTTGTGGCCTTTGAGGCAGCTGAGGGACCCTGTCGGGCCCTGCTCTCTGAGAAGAAAATGGACACTTTTTTTTTGGCTGACACTGCCCGGCCAGGTGGCAGGGCCTGGGAGGGCTGAGGCTTCCCCTGCGGACACTGAGATGGTGCCAGTGGGAACGTGAGGGTTTGCCGTGCCCTCAGGTTAGCTCCAGTTTTTAAAAGAAAAAAAAACAAAACAACAAATAAACCCCCAAAACACCTAAAAAAACCCCCACTTTTCCTCAGAGGAGCGGATTCCCGACCTTCGGCCGCGGGTGCTGCTCACCATCACCGCCGCAGCTCCGCCTTTCCCCGGCCGCCAGGGGCGGGTGTGCTCCCCCTCCCGGGAGCGCTGCTGGAGCGGCCCGAGAGGGAGGGAAAGAAGGCGGTGGCCCGCGAGGCGGCTTCCTCCCTCCCTCCCTTCCTCCTCCGGCCGCCGCAAGGAGCGGACCATGGCCCGGCGGCTCGGAACGCCCTACGGCTCGGCTGGGCCGGCGGAGCGGTGAGAGGCGCTGGCCGGGGCGAGGCGAGGAGCAGCCGGCTCCGGGACCGCTCCGCCTCGGGCATGTCCCCGCCATCAGGGCCCGCCGGCGGCACCGGCTCCTCCGCTCGGTGTTAAAGCCTCACCCGGCAGCGGGCGCGGCTGCGGCGTCCCCCGGCCATGGGGACGGCGTCGTCCCTGGTGAGCCCGGCCGGCGGGGTCGGGGAGGGGATCGAGGACACGTACGGCGGCGGGGGCGGCGAGGCCTGCGAGATCCCGGTGGAGGGGAAGCCCAAGGCCCGGCTGCTGCGCGGCTCCCCGCGGCGCGTCGGGGCCTCACGGCCCGGCGGCCTCATCGGGGCCAGCTTCAAGTCGACGGCCTCGGTGCAGGAGCTGGAGTGCGTGGCCGAGTACGAGCGCCTGAAGAAGGAGTACGAGATCTTCCGCGTCAGCAAGAACAACGAGGTGGCCTCCATGGTGAAGAAGGAGGCCAAACTGGACAGGGAGAACAAGCGGCTGCGGGCCGAGCTGCAGGTAGTTCCAGCCACCCTCTCGGCCAAGGGGGATGCGAAGGGCTCGTCCCGCTTCCCAGGAAAGCTGTGTCAGGGAGGTGACAGGTGTGCCAGGGAGATGGCACATGCCCCAGTGCCATCCTGGTGAGCTGTCGGGATGCGGTCAAGGTGCCCCTCTGGGGACAGGGACCGCCATGGTGCGCAGGCGTCATCCCTAGAGTAAGGCGAGATCAAAGGTGCTGGGATAATGTTGTAGTCAGACAACAGAAAAATAATATAAAAAACCTTTTATCAGCGATTGCTTTCACTCAGAAAAAATGCTATATTAAATGTTTTCAGGCACTTCAGAAAACTTACCAGAAAATACTTAGAGAGAAAGAAAGTGCATTAGAAGCTAAGTACCAAGCCATGGAGAGAGCTGCTACTTTTGAACATGATCGAGACAAGGTCAAAAGGCAATTCAAGGTATGGCTTGACTTTTCTTTTCCTGGGAAAATGGCCAAAAAGAAGATAGATATCACTGGGTCACATTGCCCCAGTGAACTCTTCTCCAATAGCTTTCATGAGGACCTCTCCTTCTTAAAAAAAAGTGGAGTATCATAGCTGTGGCTGCCTATGTCCTTTAAGATAATCCTACCAGAACTTCTCTGTAAAATTATGAGGAAAAAATAGAAAATAACTTTTTAAATATCAAAAGGAGAACATGCAGTGATGCATCTTAAACTAAATTCCTGCATTATTTCAACACAGGAATATATTCATATTTGAGAGTCACAAGAAACACGGACTGCAAACTGACACATGCTGAAGGAATGTATAAACACAGAGTTCCATTATTTCTGAATAAATTTTGTATATAGCATTGTAATGTTTAACGCTTCTAGCTTACATTAAAGAAAAGTGCGTATGGGTGCATCTCTTTTGGCTGCTAAATTATGATAGCCAGTTAAAAACGAAAGCCTTTGTACTTTCTGGAGGGATGACTTGAAAGCTCAAGCTGATGCTTCTGCTTTCCCTTGCTCTAGGTGATGATATTTCTACCACCCGAAATGGGGCAATAGGTCCTGGTTTTGCACTTCTTGCAAGATTCTTGATATCTTTAATTGTGGCAGGTGTTAATGGCTGGCAGATATATAAAAAGAGGATTCGTTTTGACCTTATTTAAGAAAATGAGGCTTGAAGAACATTTCATCTCTCTGAATTTAAATCTAGGTTTGTGGTTTTTTCCCTCGCGATGGTAATAGTTTACAAACAAGACAGCTGGAGATGGTTGATCACTTTCTGTCTTAGGAAATTTATATGTCCACAACAATAAAAAGTAAATACAAGATTATACGTAAATGTAAAAAAATACATGGAAAAATAAAAGGGAACCTTTGGGAAAAAAATTAACATGTAGTGATTTTAGAAGACAATAAACTTTAAAAGATGAAGAAAGTTAATTGCCACTTTTAGTGAACTTCCTACGCTAATTCAGACTTCTAACTTTCGGAACGGTATGTTAAGGTTTAAAATGGTAAAATTTTAAAAATAGATCATTTTAAACTATGTAACTATGTTTTCCTGCTCATTGATAGGTTCTTGATGGCTTCTTGTTCACATTTTCATGCCTTTGCCTGACGAACGAATGCTAGAAACTTATTTTTCCAGTTGAAAGCAGATAACATGAATTCAGGAACTGATACTGAATTTTATAAGATTTATGGTTTTGTATTTTTTTTTCCTTTCCTGCTCATAGATTTTTAGAGAAACTAAAGAAAATGAGATTCAGGACTTACTGAGGGCCAAACGAGAGCTAGAAGCAAAACTTCAGAGACTCCAGGCCCAAGGAATCCAAGTGTTTGATCCCGAAGAGTCTGATTCTGATGATAATTGTACAGATGTTACAGGTGAGAATTTAATCTCCAGCATTTTGTGTTGGAACTTGGCTGAAGTCTCTGAATAGAAAAGCACATGACAAATATTTATGTTCTTTTGAAAAAAGTTTTATTAATCCAGGTGAAAAGCAACATAAAGTAGTTTAAAGGGTAAAAGTAGCTGACTCATCAAACTTGATTTAGATTGTGTGAACTCCACATTTCTGGTTTTACGAGTGAATAGATGAATTCTCAGTTGTCTAGGCTTTTCTGAGTTTTCTGATTCTAGATCTGAGAGATCATGTTCCCAAGGATCCTAAAAGCACACCTGAAATTAGAGGGAATCTTAGACAGACACTGTCTATGGATGATGAAGTATGCCAGTCTCAGCTGCTGTAGTTTTCAGAATAGCAAGGTCAAACATTTAACAAAGATAAACTGACCCAAAGGGTCATTTTATTGAAGAATTTTTTGAAAGGGAAGCCCTAGCAAACTTAATTGCATAAAAGGCAAAACCCTTTATATACTGTAAGAGGCATTTGATAACATGGGAAGGAGTCAGGTGTGTGATCAGTCCACTGTCTTTCTAACTGATTTAAAATTGAGCAATCATTGTAGCAGACAGTTAGAACTTTAACACTCTTAAGGTTGGCCACCATTACTTCTTGCACCATGAAGGGTTACTGAGGAAAAACTGTGTGCAAGTGCTGTTGCTTAACCTTTGTTTTGCTTATGGAGAGATATCAACAGTCATATCTTGGCAGGAGTATAAATATGCAATCTTTAAAAGTAGAAATGTTTCAAAATGGAGTGGTCGACTTTTTGCATAGAAATTTTGCATTTGATGAACTTTAGTGGTACAGATAGTCTCAGATATTTCAATTCTGCCTACAGCCCCTTTATACTTTTCCAGTGGTGGAACATTTCTGAACAAAAGTGGTCAATTTTGTGATGTGCATAAATGACTGCAGCAATACTGTGAAATGTTTTCCTGGTTTGTAGTGCAAGTCAGCATTTGAACCCAACTAATGTGAGAAATCTATATAATAACAAATATTAGCAAATAACCTCATCCTTTAGCAGCGTGGTTTCTCATTAACTTTGGACAAGTGCCCATTTAGAACTACAGCACACAAAGGTGTGAGCAAATCTGCTAAAGGAGAAAAAAATGTGTTCAGTGGCACGTGGCAGTAGGCTTCAGCTGGAGTGTTTAAAACTGCCTTGTTTAGTGAAAATTAAGAGTTGTTTTCTTTCTCCCCAATATTAGCTACTGGGGCACAATCTGAATACTGGAATGGAGGAGCTTTGGGAAGTGAGCCATCCATGGGTAGTATGATGCAACTTCAGCAATCTTTCAGAGGGCCTGAATTTGCTCATAGCTCCATAGATGTTGAGGGACCATTTGCAAATATAAACAGGGGTAAGTAACGGTGGTTTGTTTTGCTGGGATTATAGGTGTCTTGTCATTTTTTTTAATCCATTCTTAAGTAATGGTGTCCTTTCTTAGCTCCTTTTCTTTCCATTCTTGGGTAATTTGATTGAAGGGTTATTTTGAATTCTTCTTTGTAAAAGTAAAAGGAACTGTAGCTGTATGTGCTAAGTTATGTTTAATATATTTGGTGACTACAGTATGTGCAGCAGTGATTTTAGCAAACAGCAGTGAGTAGTGCTTTGTTGTGAGCAAACCAAATACCATTTTGTTACTTATGTTGACTGAGGAAGATAGTGATCTTTCTTTCAATATCTGCTGGCGTTCTTCTTTCCATTTTTATTCGAATTCTCTACTTACTGAGTATGAATGTTACGTTTATATTAGAATAAACCATATCCCTCTTTTTTCATTGGATTTGCATGGGTTTTGAGTCTCTTTAGGGGGCCATTAATGGCAATCTGATTGCAAAACCAGAATGTATGCATTGTTACATGAATCAGTGTTAGATATTTTGTTATCAGTAATTGTTGCTTTTGAACTTTGTTACCCAAATCGCCTCTTGTAAATTGTCTTCTGGTGCACTGGTTTCCCTCACTGTTGCCTGGCCCTGGAACCTCTTCTGCATAAAGTTGAGTTTGCTGGCAGTTTCTCCCTCTTATCGTCAATCCTTCAGGCTCTGATTCAGAAGTCTGTGCCTGTGAAGTGGAAAGGGAGGGTCTGTTCTGTCATGGCTCCAGCTTCACACGCTAAGCCTTTCATCATGCCATGTGGTACTGAAAAGGGAACCTAGCTTGAAAAAATGACTAGCCACAAAATGAAGAACTTAAGATTAAGTTTTAAAATTCATTGATTCTGTAGGGAATTGATAAACAATACTGTACTATAGAGAGCAATGAACTTTATCTCAAGAAGAGGAAGTTCCCATAATGTTTCATTGTCATTTATTCACGTGGTCTAACTGAAATATGTGTAGATCTGGATGAAAAAAATATGTTTGATTATGAGTGATTTTACTATTCCTGCATATTTTTACTTATTTTACAACTATCAGCTTGATTTTTGTGGATACATTTCATCAATCTTATTTAAAGGAATTATCATTGTAGTGATAGTATCAACATATTTAACGCTGTCGTTTTGCCACATTATCAATTTATATGATGTTATCAGATGATATGGGTACTCTAAATTGAAATTTTTAAACCTAAAATAGTTGAGTAAAAATGTTACTACTGTTTTAAATAAAATGTAGTATTCATAATGTTAAGAGGCGATGACTTATGCAGTGTAACCAAATGTGAACATCTCTAGACTTCATTTTGTTTTTTCTTCATTGGCAGATGATTGGGATGCTGCTGTTGCCAGTTTATTACAGGTTACTCCTCTGTTTTCCCACTCTCTGTGGAGTAACACAGTAAGATGTTTTATTATTAGTACTGATGAGACTCAGCCAGAAGTGAACATCTTCATTAGAGTGAGTACCTCACAAACTTAAGTGAATTTATATGCTGTTTTGTTTTCACTGTGATACTTATTCAGAATTTGTCTAATATTTCTTGAAAGCTTATAGTAGATGTAGCCTGATTTCAGTGAAGTCATGGAAAGTACTGTCAAGGACTTCAGGGGAAGAAACTGCATAGGGAAAAGAAACTGAGATTTATCTAGTAGGTCCTTGGTGCTATGCAGATCTAGTAATAAAGCACCGTTATTCAAATTTGCTTTCAGAACTACTCACCAAAACTTCATAGAATGTGTGAAACAATGGGGTACTTCTTCCAAGTTGTTCATTTTTCATCAGAAAATGAAAGGCCTCTTAAGGATGTAAGAAAATGGGAAATTGAAAAAAGTTCATTAGTCGTTTTGCTCCTGCATTTAACTTTGCCAAGGTAAGTATTTTCCAGACTGGTAATTTATGCAGAGTGCATAGCTTATTAAAAAAACATGTGATGCTTTGCTCAGTACATCTCCTAAGCTAGTATCTTCTCAGTGATACTCCTTCAAACTTTAGGTTTGCTAGTGCAGACAGTTAAAAGAATACATCAGCTTTGTATCATTTCCTTTTTATTGTAGCTACAGATTCTCTTAAAATACAACATGAAAGATGTCTTCATGATACAGAAATGTTTTGCTTTCCAAGTGCAGCTGTGTGTCATGCATATTGCTGGAGTCTTAGGAATTCAGGATGGTTGGTGTGAATGTACTCAGTGTTTTTAATTTCCTTATCTAGCCTTACATGCGTCTGTAGTATTTTGATTTTATTCTGTCACATATTATTTTCTATCTTTGGCTATTTTTGGACTGACTTCATGGCTCTCCTGTGTGGTACCTTATGCTAGCTTTCTATAGCTTAATTTACTGAAGTCATGATGTTTTATGACAAATAGTGATGCAATGTGTTCTGTTTGTTCAGTGATTAATTTCCTAACATTCTAGAAGAAGAAACATGACTTACTAAATGAAAAACACGAAACTAGGGATGTTTTTAGGATTGCGTTAGGACTGTTTCTGTTATGCATTTGGGAAATTTGGGCAGAGTTTCGTTTTGATGTTTGGAGGAGGGAGGAATGTCATTTTGATGAAGAAGAGAGAAAAGGGGGTTAGAAAAGGCGATATTAAGGATCACAGACTGGTCATTCCAAAACACCTGTATGAATGCAAGAATCTGAAAATACTGGTATGCATTAAGTTTCATATTAGGGGTAGATTTTAAACTCTAGGGATTTCAGATACTGTTGTATTATTAGAGCTCCTGTATTAACTGGACCTCTTGTTTCTGTAAATAAAACGTCTGTCTGCAGAGAATTAAAGGCTGGTTTAAGATGCTAGTAGCTAAGATTTACAACAGTGGAGTGCTTCAGGGAACAGCCAGGTACAACAGAAGATGTTGAATGGTTTCCTTACAGGAATTGAACTAGAGCTGCCATATATTTACACTGTTAGGAAGATAATGTCAGCTGCTGAGGGTATATTGACACTCCAAGGGGATACTGTTGTCAGATAACCCAGTTTTGTGTATGTGGGTCACAAGAAGAATGAAACACACAAGAAAAAAAAAAAACCACAAAGGAGTATTCCTGCCAAAAGTATTAACTTAGAGGGTTTCTCTTAGAAAAACTATGATGAAAATTGTAGTGCTCATATAAAGATATTTGAGAGATCCTGTCTGCTATTGTCAGCATCCCCAAGTTGTATTGTTCCTTCTGTGGAGCAGCAGTAGATTGCTGGGAATAATATCCATGGATATCATTCACACATATAAATACAAAGTGCTTTTGAGTTTGGAGGTGCGTAATTCTCCTTTTCAGCTCTTATAAAAAGACTATCCTACATCTGATAAATACTAAAGAGCTTTTCCTAAAAAGGTAAAGGAATAGAACAGAGCCTTCAAATAACTGCTGGCAGAGCATGTATATGATGTTTCTTCATTATGTGTGAATCCATATTCTTTCTGTGCAAGGCAATTACCTTTTGCGCTGCATATTGGTATGTCAGGAAGGTCAACTTTTAATTTACAAAGCGATTAATCATAAAAATTAATAAATCGGTTTAATGTTTTTGGTACAAGTAGCATAAATTTCTCTCTTAGCTGTTCTTTGCTTCAGGGTTTATCTTAAGTTCTCTGCTGAAATATTTGCTTGCCCTTTGTTGTAAATAGATATGACTTTTGAATTAGATTTTGCAGTGAAACCATCTTCGGAGCTTGTGTTGATTGAAGTGTTTACTACAGCAGTGTAATATAGCACAAGAATGCTGATTTCCAATCTAGTTGTTTGTTGGAGGACTGTGAAGAAGCCTTCTTGAGAAATCCAGAAGAAAAACCCCGTCTAATTTACCACAGAAAGGAAGATGGCAGAGTCAGTTCAGTCTCAGTGCAACAGTTAATTGAGCAAATTTCTTACATGAACAAAGCAAAGGTATGGCATTTTAAAGACGTGAATTCTAAAAGGCTTATCTTGCTATAAACAACATTGAGTGTTAGTAGTCCCAGATTTTAGGACAAATTGCATTACACTCATTACTCTGGATGCTCGTTATATGAGCAGATTGAAACTGAAATGTATGAATGTTAAGAAATTTTCATTAGCAGGGGAGAAAAAAAGCCACTGCATTTTCACTGAAAAAAAAATCCCTATGCTGTAAGGATAGAATTTCTCACCTGTGTTTAGCCATTTAAACAGCAATGTTATTTATCTAAGGTCCCTCTGTAGCCACTGAAAAGAAAGAAGTGTACCTCCAGAGAGATTCCTCCCATCTGAAAATAGATCAGTTCGCATTTATTTCCCTCTACAGAGAGAACTGTTGAGAACAGCTGAAACTAGATGCCCAACTTTTAAAAGCTTAGGCAAAATGAATCCTACCTAAGGAATGCAGCAGAATGGAATTTAAATGTGTTCCAGAATGTTTTTGTTGGAAGTCCTAAATACTGTTCCCAGTTGGGTTCAGAGTTGCATCATGCTTTCCTGTTTACTTTTTCAGATGATTGATCATATTGGAGGTGTGGAGGAAGGAGCATATGAAATCTATAATTTTGTGGAAAAGATAATTAAACAGGTAGAGTACATGATGCATTTCAGCTTTTTCTGTTCCTACTCTGATTTATGATCTTAAATAATGTCAGTGTGATTACAATATGCTACTTAGATATAATTCAAAGGATCTTTCTGTGTTTTATCATTAATATCAGGCAGGCAAAGAAATCTGCAAGTGGAAAATAAACCCCAAAACTGAGCAGTGCTTTTATGGACAGATGCAGAAATAACAGGGGAAGGGGATCTATTAGTGGCCTAAATTCTTTTTTAATTTCTTTTTATCCATATCATAGGATAAGGAAAGATTACATAGTCCATTCTCTCCTTATCCATCTTTGTGGTGGGTTGCTTCCATTATGAGAAGATTAAAACCAATGTCTTGAAATCTGTGCATTCAGAGTTAACTTGGTTTCATCTAATTCCTCATTTACTTATGTTCTTGGCTAGCCTAAAAAGAAATTGGCATATTAATGTTAGTAGAGCTGCACTGGTATACAGTGAAGTTGAGAATAACACTAAATGTTCTTGCACTGTTAAGAATTATCGTAGCAGTTTTCTCCATGTAGTTCTTTTTTTTTTTTTACTTAGGATATATTGGGGTGTGAAACAGCAGAACTAGAAGGCAAGGATTTGGGTACTAAGGAAGAGTCCACGGCTCCTGAAGAAGTTGTTTTTGGTGATGTGTTGTGGGATGCACACGATGAACAAGAACAGATGGAAGCTTTTCAGCAGGCCTCTAATTCAACATGTGAGCTGGGATTTGAGAAAGTAAGTACATTGGAAACGTGTATGGGTGTATATGGATGAAGAGAAAGCCATCACTCATTTCCATCTCTTGGTAGGCAAGATGTACTTCTACAGAAGAAGCTTTGTCTGAAAGCATTCTTGAGGCTATTACTCCTTAGGCTAGAAGAAGGCATATGGCTTATATAGATGGCATATTTATTTTCTGAGAGAGATGCCAGTTTGTGTGGTGGTGGTGTGTGTTGTTATCCGTTTGATGAAGAAGCAGTTGTTGTTCCTGCACTGGAGAAAAGCGCTATAACAATGTCCCACAAGTAGGGTGTCCTCCTAGGCTTTGGTTGTCAATAGAGAAGGCTCTGAATTTTTTTTTTTTTTTNAAAAGGGTCTTAATTTTTTTTTTTTTTTTTTTTTTTTGTCTTTGAGGAAATCTGAGCTGTCTTCACACCTGGGGTTAGGTCTTTCAGAGATGACTAATGTAAAGATTCCATCGCCTCATGCAGCCATGCATATGTGAGAAGAACATAAATTAAACATAGTTCTATGCTTAATTTACAAAGTAATAATCATAAAAATTAATAAATGGTTTTAATGTTTTTGGTGCAAATAGCATAAATTTCTCTCTTAGCTGTTCCTTGCTTCAGACTTCTTAAAAGAGCTGAGTTCTTAAGAGAGCCGCTGAATAGCTCAGTACTTACTCATTCCTTGAAATAAAATTTTTAAAACATTTCAGGAGTATCAGGAACAGTTATATGTAGGAAAGGTATGATGAATATAGGAAGAAAAAACATCAAAGCGGTCATGGAAGGTGATGCAACAGCTTATTTGGGCGAAGCTCCTTGATGTTATAATGTAACATAAGCGTGAAGTTTCTGTGTTACTGTATTTAAGTTGTTAGTACCCATATTATACTAGCACAGTTTATTCTTTTACTTCACTACTCATATATTGGCAATGGTTTGGAGGATTGTGCCATCTTTACTACATTCTAGAACAGTAAAATAATAGAACATTAATGGAAAAAATACCTATGTGTATCTTAATGCACCTCCACTTCTTTTTTGCAGACAAAACATTTCTCCCAAGTGGGTGAAGGGTGGTTTTTGGTTTTGTTTTTGTCATCCTGAACCCTGCTAACAAGATTCCTGGGCATTCATGTGGTGAAAGATAGCCTTTCTTTTGTGTACTTAGTGCTTCAAAGTATCATTCATGGCAGATGCCAACTTTAAAGGCTTTGACCTGGCAACCATATCCAATGCAGTGAAGTAGTTGGGGGAAAGAGCGGGGTGAGGAAGTCTGAACAAACATAGTACCCAGTTGCTTTACTGTAGTAACACTAATTCAGTTTATTATATTTTAATTTTTTAATTATCTATTTTTAATATTTTAATTATCTATCTAAAAATCTATTTTAAATAGAATTTTGAAAATTTTTTATTTATTTTACACTTTCTTTAAAAGAGATGATAAATTCTGTGGTTTAAGTGTTTCATTACAAAATTGATTTCCATTTGTATTACATTCATTTTAGTAGTTATTCCCTTACCTTAGTAAATCTGTACGTGTGTTTTGTATCTAGATGGTTTACTATACCAAACACTATATTTCTCCCTTAAACAGTGGAATATTTTTAATGATTGTTTCTTTTTTATAGTATTTCGAACGTCTAAATGATCTAGTAGCAGCACCAGCACCAATTCCACCTCTGCTTGTATCAGGTGGACCAGGCTCTGGGAAATCTCTCCTTCTGTCAAAATGGTAGTTTAAACCACTTTTTTTTTTTTTTTTGTATGAGTGAAACTTAAGGAAAAAAATTGCCATTACATTTCAAACATTGTATCAGTTTAGAGATAAATGGGAGCATTTACAAAGCACTGAAGTTACTGAAGCATCCCGGAAAGATTTGTAATAATTGAGTAGCTAATTCCATCTGGACTGCCTTTAACACCTTTCTGACTCCAATTGCAAAAGCCTACAGATCTGTCTTTGCACAGCGTTAGTAAGTGGTTTCAGTAGCTCGATAGTGTTGCCCTTCCCTGATACACAAGAGGGGTCCCTTGGAGTCTTTAACTGAAATAAAGGAAACATCAGACCTCATAATTTATTATGGAAACATATTTTATAGTCACTTGTAGGCTGGGACAAAACTTGTTGATGTGAAAGTAAATTGGTAGTGTCATTACTTCTTAAAAGCTTAATGACATGTGACTATCCAGTGCCAGGAAGAGCACTTGTTAATGGCGATCAGTACTGGGGAAAGCAAAAATGGAATCTGACATAAAAAGTTCAATTATAGCTCAGGAAATGTCTATCCTATTTTGTAAGACAAATGTGGAACATCTTGTAGTCTGTTAAGTGCTTTTTTTTTAATTTCTCTCATTAGGATTCAATTGCAACAGAAGCATTCACCAAACACTCTAATTCTTTATCACTTTGTTGGGAGGCCCATGTCTACTAGTTCAGAATCTGCATTGATAATTAAACGCCTCACTTTAAAGGTATGCTGCATTATTACATACCCTGCATTGCATGATTCTTTGGAAGGTGCCTCTGTCTGTGTGTATGTGTGTGTCACAAGATAAAAATTTCTACAGGTTTTTTTACATCGGTTAAGAGTAATACAAATGTAGGGCATTATAGAATGGGGGGACTCTGATCTGCTACATTGAATGCAGATCAATTAAATAGCATCTCTGGGATATTCACAATAGACTGGCATTAGCAGTTATGCTTCCAGTGACCTATATTGATGGCTTATAAAACCATACAAGCTTCTTCCAAAATTTTCTGCCATCTGGCCAATGAGAGAAGCAGGTGGTAATGTCTTCTGTTGATGTGCTCAGAAACCTGAGGCTGTATTCGCCAGTTGGCACCATATTGTTCCTTGACTAGTCTCTCTCCTATGTTAATTTATTTTTTAATTGTGTGTTAGATATGTGGGGAATAAGTGAGGAGTATTTTTGTGCCAAGCTATGAGCTTTCTTTTTCCTTCACAAGGTGGCACTAAAGACCTCACAGGACTAAAACTTGTAGAGAAATTAAATCAATTGTGCTGTCCTTGCAAATTTCTCATGCATTTTAGAAGTCTGCCTGTTTAACCTGTGCAACTTTTGAGTCCTTTAAGTCTCCAAATTCCTTGTCCATTGTGTAAACTCAGGTTACCTCTCTATGATTTACACAATGAGTTGAGTAAATGTTCTTTGTTCTGCATATGCCAGCTTTCTGCATATACTAGAAGGAAAGCATCCTATGTGAAAAATTGCCCCAAAATCACGTTTTGGATTTTTTTTTTTTTCCTCTTATGTCTATAGGACTTCTTTCAACTATCCTAGTTCATTTTTACGGTAGAATTTGTTATGTATGTTTATAATTCTGTAGCTTATGCAACACTCATGGTTAGTGTCACCTCTGACCTTGGATCCAGCTAAACTTCTGGAAGAGTTTCCCCGCTGGCTGGAAAAGCTTTCTGCACGTCATCAAGGCAGCATTATTATAATTATTGATTCTATTGACCAAATACAGGTATGTTTTCAAAATATTTGCCATTTGACAGTCTAAAGGAAACCTTGACTATTGTGATAGGCTTAGCTATATGTATGTAACAGAAATATTAATGCTTGCTTTGCTCTAAAGAGCCCATACAGACACTAATTTTGCAAAAAGTGCAGATGAGGTAAAAAAGTATTTCATTTTTATAGATAAAATTTGTGTTGGGTTGGTTTGTTTGTTTTTTTTTTTTCCTAAATTTATTTTAACACTTTAATTTTTGTGCAGACCAGTTACTTTATTTATGCAAAGGCTCAAGGCTGTGAGCTGACTTGCTGGGCATGTAAATAGCCTAGTCTTTGATGTGAATATTTCAACAATAGTATTCTATTTGCTTTGTTTAATGTACAGTAATGCTGATACATATCAATGGGTCATTTAGTACTGTGTCAAGAACCAGATCATGAACGATTTTTAAGGACACTGGAGAATTTAAGACTCTTCCCTGAGCTGTGGAGTTAATGAAACTTATCAGCTTCTGGCATTGTTTTGAACAACCTTTGTATTAAGTAACCAAAATTTGTTTTTAAGCAAGCTGAGAAGCATATGAAGTGGCTGATAGATCCACTGCCAGTGAACGTGAGAGTGATTGTATCAGTGAATGTAGAAACGTGTCCACAGGCTTGGAGGTATGTTATATTTCTGAAATGTTTCAAAGTAGCCTGGGTTAGAATTACTGTTTCAAATTACAGTTACTCATTGAAGAGCAAGCCACCAGATTTTTCAAGACCTGGAGATTTAATAGAAGAAGGTTTTGCAACTATTGAGGACAACGAAAGCTTCTCTATTGTAACTGCAATGAGTACAGGTTTTAACTGTTGGGAAACCAGCTTTTTGTTTTACTATTTTGGATCTATTCACATGACTATATAAAGAGGATGTTAAATGCAGTCAGGTGCACATCAAGGGCTGCAATACCATGATGTAGATCCAGGAGAAGGCTAAAAGTGGAAATTTGACTTGTGATGACTAGAATTTCTTAGTAACAGGGAATAGCTTCAATTACTGCTTTGATATAAATCTTTAAAAAGCTCTGGAACTTTGATGTCTTTTTTTCCTTTTGTGTGCTATTAAATAAGGTCTGAATATGACTTCTCTCTTGCCAAAGGTTGTGGCCCACTCTTCATCTTGATCCCCTGAATTCCAAAGATGTTAAATCTCTCATTAGTGCAGAATGTAATTCTGCAAACGTTAAATTGACTAAAGAGCAGGTATGTCTGTTGCAGTTCTTCTAAAGTACCTTACTCTGGTATAACTTTTAATGAAAACATGGAAAGATGAAATAAGCGCAGCTGCCGAAAGAAAGTATTATATTTAGCTAACTAAATACTACTGCTCAAGATAGCATGCAGTTTGAGTATTTTTACACCATGGCTCATAGCACTGAAAGACAGATGGAGCAGCATAAGTTATTAACATAAAACCAGTGCAATTGCCCGTATTGCTGTAAACATGCTCTTAATAGAAGGTTTAGTATTGCATAATACTGTAACAATGATTGGCAGAGTGGGGAAAAAAATATTTTACCTCTTTGCCTTGGAAACTGATTCTGTAAGGTAATCCTCATCTTGAGAGATGTAATGCTTAGATCCTAACTCTTTTAATCTTAAATTAAAAAGGAAACTTTCACTCATTTTCTCCTATAGCTAGAAAAACATGCATTATTTTGTGCACTAGTTATGATGTCATAGTTTTCAGGTGTTAGAGATAAAGCATATCTAGAACTTT
The DNA here is from genome assembly GCA_013398915.1 of Dromas ardeola. Taxonomy (NCBI): domain Eukaryota; kingdom Metazoa; phylum Chordata; class Aves; order Charadriiformes; family Dromadidae; genus Dromas; species Dromas ardeola. The sequence goes on from VYZM01019390.1 coordinate 48,178, forward strand.
TATTTTCTTGTCAAAACAGCGAATGTTTTATTGGTATGGTTGATTTCATCTTGGCTTACAGATTTTGTTTAAAATGTTGTAGGAGAAGCAGCTTGAGAGACATTGTCGTTCTGCTACAACTTGCAATGCTTTGTATGTCACTCTCTTGGGAAAAACCATTGCTTGGTAAGTTGAGATGGTCTTGAAATTATAATGCTTGTCACTAGATTAGAAGACTTCAAGTAGTCTTGTTAGCATTTTGAAATACGTTCATTTAACATAGAATGAATCTTGTTAAGAAAAAACAGTGGAGCAGTATACAAAGTTTTCCCCCTTCACTGACTGCGAGTGCAATGGGAAGAAAAATCAGAGAGTATACAATCGCCATTTTGGTACTAAGTGAATCCAAAGAGTTGTATCTGTCTGGTTTCAGTTCTGTTTTTATTTTATTTTTCTGTTGTTCTGCTTTCTGGGTATATCAGTTGCTTCAATGCTTTTTAAAAGTATTTGAAGAATGTTGGTATTATTTTGTTAAACAGTTGAATTAAAGTCTGTTGTGTTTACTGATGTACCAGATAGTTTGCCTCATAGATTTTTAAGGCTAAAAGGAAGTTCAGCAACTGTTTAGTTTAATATCTTGCATATGGTATTTTCCCTAGAGTTCCTGATGTGGAGAAAATTAGCCTTCCCTCTTGTGCAAGAGAGTACTTAATAAGTGCATTGGCTTATTATTAACCTAAACTTCATCTTGTTGAGAAAGATGTATTTTTAGTTTAGAGACTCCCAGAAAATGATACACTGATAATTTACTCTGGGTGACTGATTTTCATTATTTTTTCTTTCCATTTTATGTCCTAGAATGCTTAATTAGTCCTGAAAACATGCTTTGTAAATGCATTAAATGAAACAGCAGCATGTATTTTTATCTTTATCCAACCTGATGTTCTTATTTGGTACTCCTGCTGGAGGAAAGAACATTGCAATGTACTTTCTTTTTTTTTTTTTTTTAAATAAAAATGTTGCAGTTATTTAGAAAAATTGAGCAATATGACAGAAGATGGCTTCAGGAATTGACCTCTTCTGTGTTTAATCTCACTTGGTGCTGTGCACCCTTTAAACCCACTAGGAATTCAGAGCTCTTCAGTAGTTTCAATTCATCTTACTCAGCCAAATTTAATATGCTAAACCATGCCATTTTTGTCCTTTTGCTCAGTGTTGGAAATACAGGAAATATTGATGAAACCCTTCAACAGTGTTTCCAGTGTCAAGACACAGTGTCGCTGTACAGGCTTGTTCTGAGATCAATTCAAGAATCATTGCAGAGTGATAAAGAGAAAGGTCTTTTGAGAGAGGTAAGCTGAGAATGAGTCGATATTTCTACAGGTAATGTATATTCTTTTGTGTTAAGATTTTTTCTTAAGTTAAAAGTAAATATAAATTTATGTTGGTTCATACGTATGATTCAGAGATTATTTTATTAGTAGTATGGAAGGGACAATTTTATTAATCTAATTATATCGACTGCGTAACTATAGAATATATGACTGCTTTGTGTAAAATTTCGACTATGTCATTGTCTCACGAAACAGAACTTTTTCACTATGATGTGATATAGAATTAACACTTACTTGCTGATCAGTACCTGATCCAATGATTAACTACACTGAGCATGGTAAATGTAATCAAAACATGGTATCTTGTGAATACAGGGGACTGCATAATACATTTCTGATTCCTCTTCTACCTTTGCAGAATTTCCCTGTTGTGTGGAACATTTTTTTTGATTAGAACATGATACTCCATAATTGCTAGAAGTTTGTTGGTGCTGGCAACATAAGACCTTCGGCGTATTTTACTTAGATGGAAGTTCCTTATTATAATGTAGTTATTTTTCCCTGGTGTTTCAGAGGAAAGTCTAAGGAGCTGTTTGTTTATCCCAGACTGCTTTATCTATTAGGATATTAATCCATAAGCACTGAGGGCTGTTCTTTGAGGACAGAAGGACTTGTGTAGGCAGATTTTTTTTCCCTCGGCATATAAAGTTATACAGTAATACACAGTATTTTTCTTGGAAATTCAGCATAACTAAGCTCTGCAGCAAATATTGCTGACTGTGTAAAATAATTTTTCTGCTTTATGTAGATACTGTGTGTCATTGGTGTTAGCCACAATGGTGTGAGTGAGTCAGAGCTGATGGAACTTTATCCTGAACTATCTTCTGCAGTGTTAGCCTCGCTTGTTCACAGCCTGCACAAAATGTGTTTGCTGACATATGGCTGTGGTTTGCTGAAGTTCCAGCACCTCCAGGTAAATTTTGCTATTCTAAACATGTACAAGTGAAACTCCACCCTGTAAGCCCCTGCTGTTTTTTAGATAAATTCTGTTGTTAACTAGGTAGGCCGTGATATGTTTGTGTTTGCTCATCCATTTTACTTAACATCTGGTCAGATGTTAGAATCACCTTGAAAACTACTAGAGCTATGATACCAGTATTGATCAGTAGTGTTCAGCAGTTGAAAACTTGGCATTTCAAACCTTCAGAAATTTCTGACCTATTAGTTGCTAACTCCATGTGTCCTAGAAAATACTGGTTCCACAAAAAACAAGCAGAATTGGAGGAGAAGGGAATATTATCTGAATAACCAGAGCTTTGGTCTAATATAAGACAATCTGTTTGTAGTGCCTTTGTCATCAAAAGATTTTCAGTTCTGCAACACAAGACATGTTCCGTAAAGAAATCTTGCATAGCACCCTGTGTATCATCAGCACGTAATAAGGAAATGAAATGCATTCACTTTCTCTCAATTATACTTTCTTTCAGGCTTGGGAGATGGTGAGACTAGAGTATATGGAAGAAGGTGAAAATGTTATTTCTGCCTATAGACAAAAACTAGTGGAGTATTTCACCATGCAGCTAAGGTAGGTCAGAATTTCTCAAGATGTGCTAAATGGCCGGCTTTCTGCCTCGCGGATATTTTTGTTTTCTTCATATAGCTTCTTTGATTCAGTTTAGTAAATTATTATGGCAAAGTAACTCTGTAAAAACCCTAGTTGTCAGTTTAGCAGTTTATTATTATTGATAAGTTGCTTTTAATCTTGGAAAAGATTGAGGACTATGGAGGGGAATAGGCATATAATAAAGTTATAATGTGAAAAGGTAGCGCATGAGTTTATAGCGCATCAGTTATTTTGTGGTAACTGACCCCGTGTGGATTTTTAACTGCTTAAATAAATGCTTGGAAATTTGAGGTTGCTTAGAACTTGAAGAAGCAGCAGAAGACCCCTTGCATTCAGCAAGCAATTAGCACATACACAAGAGGAGGTCCAGTAGAACAGCTGAAAAGCTACAAGTGCATATCCAGATTGAAAACTGATTTGCATTTACAGTCCTGAGTTAACGTGTCCCAGCTGTGGGCTACTGCTTACTGCTTCTTAGAGCATGCAGTGTTGGGTAGCAGAAAGCCAAGAGGGCCACAGTGCATCAGGCAACGGAGGCACAAAGGGACAATGTGCTGCTGCAGGGCTGTAGTCCTGGTGGGAGGCACAGATCAGCCCTTATGGGAGGGGGGAGCAGCTTCCTGTGGGGTAACTGGGTGAAATTAACATGAAGATGTGTGAAAATGGAGTACATAGGTCTTACAGTAGTCTGTTTAGACATTCAGGTATGGCAATTGTATGCTTGCCTGGTTTTCACATCAAATTGACAAGTTCTGTTAGGCCTCTCAGAGTGTTAATTTTGATTTGCTCTTCTTTCAATAGTCGAGACCGAGTGACTTGGAGAAGTGCAGATGAACTTCCCTGGCTCTTCCAGCAGCAGGGTGATAAGCAAAAGCTGCACAAGTGTCTTTTGAATCTCTTCGTATCCCAAAACCTTTACAAAAGGTACAAAGGTAGCCACTGCTTTGACGATTAAAAACATTTTGAAGTAATTTTTAGTCAATATAAATCGGAAAATGGCAGATATAGATTAAAGGAACTTAAATAGTAGAGGCTGAAATTCTAAATGCAGTTGTCATATAAATCATGTATTTTTTTTTTTTTTATCTGTTACACCTGGGGGTTGGTAAAGAATTAAATACTGCTGTTGAACAGCATTAGTCTCCATGGATTGTCTCTTGTAGACATTGTAGCATAAAGACAAAATTCATGCATATGGCCCTTTTCTTCTAAGCTAGCATCAGTCTGAATAGAGGGGTATCAGAGATAAGATGAGCTTCTTATTTCCTTGTTAAAACAGGGGACATTTTGCAGAATTGCTGAGTTACTGGCAGCTGGTTGGGAAAGATAAGAGCTCTATGGCAGCTGAGTATTTTGACTCTCTGAAAGAATACGAAAAAAGCTGTGAGGGAGAGGAAAGTATGATCTGCCTGGCTGATCTTTATGAGACCCTGGGACGGTTTCTTAAGGACCTAGGTCTTCTCAGTCAGGTAAGTACATTTAGAGATTGTTGTAACAGCAAGGAGGCAAATTAAGCAGAGCTCAGCGTGTGATTTCTGTTGCGGTTGTTAAATTATTGTAGCATACAGGATGCTGCCTGCTGACATCATATTCCAAACTTCGTCGTTACAGGCTGTAGCTCCTCTGCAGCGGTCTCTGGAGATTCGAGAGACTGCGCTGGATCCAGACCACCCAAGGGTGGCACAGTCGCTCCACCAGCTAGCAGGAGTTTATGTTCAGTGGAAGAAGTTTGGAAATGCGGAACAGCTGTATAAACAGGCACTGGAAATCTCTGAAAATGCTTATGGAGCTGAACATCCTCGGGTAGCCCGTGAACTTGATGCACTTGCAACCTTATACCAAAAGCAGAACAAGTAAGATTAACTACACTGGTGTTTTTCTTTCGTGTGGAGGTGGTACAAAAATAACAGCAGACATTTTCTTCCTGATGCTAGAATGTTTCTTTGATTCTTTTTTGGAGTTTCATAACTTCCAATGCAACCATGAGCATCCCCTGTGTATTCTTGTAGCAGGCCATGCAGTAAGGGACAACTTTTGTGCTTAGTTTAACAACAAACTTCTAACAAGTTGGAGATAAAGCAGGAGCATTGTCTGGCCCTAAGGATTTTGGACATTTTTATCTTTGACAAGAAGTGTGATTTTTTTTTTTTTTTTTTTTTTCAAGGTTCTTAAAATCTGCTTAAATTTGTAAACTCAAGTAACTTAGGAGCTTTCCAAAATACTCAGTGATGCTACATTTGGCATTCTTCTAACACTGTAAATAACTCTTTTCAGATATGAACAAGCTGAGCAACTGAGGAAAAAGTCCTTCAAAATACGCCAAAAAGCAGCAAGGAGGAAAGGCAGTTTGGTAAGGAAATTTTTAATATTTAAGAAAAAAGTGCAGGGCATGTTTGGACTTGGCTAAATAGATGATAAAGTGTGTCTGCAGAGCTGACAAAGCTCCAATGCTTTTCATAATTGAGGGCATAAGTAGTGAAGTAGTTTAGCAGCAGCTTTGGTAACTGTCCTTTCAATTCTGCTGGAAGTGGAGATGTATCAGTACAACTGGTATGGAGTTGAGAGAGGTAGAAAAGAAATAGTGGATATATATATTTCAGGGGTGCAGAATTATTGCTGATACAATTGGCTTTCAAAGTGGCAATGGAAAAAGGTGTTCTCTGGAATAACTGAGGCATTTATCCTACAAATACTAGTGAACACAGTGCTTACTGCAACGGATAATCCCAGTAATATTAAGTGCCATACTGAGGTTTTCCTCTATTTTTTTTTCCTGTGTTTTTCAGCTACAGAGTTCCTCTTGTCATTCTTGAGCTAAGGGTTTGTCATGTAGTGCCTGTACTATAAGCACTGAGACAGTAACTCCAGAGCCCTAGTTGTAGCTCTAATGAAGGTAGTGAAAAGCCGTAAAAATGTTGCTATTTCCACAGTGCTTAAATACAAATGAATTTGGATCATGAAGATTTTGTCCATTTTTTGTAATGAGTTCTGCTGCACAAATATTTTTATTGAGACTGCAAAGATCAAGACTAGGCTGAGCATGTAACAATGTCTGTACTTTTTACTTGTAATTAACTTTGAATGTAAGCATTAGCTTGGCAGCCCATTTTACAAGGATCCATCTAAAGCCTTGATTAATACTTTATATGTATTTGTATATGGCATTTAGGGTAGGAGATTAACTTGATTTTAAGTTTTGAGCTTATAAACTTAAGAATTTGATCTGAATTGGTTATTTGAACAGCAGAGTTTAAGCAAGTAAGCAAATTGGCATGTATGATACAGGAAAAATGGAGCTGTACAACAGCACAGTAACTTCAATTTCCTGGAAGCATGTTTGGTGAAATTCACTGTTAGATTGTAAGTAAGCAGAATACCCATGTGCCATTTAGTTTGAAAACAGAACTTAGGTAGATTTATTGTGCTCTTTTGGCACCAAACTGAGTCTTTTTTGATTTTTCTGTCTTCAGTTGTAAACTTAAAATGTAATGGTGATTGGCTCACGTTACCTTATGCTTTGCTGTAGTGTGGCTTTGCTCTCCTGCGTCAAAGAGCCCTGCAATTGGAAGAGCTGACGTTAGGCAAGGATACACCAGATAATGCTCGAACCCTCAATGAGCTTGGAGTTCTCTATTACCTGCAGAACAATCTTGAGTAAGTTGTATTAATTGTGACACATCCACTGGGTGTTCTTATAGATACGAATGGGGGCAAAGCACTGAGAACTAGCATTAAATGTAGACACACGATCAAATACTCATTTTCCTGTCCCTGATTCATTCTACTGGGTTTTGTTTACTGTGAAATTCACTCAGATTTTCTAGAGTTGATGCTGTTAGCATGTGAGTATTTAGCAAGTCAGTGCATTTCTTGCATTCAGAATTGGTGTTCCACAGTTAAAATTAACTAGCCTTCGTTGCAAATACCAGTTCTCTCTGGAAATTTATGCCACCTCTACTCAGCTTCACTGTTTTGTGACCCTCCTTTGTAGTGTTCATCCTTGAACAGCAGGATTGTTGTTTTTCTGTTGTTTTTCTGTGAAAAACACTCAAAATGCCAGTATTACAAGAAATCAAGAGTTAAATGTTCACAGCATTTGTAATCCTCAGGCTCTTACCCTGCTGGCCTTTTTAAGCGTGAAAGGACAGAGCAGAACAAAGCAGATAGAGATAAGGAGGGGTATTGAAGAAGGGGAATAAAAGGTGCAGAACAGTTCTGATTGCATGGTTAACACATCAATTTCTTCAGTCCACAGAGTAGTCTAAAACTGTGTGTTGTGAGGGAATTGTAAAGTCACCTTGAATCCCACTCTACCGAACTGAATCTTTTCAGAGAAGAAAGTGCACAGCAAAAAAGCACAGAGTAACTTCTGGAAGTATTTTTATGTTCTTCCTATATATGATGGTTTTGTCACCAGTAGTTTTTGAATAACTACAGAAGTATATTGTAATTTAGGATCTGCACACAGAATCTCTGTTAAATGCAGGACCTTTACAGTGAAGCAATTGATTTTTAAGAGTTTTTGGAAATGTGGGGTTTTTTGTCATTCTATCCTCAAGAAGTCACACCAAAGTGATTGATTATAGAGGAGTGTTGTCTATCTAATCTCATACAAGATCATTTTATGTTCCACATTATTTATCTGTAGCTCCTGTCCAACACAACCTACTCCTAGAGTAACCGTATCTCCACTATTTCATAGGTGAGCAAAAGTACAAACTTTGTTCTAGGGAAGGTTTAAGTCATTTTTTAATGGATATTGAGGCTCCGTTCTGAATCGGCAAGTCCAAGACTGAATTTTTTTGATCACTTGATGCAGTTCGGATGAAATCAATGGTAGAAGAGTATGTCACTTCATTAGTTGATATATGTTATATCACACATCGTTGTTGAGCCCTTACATGGAGTGAACACCTTCTGACACTTGTCTAAGAGCTCCAGAATTGAACCTACAGTTCTGTGTATAAATGGTCTTCTTTTTCTCTAATGTGAAATGGATTTTTCCAATTTAATAAGTTGACCTCTTGGCAATAGTGTCACACAGAATTTGTGTGAATGTCAGGATGACAAACTGCCTAGTTACAGTGGATGCTGCCAGTATTATGTGGGGATCACCCATTGTTTGTGATAGAGGAACTGCTGTAAATCTGTAACGGAATAGTAGCCTGCTACCCTAGGGAGATAAAATATGCTCTTTTGATAGGGAAATGCGTGACTGGTGGCGTTACAGAGTCTCTTCTACTTTGTCACTTCTAGACAGATTCTACTATGAGAACATAGCTCATGACTATGTAAAACCTGTTCCAGTCTTTCCTCCTTTGCTATGAAAGCTGTCTGCTGAACCCTGAAATATGTTTTATATTTTTTAAAGCTACTTCAAGAATTTGTAGTGTGTTCTGAACCTTTACCTTGCATTCCACTACTGCTTTATCCGTGGGAGTACATGACTGTCCAGAAGTCAGTAGAATGTTTTGAATAAGGAAGGATCACTTGCATAACTGAAGATGTAGGTTGAACTAAAGAAAAGAGCAACTGTTGGGGTAGTGTAATGTTTGCTGAAATCTGCTAGAATGGCATTTCAGTTCTTTGTAGGGGGACGCCCAAGTTTCCACAGGAATATATTAACTAGCTCTCTGTCTACATTCTTATGCCGTAGCAGGGCTATGGTTGGGATCTATAGTTCCTTACTGCGTAATGAATTGTTGATCTGGCATTCACTTATTCTGAGGAAAGTCCATTACCAGACGTCAGTATCTGTGCAATTTCCAAGGCTGAGTTTGTTCCGTTTCAGTCACTTCAGCCTGTACAGATGTTTCCTGCTTTAAAATATTGCTAAACAAATGTGTTCTGTAGGACAGCAGAGCTTTTCCTGAAGCGCTCCTTGGAAATGAGAGAGAGAGTCCTGGGCCCTGACCACCCAGACTGTGCGCAGTCTTTGAATAACCTGGCAGCCTTGTACAATGAGAAGAAGCACTATGAGAAAGCAGAGGAACTCTATGAAAAAGCTTTAGACATCAGGAGGAGAGCGCTGGCTCCAGATCATCCCTCCTTGGCTTATACTGTGAAACACCTGGCAGTGCTGTACAAAAAGATGGTAAGCACAAGCCTGTTACCTTTTCTCATCACCTAAATTAACTGTAATGTCTTCAATCCAAAAGGAGTGGGGCATGGGAATTTTGTCAGCTATTGGTGTTCTATACACGTGCGTAAAAGATGTAGTTAAGTGACCTCAGTCTGTTTCCAAAAAGCCCAGTAGCTTTTTCAAAACACACTTTGCTTAAAGAAAAGCTATTTATGAGTAATGTCTTCAGTGTCCTGTATACTTAGTATTCACCAAGAATTTCTGATTTGGTTAAAAGCTAGTGTTTGTCAGCTGCAGTGAGGGAAAGTCTTCCCAGCTGTATTTGAGTTCCCCACTGTCTGCTACGTGACATCCACAAACAAGAGTTTGGTCACATGTGTCTTAATGGAAAAATCATGTTTTGGGGTGTAGGAATAGTTCTTTTTACACAACGACCTTGAACTTTACAGTCAAATTGAGAGTAACTACTTGAAGGCTCAAGTTATGAGGGAGATAGGACTTTTCAAATAAACTGACTTGCTGGGCCACCTCCAGCTTATGTTGATTCACTGAAAGATAAGAGTTGTTCCCCTGTCAAATGTACTACAGGGAATAACATTAACAGTAGTATAAACTTCTGTGTTTCATCACTTCAAGATGTTTTATAAATATTTGTGTTTGCAGATGGTCATTCTAACCATTTGATATCACCAGTGTAAGAGAAATGTAAGGTTTCCAGCTGTTAAACCAAGATCAAATTCACAGGATGACAAGAAATTTTTTTCTTTTATATTTTCGCATTTTGCTATTCTTCAAAGAGAAGAAAGTTCTTGAAGATAATATCATGGCTCCTGAGTTTTTGCTCAATAATTGTTACCTGCTGTTATGTGTGTGAAATTGTTTTGGGTCACATATTCTCTCCTCACTTCACCTTCTAATTTTGATGCTGCTAGAAACTGCAAAAGCACTCAATATTTGCATCAAACAGCTCTCTGCTAGTTTGAAGAGACATAACTTAAAATCCATGGTGAATTAGTGACACAGGGAAGAGTGGAAGAAGAGAAGGGACAGGAATCAGATGTAGAAAATGACATACATAGATAGGTGTTTATTCAAGATGAATTACTGATCATTTTCAAACTGTGGCATGGTAATGCTTTGAAAAAGCAAAGAGCAAATATGATTTAAATTTTGCTATTGTAGTGAACTGATAGGCGTTTGCAGTATTTAATTTCTAATTGCTATTATATGTGAGAATTCACTTTCTAATAATAGAAGCCTAAGCATCCTTCTGAAGTATATCCAGTTAATGTGTAAGCAGATTCAAATTTTGAGGAAAACAGATTTCCTGGAAAAATAATCTACAGTATAGCCATTTGGAATGTGAGAGGGGTATTTTAGAGAAACCAAAGTCAAGAAGCCAAAGCCTCAATATGTTGAATGAGAAGCAACAGGTACTTGAAATGGCATTGGACGCTGTGGGGCTGTTCCAAAGAAGATGGTGCAAACACCACCAGTAAGCAGAAAATTGCTCAAAAGTTAAGGCAGCTACGTTCCCATTCCCATATCACCAGTAAAACTTGGGCCCTTTAGGGCAAAGAAATGAGCTCTCTGCTCTCATTTGTGGCAGGATAAGGAAATACAAATGGAGAAAATTATTCGGATAAAAGTACAAGTGAAAATTCTTTTTAACAGCTTTCTCAGTGATACACTTGAGGGGAAAAAATAAATTAGAAAGAAACAGACATAGCTGAGAAACACATTAACTGGGAGTTGAATCTGCTCAGTATTTTGGAAAATTAGGTCCTAACAAATATCCATGATAAACCATCCGTGCAGAATATAACTATCAATTAACCAAAGTTAAACCCTTATTCTGGGAACAGTTACATCTTCTCCAAGGCTTTTTGTTTAAGAGAGATTTTAGTGTTACCATTTTGACATAGGAAAACTGAATCACTTTTTCCCTGTTATTTCTAGGGAAAACTTGACAAGGCTGTTCCCCTGTACGAACTAGCGGTTGAAATCCGACAGAAGTCGTTTGGCCCAAAACACCCTAGTGTAGCGACTGCTTTGGTGAATCTGGCTGTCCTTTATTGTCAGATGGTAAGTTTTTCATGTCTTACATGTTTATTATTCCTCTCTCAGACTTTTTTATGATTTGTACCTAAATGATACCAAAGAAATTTGATCATGTTTAAAAGGGAAATTCCTTATGAGACTTGCGAATTCTTAGGTTCCATTTTGAAACTTGAAAGGATATTTGGCAAGAAAGATGTATGCAGGGAACAGATAATTGCTGTGACCGGTATTTCACAAGGACACTTGGGCTAACACTCTTTAGATAATTCAAAATGCCCATGTGCTTTATAAGACTAGAGCTGCAGTACAGCATTTTCAGCGGTACGGCGGTTATCACAATATGAGAAAACACAGCTCCACCACTGACTTGGAGGGAAACATAACCCTTTGAAATTTACATCCATGAATGAAGAGTGCTCACCTTAATCAACTGCAGCTCTCTGTAACTAAAAATCTGAGAAAGCTGTAGACTTTGTAGTCTGCAATTAACATGAGATTCAAAGGAGATGCAATCAACTTGCCGAACTCCTCATTTAGCATCAACAGGGTGAGCTGTAGGTTGTTTTCTTGTTTTCTGTATTTCTGCAGTCTGCATATCTGATTTTAAATGGGGATTAAAGCTGCCTCGGATAAAGTTAAAGAGCATTTGGTAACTCAAAACTTTCAGGTCAGGACTGAGATTTTCAAAACTGCCTAGGAAGTCCAGACCCTAATTATTATAATATTAGTGGGAATTGCATTTGCAAGTGCAAGCCAATTGCTTTGACAATCTCAATTACCATCCTCATTTGTCAACAGTATTGAGAACTCAAAAGAGGTTTTTGGTTAAATATGCATGATTTTGTGTCTATTATGTGTTGATACTGTGTTGGAAAAAAGAATAGCAAATGTAGTGTACATCTGTAACAAAACTTTCTACTATCTGAAGAAAAAGCAGGTTGAAGCTTTACCTCTTTATGAACGTGCATTAAAGATTTATGAAGACAGCTTTGGCCACATGCACCCTCGTGTGGGGGAAACTCTGAAAAACTTGGCTGTGCTAAGGTAAGATGACACGCTTTAGCCCTATAAAAGCGAATTACTATAAAAATTACTGGATGAAACAAAACATCCTGGACTTGTGTACTTATTAGGAAAGTAGAGAGCCTTAAGTACCTTTTGTTGATAGCATGGTGTGCATTTCAATTAAAATTAATTGAGACCCTTATTGTATTTGCTTGTTTCAACTTCATTTTACTCTTCTTTAAAGCTATGAAGGTGGAGACTTTGAGAAAGCAGCTGAACTTTACAAGAGAGCTATGGAAATAAAAGAGGCGGAGACTTTGTTGATAGGTGGAAAAGCAACTTCTCGACACTCTTCGAGTGGAGATACATTCAGCTTAAAAAGTGCATTATCACCAAACATTTTCCTGGAACATGGACAAAGGTGATATAAACCTGCTCAAAGAAAAGGCAGTCTCTGTTGCTATTTTAAAGCAGACATAAACTTATTAAGAAAATCTTATTTTTGCTGGGATAATGTACTATTTTGGGACCGACACCTGTCTTCATGAATGACAGGGAAACAAATGTTTAAGCTTGAAATCCTTCCATATTAACTTTGCGGACTGTATGGTACAAAGCAAGCTTCTTTCATTGTATATAGATATATATATTAGCTACTAGCTCAAGTTATAGCTAATACCAAAAACATTTGGATTTCATACCTCATAGCCTAAGTGCCAGGATTGTAACAAGTTACATTCAACCAATTGTATATACTCTGTTGGGTAGTTCTTACTTCGATGTTGTAATAGCCTGGCTTAGAGGATTTGGGTGTTTCTGTTTCATTAATCCTTTCTGCCTTTTCAAAAGCTTTTAAAGTTATTTCTAAAGAGAGAGTAATTTTGAAAAAGTCAAAATACTGTTCCACCCAAAGTTTCACCTGCAGGGTGATTTCAGCTTTAGGCAAACTCACATTCAAGGGACTTGTGCAAAAATAATTGGTTTCCTTGGGAAGCTAATATATCTAACTATATCATCATCTACAGGTAAAGCTGTTGTTGACCCTTTAGCGCTACTTTCATTATTTATCTCATTGAACCCCTTAAAATACAAGAATGCTTGTACTACCTGGAAAAACCTAGTGATGCAAAATAGTTTGCCATCAGATAGAGAGACGCTAACCAAATCTACCTGCCTGTTGTATTTCTTAGTACCCTCATCAGCTGGAAGACTCAGTTTGAAGTCTGTTCTCATTCAGTGCTTAAATCCATGAAACAATTTAAATACCTACTAAAAAAAGATTTATTTTTTTTTTTTACAAAAAATTGAATGTAAGTGAACAATTAATTGAAATCTCACTGAAAAGTTTCAGAGGCAACTGATGTAAAGATTTACTTGATCCAGTTTGAAAAATGCAAATGGACTTTACCTCAAAGACCTTCACAATCTTTTTTCCTTTTTAGAGCGGAGCATATATAATCCCTTTCAGCCCTTGCTCTGGTTGGAAAGAATTTAATATTTTGGCAAGGCTGTAACTTGGCAAAAGAAACAGTATATAAAACTGATATAACAAATATACAACCCAAATTTGATTTTTAAGATTAAAATTTAGTTGAAAAAAACTCAAAAATAGCTCTTGAAGGTATTACGATACAGCAACAAGAGTTGACACTTCGTAAAACTCTCTGGATATTTTCCTCTTACTTCAGAAAATGTGTTTTTAATCAAAGTGAGAGTCTTCCCACTGTATTCCAGCCACCTTGAAAAGTTTTGAAAATTGGGAAGTTTCTTTGCAGGACTGTTACCAATTAAGGAGAGGTGAAAGGAAAAAAACCTGAACAAATCAAACCCAAAAAACCCCACCCCACCCCAAAACCTCAACCTTCTCAGCTTGTGTGTTTGTTGCCTACTCTTCTCAGACCTATTAATTCCTTCCTCTAAAGACAGTGTTATGAATTATCAGATGTCTGTTCTAACATGAATAATGATACATCTTGCTCTTTTAAATAGTTTTCCTTAATGTTGCTGGCTTAAATAAGAAGCTACTTTCTAGGCCTTCAGGGTTACATCAGACTTTCCCCATTTAGTGATTTCCAATTCTGAGCTGTTACTCTTCTTCCCTTGAGTTCTCTCCAACTTA
>VYZM01019390.1:62516-83286 GCA_013398915.1 Dromas ardeola
AAAAAAAAAAAATCAATCCCTAAAAAGTGGCATATGCCAACCATCCATGGTCCATTAGCAAAGACAGTGAGGAAACAGTAGCTTACCCTCTCAAGCTAAAGAAAAATGCCTTATCTGCAGAAAATGAAACAAGATCTTGAGTAATAGTGGAGGCTCTTGCAGGCCGCATGTTGACCATAAGCTCCTGCAGCTATAGTCATAGCGCTCTTAATAGTTGTTCATGTATTTGTACCTCATGGACATTAAAAAAAGTCATTTGTGTATCTATCTGGTATATGCCTAGTAATATTTCTGTGTAGGAAAACTCCGCCTCAAAACAGTGTGTCAGCAGTTTCAGTAGAGATTTAATCATTTAATCAACAGTTGGAATATCAACATCTCAATAACATTCATGATTGAAACACTGTAAACGCTGAAAGCTTCTTTCATAAGATTGCCAAATAAACAAAGCTGGACTAAACCATCGCAATATGCTTTAATTTGTTAGTTCATAACAAAAGAAGCCATAAATTTTCCATTAGGTTTTATAGTCAGAGTAGATTATGGTTGTAAATGTCTTTTTAATTAAAAAAATATCCTTGATGTTGCTTTTTTTGATGCTGTTTACTTTTAAGTAATTTTAACCATTGGCACATACACTCTTCTCAAAGTATTTTCTAATTCAACTTCTTGTATATACAACTTGGAAGTCTGAAAGTAATAGGAGAACCACTTTGTATACTCTGTATACAAAAAAGTGTATTAATTTGCTAATAAAATTGTACATAAACTAAAATGGTAAACAGCTGCCTCTTGTAAAGCTGTCAATCATGTGATAGCAGCTGTGTCGGCCAAATAGTTAAGAGTCAAGGTTAACGGAGCTGCTGTAGAAACGAATCAACCATTTGCCTCAGAATCTCCAGAGCCTGGTTTGTGCCTCGCTTTTATTGTTCCCAACAGAAACATAAAGCCACAAAGAAACACAAATAACACTTAAAGAGACGCTTGGATCAAGCTAATCTAGGCTTAATGACACAGATTCCAGTATGTACTTTTTTAATGATCTAATTGTTCTATTTCCTTTCCCTCTTTACGGTTCATTTCTAAAATCTGTTTTCTCCAAAACTGAACTCAATCAAAAATAAAATCTTGCATTTTACAGTATAATGTACTGCACACAAAACCCACTCAAAACCTCCCTCACTAGCTTCAGAGATGATTTTTATGTAAATAACATAATCTAGTGTCAGCTGTGGAGGAAATAGATTTTGAAGCCTGCAACCGTTGCTTAGAAATTAAACATTTTTTAACGGAGTATTCATTCAGCTGCCCTAAGAAAGAGAAGCCCCTCCACAATATCACTGTCTTTTTACGTGTTGATCAGATACTGCCACTGCCGTTACTAGCTGGTTCTGTGTTGGCTGCATCATGCTGTGGAAAGGTTCTTTGAACGGACCAAGTTGGAAATACTTGTATTATACTGCAAAGGCTTAAATTTACATTCTTCTAAGCCAAGTCTAAATAATGATCAAGTTCTGGATCAGACACCCGCAGCAGTTAAAATATTTGAAATTTATACTTCCAGTTCTGCAGGGTACTGGCGCACTACAGGTTGTGTAGGTTTACAGGTCAGTTTAACACATGATAATTTAAAAGGTAATACTATTGTACTAGTATTATTTACAAGACAAATACAATAGCTCAGCTACTCCACTGAAGATACCTGCAACACTAAACAAATTTTAGAGCATCTAATTCCAGAAGGTTTCCTATGCAAACTCAGATTAAGTATATTCCTTAATATAGCCCATATGATGGGGATGGATCAGAATTATAGCTAAACTTTTAAAAACCAAAAAAAATACAATATTTAGATTTTCCAAAGACAGAGACAAAATCTCCTGTTCTTTCCAATGTTGCTGGGAATTCTTACAGATTTTGTCCTGAAAACATGGATAAAACCAGGGAAGTTTAAAAAAAATAATAATAAATCAATCCCAGAGATATTTAAGGTGGATGAAAAGGCTGCAATGTTCTGTTTACTCAGAAAAAGTAACCACAGCATGATCCATGCCATGAATTTACAGAGACCAGCGACCAATGATGAATATAAGTGCATGGAAAACCAGGAGCAGCAATACCAGTGAGGCACCATCATCTGCCCTTCGCCTATTCAATCTGCTCCAGCAGATTTCATCTTTCATTTGTTCTACGCTACGTACTGCTCTCATGACATGATATTGCATATAATGTGCTATGCCTGCTTTTGTTAGTTTATCTATCTCCTTTTATTTCCTACTGAACATCTGGACACTAGCAATGCTGAGAAATTAAAATTTACAGTAGCACAACTTCATATATTAAAGACGTGAACAGACATCAGAACATAAACAAGGTAATTCTGTTTGCTTCCTGTCCCTGTAACAGTCCCATTTCATCAGAAATGTAAAGGTGAGCTTCAGTGGAGGTATAAAGGAAAAAAAAAAAAAAAAGTAGTAGTAGTCTGGTCTTCTCAAAATCCAATGTCAATCCAGACTCCCAAAAGCCATACTTAATATTTGTTTTGCTACATGTTTCTCATTTTGGCCATGAGTTCTTCTAGGCTTTCTTCAGACTCTGCCACCGTTTCCTCAGTTATCACGTTCTCTTCCTATTAAGAGCAGGCAAAAAAGGTTAGCAACAAAAATAGCAAACAAAAAGCCCTACACAAATAGGCTTTATTGCCATTATACCACAGCATCTTCCTAGAACCAAGCACTCAATTGCAGGATTAGGCCTAAGTGATTATAAGATTAAATTGTAAACTGTATTGACTAGGAGTTTGAATGTTCTGGCTGCGATACGTAGATTCTGTGTTCCCCACAATTGCTCTTTGACTGCGTACAGCTTTTACAAGATAAATACAGTAAAAATTAATTGGTCACCAGAAATCAACCGAAAAATTCGTATTTGTTTTCCCTCACCTGCCCCTCCAAATACATTCAGTCCTATCACCTCAAAACTACATTCACACCGTCATCCATGCTTAAGGAAATATATAACTGGACCATAGACGGCACCAATTGGATGTACTGAGGTACAGTTTTACTGGAATTGTGCAAGACAATTTTACTTAAGTTTAAAGGGTAGCCAAACTGGCTGGTATTATAAATTTAATCTACAACATGTTTTTCAAAAATTCATAAAGAATAAATATATTACCTTGTTTGGGATAGTATACGCTACAGTAATTCCCTCAGGAAGCTCAGGTACTGGGCCAGAAGCAGCCTTCAGCTCATCTTCTGAAATTTCTGATACTAATTCGATGCCTTTGCATGAAAAGAAATCAAGAACTCCATTAAAAATTAGAAGAAAAATTCTTTAATCTCTATGTTATCACAGTACGAGGAAAACTACAGCTGCTTTTCTAAAATAGAAAAAAATTAAAAGTAGAAAGACCTTTGATTTCAACTCCTTCAATCCATTATTGATACAAAATATGTTCCCTTTACAATATATGAAATAATTCTATACAGATAATTTATGGACAAGAATGACACCTCTCCTATAGGACTTCCTTGTCCTTACTGTTTAAATCTTATTGTGAGGACACTTCTCCCAATGGTAAACTAAGATTATTTTCCGTATCACGTAATAGATAGAGCATACATACCCATTCTTGAAATGGTAACATAAAATGGGCTTACCACTCCTTAAGAAAATTTCTTCTAATTTAAAGCCCTCAGAGGAATATAAAAATCCATGGGATTATGGAAGTGGTTATGGAAGTGACAAATGCTCTTTAGTGACATATGTAAGAGGAACACACAGTGAATACATCTTCTCAAATCTTTCGTATTTTCAGACCATCTTCTGAGAAAGTTTTCTGTTCAAATGCAGTTACATTTTGAGCTTAAAACCTGCACATTACACTCAAAATACATCATCAAGTTGTGGTAACAGTACGGTCAAAACCTGTGAAAAGCCAGCAGTGATTACACAGTCTAAGTTACAAAAAATAGGAACCATAAGAAGCCTATATACTGCTACAACGTGTTCACCCAAAACAGACTTCAATTGAATCTCGGTACTGGGAACGTCTTTTCATCTCCAGTTGATTACTTACCCCAGTCATTGTCTTCGTGTACTATTTCTTCTTCCTGTTCAATTACCTCTTCTTTTGGTCTTGCGGCTTCTTTTTTCTGAAGGAAAAACACAAAAAAAATATTTAGAAACATAATACATGTCATAGTCCAATTTTCAACAACAGCAAAGAAGATCAAACCTAATAGTCACACTTTTTTTAATATTTAAGATATGCAGTCACCATTTAGAACTTTGTTAGGCATAAAAAGGCAGAATACCTGCAAGTTAAAAAAAACTAAACCCATTAACGCTCAAAAATAGGAGTGCCAGAAAGGTTGAGCAATTAGTGCAGGAATACAATATTAGCTAACTGAATGCAAGCCAGTCTGCCTACCCTTTGCTTTTAAGATAACTCGAAGTACTGTATTTTTAGAAACATGCAACCATTTGAAGACAAGGCTGCTGTCCTTGAAAAATGAAGAAAAATGAAAGTTTTCTTTTACTACAGAGCTGTAGCTTGCTTTGTTCTTAAGACTTTAAGAAAGGGGGAAAAAAAAAACACAAAAAAACCATTTTACCTTATAATTTTCTTGCTGTTTTCTGCAGTTTTGGTCACTACATTGTGGGTTTGGCTTCATAGACATAGTTGGAAAGAAATCCTGCATCGCATTGTAACCAAGATAATAACTCACAGTACCAAAATTTAACAGGTATCTAGAAGCACAAACAGAGAAAGCAGGCCCTTAGATACAGGCACAAACCTAAAAATCCAGTTGCTCAAGGAATAATTTTTCTTCAAAGAGCTTTTAGAATACCCTTTCACACCAGTGAGTTGTAAAAAGTTACTCTAATTGTCTTAAAATAAGGTGTAGTCACCTGACAACAGCATAATTGTATCAGCGTAGAACCCAGTCCTCTTGTGGTGTAAACCTCAGAAAAAATGCATTTAGAGTAGTATGTAAGCAGTTTTCTCCTGTGCCTTAATCTATTGCTTGAAACGCTCAGATGCCACTTCCAATGGGAAAGTTTTCAACAGCTAATCAGAACTAGTTTAATCATCTTTACTGTAGGGTCAGATTGGCAATGAAAATAAAGATTTAAATTAAGCTCCAACGTTTGCATTCTTCAGTAAAGACAGACACATGTTGCTATGCAATTTTATATAATACCTCTCTCTACACAGCTGAAAACAGAGCTTTGTTTTTTTGTAGGCATGCTGGCAAGCAGTACTTTTATTCTTTGTAACTAGAAGTTTTTGGATAACTGACAAAACCATGCTAAGGCTAAAAACAGGCTAAATAAGATCCTGTTCTCAAAGATGCTTGTAAAAGATGGCGCATGCTTTTGAAACCAAGTACAAAGTTGTTAAAAAATTTTCCTTGCTGATACATGCAGTTCTTTTAGCAATTGGAGTCATATTTTATTATGTCACATGTTGTATTGCTATATAACTATTTTTAATTCACCTCAGGTTTTTGGAATGCAAACATTGCAAGAGAAATTATTTATTCTTTGTCCATGTACAAAATTTCAAAGAAAAGTCAGCGCTGTAGCATTTTTGTGTGTAATTTAATGATGTCAAATGGGGGCATGTTTAAATGTGTAACTAAGGGGGTGAAAAAAAAAAAGTGTGTGTGTATGCAGCAAGAGAAATTTTTAGGAAAACTCTGAAGACTTTTCCTTACCCCTGAAAAGTTCTATTAAAAACAGCAGCTCCAAAGTAAATATGCCAGTGATTCAAGCAGTGTATATCGCAGCCCTGTCCAATCATGCCAATACCTTTAGGAAACGGGCCACAAACATATAAAAAGAACCAGACCCATCATTATGAAACGTTTCTTCAGGTTTCTTTCTCTTATGGTGCTGTACATTGAATAGCAACAACTCAGTCACTTACTTCAGAACATTTTGTACGAGAATTCCTGCCACAACACCCATAGTTGTAGGAAGACTAGCTGCACAAACTCCTTCTCGTTTTAATGTTTTCTCATCAATATTTGCAGCAACTACAAGTGGAGGAGCACACTGAGGGGAAATAAAGAAATTAGGTTTTAAAAAAAAAGTGTTAAAAAACCTAGCCAGCTCATCTTCATACTTCCCATTCCACTTTAAAAGAAAGACAAATGAAAAATTCAGCAGAGCACTACATACCGCAAAACAAGCAGATTCACCAGGTATGATCAGCTGTATATGTCCTGATACTGCGTTTTCACTCACTCCGGATTCCATCCATATTTGTCCAAGTTCATTGCAAGCCTTATAAAAACAGAAACACACCCATCAGCACTGCAGAGTATAATGGAGAAAAAACCCCAAAACTTAAATTGAGAGTGATTAAAGACATTGATCTTCCTGCTTTAAGACAAAAAGGCTATGATCAGAAAAACAAACACGAGAAGGTAGAATAGAAATTGTTTATCAGAGTCAGAGGACAAATTAAAGAACAAGTTAAAAGTTGTCCTCATGAAGCTCGCCCTTTGTGCTTTCCTGACAACCTGAGACTTTTGAACAAATACAGGCATTAGCGATCCAGCTACTGGAAGTACACTACAAAATCTAATTGCACAAACTCCTTTTAATGGCATGGAGGCAGTGCATCTGTGTACCCAGTGCATGCAATTTGCAGATCAAGTTAGCTGAAGGATAACAGAAAACATGCATTTGGAATGCACCCTACAGTGGTTGCTACTATAAAGAAAATCAGTTTGATTAGGTACACAGCCTTAAGATGACAGTTTTAGTATACAAAAAATCATATGAAGTATACAATTAGCTATACACAGTCTTCAAAAAGTTTGTAAGATTCAACATGCCAGGCTTTGTTAATACCTTTATATAAACAGAATAATTTGAAAATACAGAGAGGGCTTACAACACTTAACTCCTTTACTAACCCTTAGCTGCTAGTAATTTAGTAGTCTACAGTTATATTTATACACTTAGAATGTGTTTTACAAGAACTGGGTAAAAGCTCAGATTCTGTTTCCTTAAATCAAAAAGGAACTTTCTTAGAAGATTCTCAATAAGTTCCTGTCTTTTCTCTAGTCCACATACTTTCTAACAATATCTATAGCAGAAAATCAACCTCCATTATCTCATGCCTTAGATGGCCTTACCGTGTTAATTGCCATGCGAGCTTCAAAGTTGTCCACGCAGCTTAGAACAAGATCAACAGGCTTCCCTTCCTCTAGTGCACCGTTACTGAAATAAGTATCAGAAGTCTGCATGTAATTGGTGGCAGGACAAAATACCAACATGGCAATTAACATGCTTCTTTAGAGTACATGCTTCTTTAGAGTACAGAACACACGGGAAGCGTATTCCTAACAAAACTTGTGCAAATGCAGAACAGGATACAACTAGTGTCTTAGATCTACGGTAGAAACAACAGCATGCTGAAACTGGGATTTAAATACATGGACATTTTAGATAGATTAAGACAGTATTGGAGAATTGTATCTTTGTACAATATTACTGCAAATGGGAAAAGTTATTTCAGAAAAGTTATTTCAGAACTTCTCTGTGAGACCTACTAATAACTATTTTCTTTTTTCATTCTATAAAGCATATCTGAAACTACTCCTCCAGAGCAGTCAAAACATGATCTGGTCTGTTTTCTATAATAGGAAAATCCTGTAAGACCTGCAGCATTGGTTGGACATCTAAAGATGCACTAATGTAACTATGTAACAGTAGAAATAAATGCCAACTCCAGAGAAAAGGTCCAGGCAGAAATGTCTTCATATGTACTTATCTCCCACTGATTTTCGATGGGAAGTCATGAAATTGAAAAGAAACTCCAACAATAAAAATGTGAGGCTGTATAGAACCACACATCTGCAGAAGTTAGCAATATGCTTTTGTTGAGAGATTTTACCTTATTCTGTCCATGAAGTGTTCAAAGTTGTCCAGTGTTGTGATGTTGTAGTTATGTACTTCAAATTGAACATCAGGATTAATATTCCTTATGGAGGAAATAACATGAGTCAACACTAATAAATACCATAATAACTTGCGTTCTACTCCCTAACTTCAAAAGTGTTGCTACAGTCTTGAGCTTCCAGTCTGAAGTCTACAATACACCCATATTTGCTAAAAATTCACAGATTAGATGAGAAAAAAACCCCCACAACATATTAAAGTGGCATAGTTTACACCAAAATTCTGAGCAAAATTAGCTATACTTAAAAAGTAGACTCACATTAAGGTTTTGGCCAGTACAAAAATGCCCTTAAAGTATCAACCATTCCCACAACTATTTTATACTCAGATTTCCAAATTGGATCATGGATCATTGGATCATCCAAATTTGCAAGAGATTAAGAGTGAAGCATCAGTTTTCTGGAGCGGCATCCTGGCTAAATACATTTTGATACCCACTTCTCTAAGTTATACCTCAAAGTATGCTCTGCTGCTTGCACTTTACTTAATCCAGCTTGATGAGGTTGGAAGAAGAGTCTGTTCATGTTTGCCAATTCCACTTTGTCATAGTCAAACAGAAGCAGCTACAATAAAGATTGTATTAACATATGTGAATCTCCAAAGACTCTGCAATCAGAGCATTATGGCAAGCCATTTTAAACAACAAAACTCATTCTAAAGCCAACAACAACCCCCCGCAACCAAACAACGTCCCCCGCCATCCCATTCAGTTCACATACAAAAGGTACCAACATTGTAAGTACATGAAAGAGTGAATTCTAACTGGCATTCACCAGGAACTGATTTGTTAAGTCATGAAAACCACTCTTAATAAAAAGCAATCTATTTGTTTGATCTAAACTAAGAATATTCAACTAATTATCTACATGAACACTATCACCTCAATTATCACATTCCTACTTGTTGTCATGGCATTAACTAAAAAATGTGTAAGTTCTTTCACATGTCTTGGCATGTAGTTCTTCAAAAACAATTCACTTAAAATACCTACATAATACATGGACATGTTGATTATTATAAATTCTGAATCAACTGTCCAATGTCCTTTTCTATGCTTAAAATGCTGGTATTCAGGAAATGCTCCTTCAGAAGAAGGGGGAATAAACTTTGCAATAAAAAATTGCACCACCTCTGCATTAAGAAACTTTAAGAAGTTCCAAGAGAAATGGTCAAGTTTTGCCTGGAAATATAAACATCTAAGCCATTAACCAAATTCATTCTTTAAAGAAAAATCCTGTTCTATTGACTATGGAGGTTCTTGTTATCTATACACACATCAAATTATTTTTAACTGCTGCTAAATTTTTATCTCTGAGTCTGCCACATGAAGAACTAATGTTTGTGATAAAAATATGTTTGACATCTACCACATTTCAATTTCATGAATAGCAACTTCTTTTCATAACATAAGACAATCTTCTATGCAAGTTACCCCCTCCTTTTTCTTTATTTTGTTTGCCTTTTGCAATAATCCAATATGAAGGTTAGATAGATGGGCTCATATAAGGGCACAGAGAAGACAAGCATCCAAACAAGAATCATCTACAGGATACAGGATTAAGCCCTAAGTAAATCAATTTTACTAGCACAAGAAAAATACAGACTCTTCATTTGTGATGTTTACGCAAGTGCTGTTCTTGAGTGCTTTCTTCATAGTACTTTTTTATTTGGGCAAAATCAACTGAATGAAATCAAGTCTAACTCTTTATGAAGAAGACTGGTCCATCTACTATGAAGGAGTAGAAGAAGAAAACTCTCATTACCTTACCAATGCCACACCTTGTCAACATTTCAGCAGTCACGCTGCCAACTCCACCTACACCTACTACTGCAACTGTAAAGGAACGGATTTTCTGTAGAAAGAAATAAAATACAGATGAGTATATCAAAAGTGGTCCTCACAGGGTAAAAATGCAAGGCTGTTTTAATGCAGGTAGAATCCTACCTCATAGTCTTTGACAATTCCCATTCTTTTTAACGCCATCAAGCGACTACAAAGAAAAACAGCAACATTATACAGGAAATGCTCTCTACATTTCTAATAGAAATTTTGCTTTTCAGATGTTTAAAATTTTCATAAATTTAAAACCTTGCTTTAAGAATAACCCCACCAAGCACCACTTCAGTTGTAATTGCCAGCTAGATACAGTCTAAATGAGATAATAGATACTTTCCTATTAGCAACAGCAATGGCGTACTAAACCTGCAGAAATCCACATACTTACTCAGTTGGTATGAGTAATGTCAATGAAATCAGGAAGACTCATAGTTAGTTTTGTAAACAAATCCCTGATTTACAGAATAAAAGCCTACACTTTTTTCTTTAATGAACCATATGGCAGCAGGACAGTGTGGACTCTTCCACTGCTTTCTGATCAAATTGATTAGATTAACTTCAACATAGCATTAAAAAAAAAAAAAAGGCAAATCTCAGGTTGTGAGAATAATTGGAAGAATTTTAAAGTAACATTTTATCCTGCTATTGCATTTTTTCCATTGAAAGTATCAATGAAAGTACAAGTATCAACTTTTATTAAAGCAATTAATCCTGAAAAAAAAAATGCTTCAGATTTCCAGAACCTTGGAGCATTAGAAGGGGTCCCAGATGCTCAAGACTTCTCTAAACCAAACTCTGAAATTAGTAACTTAGAGGAATAGGAATAAGACTTTGTGTAATACCAACACCTGTCCTATTTATTAGCAACTTAGTGCAAAAACTCACAGAGTTTCCTCTCTCTTCCCCTGTACCATAAAGCAAGATAATACAAAATAACCCCAATGTACACCCCTGCCAGCCCAGTCAGGTGGGAAACTGGAGAGCATCTCCCCCCTCCTGCCCACAGAGCACCTGCCTTCAGCATTGCCACGACACCCTCGTCAACACACCCAGCCCCATCCCTTAGTTCCCTACCCGGCCTAGCCCATGTCCACACACCATGTCCCCTTTACCCAGACCCACAGTTCCAACCCACGCCTGACACCCCACAACCAACTCAGCCCCTGGGCCTCCTCCCCACGGCTCAGTCCTGGCCCTCTCCCCATAACCCAACGCCCCTCTGCCTCCCCCACCCCCGGCCGCACCTGTAGGGGTTGGAGTCCGTCACCTCCGGGCTCATGGTCTCGATGCGGGCCCGCGGCACCCGCCGCCCGCCCTTCTCCCGAGCCAGCTCCTCCTCCAGCTCCCGCACACGCCGCTCCAGCTGCTCCAGCCGGCTGAACTCCGCCATGGCAGCACCGGCGACGCCGCAGCGACACGTCTCCCCGCCTGAGGCAGCTTCCGGGAGCGGCACAGAGCGCCCTCCCCAACTCGCAACGACGCCTCACGGAGCGTTCCCGTCCCCACCGCGGGGGTCTCTCGCCGCTCCCGACAGCGGGCGACCGGCAGGCTCTAGTGGTGGCTGAGGAAAGGTGCCAGCCGGGGCGGCAACTACTCACAGGGAGCCACTTTCCTCCAGGAGAAGCCACCGGGCTCCGAGAGGCCCGCGGGCCCGGCGTCGGGGACGGCTTTCCCTGACGGACCGAGGCGATGCCGGTTGCCACGACAACGCCGGGCGGGGCAGCTCCGCCAGTAGCGTAGCGGCGCGGTGGGCAGGTGCGCGGCAGCTCCTCTAGCAGCGTAGCGGCGCGGTGGGCGGGTGCGCGGCAGCTCCTCTAGCAGCGTAGCGGCGCGGTGGGCGGGTGCGGGGCGTACGCCGTCGGCGCAGCGAGGGTGGGATGGCGGCGGAGCCGGGTACCAGCGAGGTGCGGCAGCAGCACCGCTTCGACCAGGAGAGCTTGGAGCGGTACCTGTGCAGCCACCTGCCCGGCTTCTCTCGGCAGCCCGCGGGGGCTCTGGCTGTCAGGCAGTACAGGTAAAGGGTGGGCCGCCGTCCTGCCCCGACACCGCCTGTGAGGGGCGAGCGGCGGCCTCCGTAGCTGTTGACGTGGTCCCTCGCCCGTGGGGCACCCTGAGGTGTGGAGCCAGAGCTTGGGCCCGAAGGGTGCTTCTGCGGGGCGAGGAGAGGGGCTGCAGCGTTTCTCGCTGCCCGGCAGGAAAGGTGGGCAGAATTAGGGCCCTTTGCCCTGGTGATGGCGGACAGTGGCCATTGAGGGAACGGCTTGTCCCTTGAACAGCTGGAAAAGTCAAAGTTCGCGGTGGCAGCGAAGGTGACCTTCGGCACAGGCGGGCCCTGTGGCTGTCCGCAGGCAGGCGGTGTGCTGGGTGGACTTCCCGTTGTCCTCAGAAAAACAGGCATTTGGCCCTCCGTGGTGTGCTCTGTTGGAGTACGTGCACGACTGTTTTATTGCCTACTCATCAATCTCAATTTATCTGATTGTTCTTTGATTGCGCAGCAGGTAGGAATGTTCAGAAGCACATACATGGCTTAGGAAATCTGTTTAAAAAGCCTTAGGCTATCACCTGGTAAGCAAATCCATGAGAAGAGCATAACGCTGTGCTGAGATTCCCATTAATGCTCTGAGAGCAATGCATTGCACCAGTGAGGTGCTACACCCAGGCTCCAAAGCCACCGTTGCACAGAACATCTAGTTCATTTGCATTCAGTGAGTTAGTGGTGTGGCTGTGTGACTTCAAATCGGGAGCTGACTATTAGGAAGTTAAGTTATTCTACAAATATGTATTAATTCCTTTGTAAATGTATTAATTCCTTTGTAAATGTGACTTTGACTACTTTATCTGCAGTTATCACTAAAAACAGTAAACAAATTTTCATTGTCTTCTGATGTAAATATAAAACATCCATTGAATTCTCAGCTGTACACTAATCCTTGTATGTACTTCAATTGAGGATACTTAAGGAGGGGAATTCAGGAGAGTAGCTAATGGTAAAATCTGCTAAAATATTGCCAGTTTTTATGCTTTTACTACTTTGTTTGTTTTGTGGTTGCACTTCAAGGCTTCAACTGATCAAGGCTTCAACTCTGTTGCGCCAGGAAGAGTATTTGGCTGTGCAGTACCCTTATTAAACTATATGATAGACTATGCCCTAACTGCCTCAGGGAGAATGGAAATGTCATGGGGAGCATGAGGGCAAAAGTTCACTTGATTTTAATTTTCCAATAGTTGTCTAATCTTTTATTTGACTAGGTCAGAATGTGTCTTAAAAATGATCCAGAATGAGGAGAGGAAGGCATGTAGATTAGCACAGAGCCTTAAGGAAATTTAGGATCAATGAGCTTGATTGGGATATGATGGACAAGGTGTTATGAAGGGTTTAACTAAGTTGTCCTTCTCTTTTACACATGTATGTGATTGACATGTAATTTTTATGATTCTTTGTCACTGTAACATTCATTCTTTAAAACTTTACAGTTATTATAGGCAGTCCCTTAAGCATAGCATATGTATGTGATCATCAGGCTAGCATACAGCGGGGCTTAGTACTAGAATTCATCAGTTATTTGGAGAGCTTTCTCTACACTTACATTGTTCAAAATACAGCTCACCAAAGGATAAGTACAATTATGGGCTAGTGTGAGTTCTGCTCTGTTTAATTTCCTCCAAATTGGAAAGCTTTAAAGTTAGTATCTGCTGCATACCTTGAAAGCATTAATGATGTCTCTTTAGGGACGAGAGGTAAATGCTATCTCCATTTCACAGGAGAACAAATTGAGTATCTGTGACCTTTCCACAGTGAAAGAAGACATTTTTCTTATAGGTAGGAATAGAAACTCTGACTTCCGATTTTGTAGGCTATCAATCACTTGCATTCTTGTAAGACTATATTTGGGGAAAAAAACCCACAAAACAGCTCTTGAGAAGAACCCTTTCCTCTGTCTTGCCATTTTGTTCAGGCCAAGTCATAGTGCATTTTGCATCATTTCTGTTAAAAGTTTGCAAATTTGTAAGTACTTGAATTTGTAAGTAATTGTAACCTGTCTCTTTATAGCTCAGGCCAGTCAAATCCAACCTTTTATCTTCAGAAGGGTGGGCAGGCTTATGTGCTCAGGAAGAAGCCCCATGGCCCCCTTTTACCTAGAGCTCACAAGGTAAGCAACGTACTTCATTAAGCTCCAGATGCTTTGCATTGCAAGTGGCCAAGTCCTATACATGATGGTGCAGCACATTGTTGAATGTGTCCAGAAATGCAGTGAATAGCTGGATCATTTCCAATTTGTGCTATGTGCTATATATGCTATATATGTACTTATGTGCTATACACATAAGTAAACATTTAAGAGGATACATTGCCATTCACTGTACTCATTTATGCTTGGGAACTGTCATTGAACCTAAGTTTCTGTGTGTTCTTCAGGTTGATAGAGAATATCGTGTGCAGAAAGCCTTATATTCAGCTGGATTTCCAGTGCCTGAGCCTCTGTTGTATTGCAGTGATGTTTCTGTCATTGGAACAGAATTTTATGTAATGCAGCATGTGCAGGTTAGTCCTCCAGTGTAAGAGATTCTCTTCTCCTCCCTACTACAAGCTGCTTTTAGATTGTTTAAAGCCTTTCTGTTAGAGCCTTATTCAGCAGTTGCTAGGTTTTATGATATAAACATAAATAATCCTTTGATGTTTTTAAGAAATGCTAGCTATCAGAGATTCTCACTGATTTCAGCTTCTCCAGGACTTACTTCCCACTTTGTCAAAATTTTCAACTCAGTATTTAACCTCTTGTTCTTGTTAGAGCTCTTAGAAGGATGTCTTGAAATGAGTCAATATAGCTTCTGTGAAAAGCATATATGTAAATCAGGGGGAGAAAAATCAATCTATAAAGTTATACTGGATCCTTGGACGTTCTGGGACCTGTTTAGTACTGAAGATAGTAATCTACATACAGTTCCCTTTTCTTGAAAATGAAGCAGGATTTCAGCTCAAGCACTACTTTCAGAAAGAACATAGCACAGCTCTGTCTGTGGTCCATCACTCTGGAGGTGCTGTAGTTGAGTTGATACTTTTTCCGTTAGATTTTGGTGATTCTGAGTGTAAATCTGCTGTATCATGTCCTCCTGGGAGGATGATTTGAATTCAGTCCTCTTTCCTTTCATTGCATCCTAGTCTATCATCAGGTTCACTAGGAAATTAGAAATGTAAGGCCAATTCCTGGAGATTAAGTTAACCTTGCTACAAAAATAATGAATCAAAAGTAATAAAATGTAAAAGCTATGAAGAATTTGAAACAATTTTCTTACATTAAAGGTGGAGAATTTTTCTGGGTTTGACTAGAACAAAGTGGTTCCTGAATGAGAAACTTTGCTATTGTTATATTTACATTTCTAAGGATGTGAATTTACAGTTTATCCATTCTAAGATGGACAGCAGTGCACTGTTTTTAACAAATACATTGTGTATTTAGAAAACAATTATACAGTGACTGCGTTGAATAAACTTGTACACAATACAAAATCTGATTTCTAGATTTATTATGCAGAATCCTTCAGCAAAAAAGTTCTATTCATGCTTTAGCTGTGTAAATATATTGAAGCCATCATGCGAACCAGTGAAACTGAGGAACTTAGAGGAGAGAAGAGTCTGGTTTTTGTTTTCCAATCTGTTACTGGCAGGGTCAAAATTAAAGGAGAAAGTGGAAAAACACACCAGTCTTCTAAAAGCATTAAACTCCTTTTAAGGAGAATGCAAGTGAATTTCATTGTTTGCTTCTTTGTATGTACCACCCACCCATTCCCCTCCTCTCCCTGCCTAGCCCCCCACTCCCTCCCCAAGGTCTGCATTGATATTTTTCCTGGAAGTTACCTGTTAGAGACAACACAGTAACTGGTTTTTTTTTTCTGGGTACTTCCAAGCTTGAGGATATCTGGATTGAGTGACTGAGCTCATCTACTGAATATATCTGTTATTTTAATTGCCTTCCGATAGATATTCTGTATACTAATGATCTGAGATTACTGTGAATCCCTTTATCTGTCCTGGGCAAGGAATAAAATAAATAAGGAAGGAATTTTTGATTGCATAGGGAGTGTTGGTTAACTTTTTTTTTTGCCTTTGCTCCTGAAATGTAGAGCTTTATTTTTCTTCATCTGATGCATACATACCACCAAATATCTGATTTATGATGTTTCTAGGGTCGCATATTCCGAGACCTCTCACTGCCTGAAGTGGGCCCAGCAGAGCGTTCTGCTTTGTATATTGCAATCATAGAAACTCTGGCGTTGTTGCACTCCTTTGATTTACAGTCATTGGGTCTCCAAGGATATGGTAGAGGACCAGGATACTGCAGAAGACAGGTACAGCTCTTCAAAAAAAAATATCTCTTTTTTTGTCAGGTTTTTGAAGATTTATTTGATTTGCAAACTAAATTGTTAATTATTAATGACTTGTAAAAATAACCATCATAATTTAGCTATTAAGCACCTTCACAGTTCAATTATTTGTGCACAGTATAAAGTTACTACTACATTCAGATCTATTCTATAATACTTTATTCAGAGAATTATATTAATTCGCATTTGGAGTAATATTAGATTTGGGCTATGTAAACAGGATTGAAATAGAAAATGTCAGTCTTCATTGCATCTTTCAATCTCAGAGTTCACATTTGCAAATGCAAAGATACTGGGTTTTACTGAATTTGCAGGTAACATGGTAATAGTGAAAGCCCAGAAGCACGTGCTTCAGAGTTTTGTGCTCTTGAAAAACTTGTGAATCAGTTGGAAACTCTGTTGAAGTGTTTGTATTTCTTTAGGTATCAACTTGGAAAAGACAGTATGATGCAGCTGCTCATACAGATATTCCTGCCATGAACAAGCTGGCTGAGTGGTTAGCAAACAACTTGCCACCTGATGATAATGAAGAAAGCCTGATTCATGGGGACTTTAGAATAGATAACATCATCTTCCACCCAACAGAGGTATTTGAAACATATTTGTACATGTTTAGTAGTTTTTGCTCCTCCATTTGTTTGTACTCCTATCATGTAATGGGACACTTGCATGGGTGTTTTAGTGTGTGATACATCTTTGAAAGGAAGAATAGAGTACTTAAATCTTCTCTGTACTCTGTGTATGGTGTTTAGATACCTAATTACAGTCCTGGTTTTCATTGCAGGCAATTGTTACTCAATTTATTCATTAGCTCTAGTCTCTACTTCAAAGTCCAGGAACAAAACATTTTATATGCATAAATCCGATTGAATTCATGCAACTTAAGGACATACTGGAGGCTCACTTCATTAAACTACATAAGCATCTGATCCAAAGTCTGTTGAAATCT
This sequence comes from Dromas ardeola, assembly GCA_013398915.1. Taxonomy (NCBI): domain Eukaryota; kingdom Metazoa; phylum Chordata; class Aves; order Charadriiformes; family Dromadidae; genus Dromas; species Dromas ardeola. Next base: position 79,673 of record VYZM01019390.1, read on the forward strand.
GTGGTATGGCTTCAATTAACAGCAATGGCTTTTGGAACAGGATCTGAATGCATGATATGTGATACTAGTGTAAGCATATTAAAATCTGCCAAAGCTGCTTAGTTATGGAGCATGCATAGATCACAGAGACCCTAAAAGTTTTTCATTCATCTTTAGGGAAAAGGAAGAGGTTTTTTTCTAGTTTGTGGAAATAAATGTGTGTAACCTATCTATCAACACAACTGCATTTTCATAATTTTTTTCCATGCTGTTTGGTGTGTTGTGATCAGAAGATATGCCTGGGATTTGTGACCAAGGCTCCACAATGCCTACTTCACAGCAAAGCAACAGCTCACAGAGATTCCCATTGTTGTACATAGATCAGACACTGATCAGTGTTGATAGACACTGTTTGTAGGCTTAAATGTGCTGATTGACTCCCTGAGCAGAGAATCTGGCAGTCTCAGGGACTCTCTCAGCTGTTCCTGGTGTAGATGAAAGAACTGAACAAATTGTACATTGGTAATTTTAAATAACCTCTGGAAACTGTTCCTGTATATGCAGGAAAGACCATGTAGGAAAGTCTTTTGCACAGAGTTCAAGTAGCCATGGGTCATGGAATAGGCTGGAGGGGTCATTCAGGATGACAGGCCAGATGAATTATAAGAATTCATCAGAAGAACAGTTTGGGGAGTCTCAGCCCATCCAACTGAAGACACCCTTGCAAGGATGCTTGCAGCAGAGGCTTGTGTCACTACCTGGGCAGTAGTTGATTGTCCTGATTAAGAAATTCAATTCCCCATGTAAGTGTTAATCTATGCATAATATTGTGATAAATTAATTTTTTTAGGGCATGGTCTGTCCATGAGTATTTGTGCGAAAGGACTGTGCAGCAGTGTCTGTGCGACAGAACTGGGAACAAAAAAAACCCCAACTGTCAATACTACTGTACATTAGGATATTTTAATTCAAAGATATTTTGACTAGAAGAGTTTAGAAGTTTCTGACAGGAAGAACACTACTCAAAAATGTAGAATTTAAAACAGATTTTCATTGGAAAAATGCCACTATGTGAATGTTAATTTTCTGCAAGTCCTTATGTAGTGCTAAAAGGAACTGGTTTTGCTGTAGGTAGGTACTGTGCGTGTTTTTAATTTTAAACACATAGTAACTGAATAAAGCTGTTGGGTATTAAGTGGGTTGCATATTTGTGGATGGAGAAAATTTATCTTTTAGCATTCACTTGAGGTTTTTATTTTTATTTGAGGCTCGTGTTTTGGCAGTGCTGGACTGGGAACTTTCAACGGCTGGTCATCCTTTAGCAGATTTAGCGTACGCCACTGCATTCTACTTTTGGCCTACATCTATTAAGAACTTAGGTCAAGGAACTTTCTTGGGTTTCAAAGGCACCATAGGTATGAAACTAATATTTTTGTTTAAATGAATTCTAGGGTTGATTTCTATTTGGTATGTTACCTTTATAAACAATAATAAAAAGCTAAATTAATAAGCACATAATTTTGTACTTGAAAAGAACTTTTCCATGGTTTTCTTTATTGTAGGAAACATGCTGATAGTGAGGTTTAAGGTAGTACTGTTCTAATAATCTGTGGCTTAGCCACAGTATGCTGCTTCTGTGGAAGTTTGTTTTGAACCTTTCTTAGAGATGATGGAAGAAAACTAAAATTTAAATATAGATTTTTCATTTATTTAAAAAAAAAAAAAGGCATCCCCCCCTATCCCCATGGTGCAGTTAATTTCCTGACTGGAGTGGAGATAGGGAGCAGTAGGAAGTGTTATGGTTATCTGGAATTCTGAAAGCTATTTCCTTTTTGCTCTCCATATCACACTTAGGTAATGAGAAATGATAAATCATGTTTTTTACTATGTAAATGGAATATCTCATAAAGCTGAAAAGCTGTGCAGCTGTTTGAAGAATAAGGTGGAAAAAATAATAGAAAATATTGACTATTCTAAAATATTATGTTGTTTTTTTGTAGAAACTCCTTCATTTGAAGAACTGGTTTCCACTTACTGCCGCTGCCGGGGTATTAGTACTACTTTATCAAACTTTAATTTTTTTCTTGCTTTGTCATGTTTCAAAATGGCAGCAATAGCCCAGGTAATATACTCACATTTGCTGAAATGTCACATATTTTTATTATGAGTATTTGTAGTTTGGTAATACTTGTTCAAAATATGAATCATATTTAAAAACTAATTGTGACCGTTGCATTTCAGTTTTTTCCTTTAGAAGCAATGCCTTAGATGCTTATGACTGATAACTCTTTAGGATAGAATTCTTGCTACATAAAGTATATTGTGTTAGATACAGCTAACTGAGGAAAGTAGGCTAAAAAAGGAGAAAATGTGGATATGTGAAGTTTTTCTTATTGATGTTCCAGTATGCAAGCAATTTTGTCTTTACCTTTTTGGACTCTCTGGTTAATTTAAATCCCATATTACAGAGAAATAAAGATCTTTCTAAGTTTCTGCAGCTGTCATGAAAGTAGATAGCAGGATAGATAAGTAAGATCCTGTAGGTGCCACCCACTGATGAAAAAGGGCGTGTTGTGGACTCAGATTATTATAAGCATAGGAGACCAGTCTTGAGATGTGATTATAGGAAAAAAATAAGTTTAATTGATTCATTGTTAACAGAAGTAACTGTTTAATTAGATATTCAACCATTGTAAGGCATAAGTATATTTTTACGAGTTGCAGCATGAGCTCAGTGTACCATATGTGGGATAAGTTACCTGGTATTAATTTGGAATAAGGGTGTATATGTGGGTAGTTCATGTATTTGTGGATAATAATCATATGTTGTCAGTTGGCTTAAGGACAGGCTGGGCTTGCATGCAGTATCATGTGCAGACATATTCTTTTTTCTTCTTTTTTTTTTTTCTCTACTTATTTTTTTTGATTTTCATTTATTTTAGTTTAGATGAGGTATGTTGTTTTTCTCTTGTGTGCCAAGCCTCTTCATTATATCAGAAATGGACCGAAACCAATATTAACATACCCCAGTAAAATATGTCTGGATTTTTTCCTATTAAGAATATGTGCATTTAAGTGTTACTTTCATAGTTGAAGAAATCACCAATCTAAAACAAGGGACAATTTTAAATGCATAATTGTACCATATATGCCTTTCTTTTGGTTTTAGGGTGTATATGCTAGATATCTCATTGGAAATGCTTCTGCAGAGAATAGTAATGAATTTGCTAAAATTGTGAAGCCTTTGGCAGAGAGAGGGTTAGAGCTGTCAAAAAGGTAAGTGTGGCCTAAACTATTGCTCAAAGGCAAGGCAAAGCTTTTACATCTTCACTTATTGAAATGCCTGTATAAGGCAGCTTATATTATTGCATTGAATGTTCTTCTTTAGGTCATCTTTCAGCACATCTTTCAGCAACACACATCACAGCATTTCTGGAGAGTTGTTCCGTCAAAGTAGGAAAGGCCAAGAAATTTTGCTGAAAGTCAAGCAGTTTATGAAGCAGCACATATATCCAGCTGAGAAGGTAAAAATTTTTAGTAAACCTATTTATAAGTGGGCATTTTATAACTAGAGTTTATAAAAACGTAAAGCTATGTATGGAAGTCTTGTCCTCTTTTTTTTTTTATTTCCTCTT
>VYZM01019390.1:91094-104811 GCA_013398915.1 Dromas ardeola
GGGGGGGGGGCGGGAAGGGAACACCAAAGAAATAATACTGGTTTTAAGTTTTAAAATTTCTCTTGAAACCTAAACCCCTTACTCAGGTTTGCTTATCCTTCTCGAGTTTAAAGAATTTGGATATGGAGAATACATTCGTAAATAATGAAAGTAGAGGTAAACAGGGATGGAGGCAGAACAGACCATCACAAATTCTCACATGAAATGAGTAACTGACTGCATCTGTGTGTGCAATGCAAAGTAAAATGGATTCAATTGAAATGCTTTCATTAACCTTAGCCTTTGAGATTGTAAGATGCTTGCAGTGCACCTCACTGGTTTCCACATTTCAGTTGAGGAGCCATCATTGCTTAAACTTCTCTGACTCAATTATGTTTGACGATATTCCACTGCAAAATAAAATTTCTCTGTACCTTCATAGCTTTGCAATTACACCTTTCTCTCTACAGCCTCTGCAAACAAAGGAGTACCAGTTGAATGCTGTAAATGCTATTACAGTAAAGTGGATAAGGAATACTAACAGGTTGAAGCTGAGAGGCAAGCAGTAGTATTCTGTGTTTACTATAATAAATTTTGGCAAATTTGAGATATGAGTATAATACAGGGAGATTATGCTTGCTTGTTTCTCAGGCACACAAATACATGCCCATTACATAAAGCACGGCAGTGGAGGTGGTTGCTGAAGAGCAGTAGGAAAAGCTCAGTTTAGTCTCCGTCCCACACAGCGAGCCATGCCCACGTGGAATTTCTTACAGAATCAAATTGCTGTGGGTACGCTGCATCTTACAGCTGGAGACTTCTCAGGATGTTATGACAGGAAGGAATTTTATCACATACAGAACTGCCCACAAGTACCCAAACAGCTCAGAAGCTCTGCTGTTTTTCCAAGTACTATCTCATGACAGATTTACTCCGTAAACACTAAGGCTGTATTCTAAATGCCAGCTTAGGGTTGAAGTTTGAGCGTTGTTATCTTCAGACTGTGTCTTAAGCAAGTCATGTCCTACAGAGTTTTCTTCTTTTCCCGTAATTGTGTTCATTGACTAATTTGCTGAAATTCTTTCTGTTGTAGACTACAGTCCTGCAGTGCCCTATTTTCTTGAAATAAACAGGATTAAGCTTTCTTAACAGCAGTAGCAAAAAGTAGCTGAGAATGAAAAAAACATTCCCCCTTTCTCATCATCTGTAGAGTTTCAGAATTTGAGGCCAATGTTACTGAAAGCATATTCTTATCTGATATTCTGCCTCACAGTTTTTTCAAGCTTGGCTTTTTCAAGCTTGAAAAAATTCCAAATACCATTTCTGTTTTTTACACAAGGATTTAAATGAAGGCTTGACAAACCTTTATTATAAGCAGTATCTCTTTAAAAAAAAATTTTAATGTATTCTGTCTACCAGGAGAAATAAGTTACTGATTGATCTCATATTCAGGGATGCAGACCAATTAAATTGAAAGAAATTAGTAATTTCTGGGTTTGCTTGATATTTTTTTTTTCAGTGAGTCTGATTTCTAAATTGTTTAAAAAGTGTGCTAGTTAGAAATTAGTATTTGATTTGCCTTTTTCTTTAATGAAAAAGTGTGTTAGTTAGAAATTAGTATTTGATTTGGCTTTACTCTTAATGACTTTGTTGGATTATTTTGTTAACATTTCAAAACACTTATTACTCACTGCTAAACTTTAAGCAATGATTACTCTTATTTTAAGTCTTGTAATGTGTCATTTACCCTTCCCTAAATGAAGTATGCAGAATGGAAAGATACAGTAATTCCATGTATTAGTTCCGCAAGGGATGTCTATTCTATGCCTAACAATCTGTGTTAGCAGGATTTTTCAGCAAGGGTGATCTTCTGCAGCTTTACAGTACTTTGAGGAGAGATTCAGACATCAGCAGCAAACTTATCTTCTTTTAGTAGAAGAGAAACTGCTGCAGGGAGAGTTTAATCCACTTAGCCAAGATTAGAAGAAAATTAAAAGTTAAACTGAAAAGATTTGGTTGTAGTCTAAAACACTTATTACAGAACCCATCTGGGAACGCTTAATCAAATGGGGTCACTGGCAAATTTGCTTGAAACAAAACAATCAACATTTCAGTGCAAACTTCAAAAAGTCTCTGTATCGCAGAGCAGTTTGGCTGTGACAAGGAACATGCTCTGCTGCCTGATACGCTTTTGGCTGACCTGAGTTTTTGATGGGAACAAAGTTGTCTAAAAATGCAACAGTTGATATTTCTCCCTTAAAAACACAGTTATGTTTTGGCTAACATACCTATTCAGATCTCTCATTCCCGTTAATGTTGTTTCTCAGGTGCACACGTGTATGTGCCCATTGGATAAAGCAGAGCAGTCCCGTGGGACTCAGTTGCTGTACAGCGGTGGAACAGGCTTAGTTTAGTCTCCGTCCCACACAGCGAGCCGCCTTATGCCCACGTGGAATTTCTTACAGAATCAAATTGCTATGGGGACACCACATCTTACAGCTGGAGACTTCTCAGGATATTATGCAAAGAAAAGAAACTTACCACATACAAAACTGCCCACAAGTACCCGACCAGCTCAGAACGTCGGCTGTTTTTTCAAGTACTGTTTTCTAGGAGATATATTAATAGATAGCTTTGCATGTTTTCTTGCAGAATTATTCCAGCCTTCTATTTAAACACAAATTCAGTGCTTGTGAGTGTTTAAACTTGGCATGGGATTGTATGAATGCATGTTGAAAGAAGTTAATATCCCCAGTTTAAACAGACAGATTTTTTTGTTTAATGAATTAAGCAGTATTCTGTTCTACTGAACAAATCAAATTTTAAGACTGGAAATGGGCACGTGCCTTTAGTGAAATGATGTCCCCCTGTAAAGCCAACTTAACTAAGAATAAATCCTAGCACTTCTCTATATAAAGAAGTATATCACACTTAATATACAGAGTAGTAAATATTAAAACAAAACTAACCTTTTGTCAGCAGACTAGTCGCAGGTACTGCAATTGAGATGTGCTTCAGTGAAATGATCTGAATTGGTCTGACACATTGCATTTTGTCTTCGAGCACCACACCCTCATCTGGAAGTTAGTTGCACTTTCATTTTGACTTGCCAGTTTGAAAAATAAATAAATAAAAATCCTGCTTTCCTGGAAACTTCTCATGTTGAACATGTATGTTTCCTACATTCCTCCCTGTTCCAACCAGGATGCCAGTGTTCTTTGGAAGGTCAAGACTCTCTTACTATTTCACTGTTGTTGTTTGTTTTATTCCTGGAAGTCCAAATGTGGTTTTGGTACATAGTTAAAAGGCTTTTATGAAATCACACATTTAAAATTTGAAAAGGAGAGAAAGAGGGGGAGGTCTGTCTGGGGCAGAGTTACCTGTATATACTTTCCTTAGGATACTGCTGTGCTTTTGGTGGCTGCCTACATAAGGTTTTGAGGGATCCTTATATCCCCTTTTTAAGTAACTTTTTAGGGGATACAATAGAAAGATGAATTTGTGTTTTGTAAGATGGGGAGGTTGCTCTTTCAGTATGTGATATTGAACAAAACCAGGAAGATGACAGGGAAAAGATGTGAAAGCAGGTGGTAAATTGTCAACCAGAGTATAAGCAGATAGTTCTGTGCCCAGGGGGAGAGTTCTCAGGGACTTGAATGTTACCAGTCAGGGTCATTATCAAGTTAGTGTCTGATAATATTTCTACAGAAACTGTGAGTCAGGCAGACACTGTAGAAGAAAAATAAAAAGATGATATTCCATCAATGAGATTTCTTCCACTTGCAGTATGCTGTCTGTGTTGTAGAGTCAAAACTTCTACAGGAAAGGGAAGATGGAGAAGTTCTGCAGTTTATATGCAGACATTAATATTTCTACACTAAGGCATGCACTTACCTGTGCTAGGGATTCCTAAAATGACTGGATCTTAAATTTCTACAATATCTACAGCTTCAAATCAGTATCTTGTGCAAGAGTACCTTATGCAGAGTGTCAGGAACCTTCCATGATCTTCCGGAGCTTTTATTTCCTTGGAATGATCCTGTATCCTGTAGCAGTCTAATGAGTTTCAGTAAATGCAATATTGATGCCAAGCAACACAATTTTGAGCAGACCCCAGAGGTCAGGTTTTGCTTTTTGGCACACTGACTAAGTTGATGCACCTGCCACGGCTGTATTAGCCATCTGTCTGTGCTTCAACTATTTTGGAATATGTGGAAGGAAAGGTTTTTGAAAATGGGCAGCCAAGAATGTAACGGGCAGGTGTTTTCCACATGCTTCTACCTTCATTTGTATTCACAATGAGAAAGAAAAATGAGTTGGGAGAGGAACTGGAGTCTAGAGAAAGAATGCTGCGATATTTGTGCTTATTTCTGCAATGTTTTCATCTTGAGTTATCGCAGCACTTCACTGGTGTTCTTCACAGTGGCAGATAAGACATTTGGGTGGCTTCCAGCATGTCTGCCTCTTGCAAGTCATGTCATTGCTTAGAGGCCTGAGCTATATCTCTTTAAAATAAGTGAATCTCTCAGTTCTGAATGGGCTTTGTCTCAATAAGAGACCCCAACAAGATAGGATAATCAGGGTAGAACTGAGAAAGCTCCCAAGGGAATATCTCTGTGTGTTGCCTGCAGAGAAGATGGTTGCGTTACCAGTGCCTAAGAGGTCCTGTGGGCAGGCTGTAGGAAGGCAGTTCATGTAAATCCTGTGCTGTTTATTACAGCACCTCAGCTCCTCGTAACTTTGCAGGGTGCGAGGAAGGCAGAACCTGTTGGTCAGGGTACAGAAATAATACTGTTGTGTAATACTAGATTTCAGTATGGCCCTATAGGCTCAAAAATAACAAAAAGTATTTAATAAGTAAAAGTGAATGCAGAATGACAATGGATCTTGTTTAACTAAGAAGCGCTTGTGACTGTGCAAAAGTGGAATGAAGGTGAGGAAAAACCCACATTCCTACATGTTGTTGAGAGCAGCAGTTCTCACTGGCACTATCTGAGACTGGAATGACTAACAGCCACGTCCAGTGGCAGGATGGTGTGGCCCTTGCTGATTAGCTGCAGAACCCCAGCATTGTCTCTGGCTTTACTGGTTGTGGCCAATTTGCTCGTGGATACATTATAGTCTTTACCATACATGAACCAGATGCCCAGCAGTGTAATCTAGAGAAGATGAGGTGGATCTATGGAATTCATTGTGCTAGTGGATAGAAATTACTGCAGGCTCTTAGAGGTTCCGCTTTTCTCCATTAGAAGATCCTCATATTACAACAATTAATACCACACTGCCGTCCACCCTACTCAGTCCAGTTTCTTCTTGTAGGAGAGTCCAGAACATGTGTTTATCGGTGCCTTTCCAGGAAGCTGACGAGTCTGTAATGTCACCACAGACCCCTGATCTTCAGCAGAGAGAGATAACCCATCGGTGCAGCAGCCAACATGGCAAGAGCCATAGGTATTCTGGGCATTCAACTAGTAGATTATCCTGCCTTATCTTAGCCAAAAATGTGAAGACCGGACACTGAAAAATAGATAACTAGATTGCAAGAATTAAGTGCTGTTGGCTTCTGAAACCAGGTTCTATGGCAGCCTCTTTAAGTAAAGGTTGTATTGTCCATTTCTGTGCCGCATTTAGTACTCGCCACCACAAAGAACCTGTATGAGTTGGTTGTGTGAAGGTCAGTAATCTTAAGCATGTTACACCCCCTGATAGCAAAGATCAGGCTCCTGATAGGATTGTGCCCAACCCTGTAAGCACATTTTAAAATATCGTTGTCTTTGCCTATGTGAGCGCCATGAAGAGTTAAAAAATATAATACATTAGTTAAACTTACAGTGTTTCCCAGTGTAGCAGTATTGTGGTTTAAAAGTTTTGGCTAGGTTGCGCAGACATATATATGAAAAAGCTTATTAAAAACTTATCAATATGGAAATATGCTTAAAACTGACCTTCTAAAATCTCTACTGTTTCTGTTTGTTCAATTGTGAGTTTCTTGCAAAACTACTTCTAAATTCTGCCAAAATGACAGGCCTTTCTGACTCTTTCCCTCATCCTCCAGCAGCTCCTCTGAATTCTGTAAGTAATGTAAAAATGCTATTTAGAAATAAGGGATTTATTGTATTCAGGCAGTCTGCATTTCTTCCAAAGCACTGGAGTCTGTTTCAGAGTCTTGCTTTAGACCGGAACTTCTTTCTGGCATTTATGGGTCAAAGTTGTGTAAAATTTCTTTTGGATTTTCAGAACTTCAGACTCTAAGGAGTGGAAAGGCCAGGAATCTGCCTCCCTCTGCTGTGTTCAGTTAGGAATAAGTACATATGAAATAGAGATATTCGTTTGCCTTCCAGAAACTTGTACTCGTGATTTAGAGCCTCTAACCAGATGTTTAGTTCTCAGTGAACTCCTCACTAAGTTCAATATGAAAGCTTCTTCCGATTTTTTTTTTTTTTTTCATGCAACACAGTGACATTTACCTTTTTTTGAAGCAGGGATGTAACTTGAGGATTGTTTACAAAACAGTTTTTGTAGAGATTCCAGAAAGTTGAAATATCTTTTGTTGTAAACGTCACTACAAAACAGTTTTTGTAGAGATTCCAGAAAGTTGAAATATCTTTTGTTGAAAACGTCACTTCAAGAAAAATGTGGTTTAGAAAATACCACTCTTCCGTGGAAGAGTCAAATACCCCTTAAGAGTATAACATTTCTCTTTTCAGGGTAGTACGTTTCAAAGCATGTGTTGCGGTTTTTTTGGGGGTTGGTCACCCGCCTCTTGCGGTTGCCCAAATGAGCCAACTGTTTGAGAGCCACCTTTTTTTTCCAAGCTGGTTTATTCCCCCCCATCTCAGGTTTTCGCTGGGATATTTCAGCTCGTTAGCATTGTACAGCTCTTGGGCCACAAAACCCCCCCGGTTTGAAAACAACGGCTGAATAGCATATTGCAAAAGAGGACAGTAAACAGCTATCAGTCTGGCGCTCAAAATGGGCAGCGTTTATCAGAACAAGATAAATCTCCCTCCCACTTCCCAGCCATCACAGTGGTTGTTCTTAGGAGGAAGTCGCCCAGCTCAAAGCCAGGTGGTTGTATTGTCGAGACCAGAGGCTCCCAAAACCGTGTGATAAGAGCTGCCAGAGAAAAGTCATCTTGGTTTCTGACCTCAAAACAAACCGAGTTGATACGGATCAAATCTTGAATTAGATCTCGGCGAAGCTTGTCTTCTGCATTGAGATAGCAATGAAAAATTTACTGTTTGTTACATAGGTCAGGTGTAATCCTGCCGCCTTCTCCCTAGCTTTATTGTCTGTGTGAGACTTTGAAAGGAAAGAGACCGTGCTTTGGTACTAAGAAACCTTTAAAGAAATACCATAGTGAAGATTAAGGCTCTTAGAAATAAGATACCATTTTAATTAGTGGTAGATTAGTAGTCCTTCTCTAGGACTTGTACATTAAAGTGCTAGCTTTATGCTACAAAAACATGTCCCAGATAATGTTATCAATGGCTTGAAATGCTAGCAGATTATTTTCAGGTAATGATTTACACCCAGATCTTTCTTTGAAGTGCAAACTAAAGTCATTTTGCATGAAGGGGGGAAAAAAACCTTAATTCCAGAGAAGTTATGCTGAAGTAGTAGCAAAGTCATCATGATACCCCCTTGACAGCCTTCTCTGTGTAATTTCTTTTAGCGTGATCGTCATTTCATTCCCACATAGATCCTCCGGTCTTTATATTTTTAAGAAGTTTTACTTTTTAAATGGCAGGATTTTACCTTCAGGTATGCTTTTGTATCACGCTTATTTGCTTAGCCATGTTGGAGACAGAAGTAATTAGATTCCATTTCAAGTACCTTCTTGTTCCCTTTTCATAGGAATAGATGATGGAGCTGGATCTGGGAGCGGTTGGATGTTTGGCTTTTCATTGTTCCCCTCCCCACGTCAACTCCCTTTTACATGTTAAGCAATAAGATGTATTTTGTTTCAGACTCATTACTCAGAGTATAAACACAGAAGTAGATTGCATGCTTTTGCTCCTGTATCACGAAAGGAAGAGAGTAAGATTTATTCGTATTAAACTTCATTTGGTTCTACATTCAGATTTTTATAATTGAAAACTATTTCCGTGTTTGTGACTTTAAGGTGCTGGGAACCCAAATTGCAAAGTCGCAATTGTAATGGGCAAAACCAAAAACTCCTCAGCATCCAGGTAAGGATTCCTAGGAGATTCACAGAGTTACCTAAAACTTGTTTCCTGGAAGAGTCACTGCTTGCAAAAGTTTTGTTCAGTGAAATACCATGAATTGCCTTGATCCGTTGGATGTGCTCGTGAATTACAGGGGAGTTTTAAACTTATGCATGTGTCTGTTCAGAGAAAAATGTTGCTGACCAAGCTCCTGCTTTGCTGTCAGCTCCTGATGGCTGAAGCCTCCCCACCTTTTCACTGTCACCAGCTTGCATCCACATGCTTCCCCCTGTTCCATTGCACTAGCTCCAGTGTTCGTGCAGCTGTGGGATAAATTGGATCAGGAAATTTTGGGGGCGTTCACTAACTTCATCTTGGTCTCATTAGTTTTAGTCTGCATCAGTTGTTCAACCAACAACTATCTCTGGCTTACAATTTATTTCGTAATTATAGTACATAGAACAATTAACAAGAGTAAGAATTGCTTGCTTAAATGATAATAAACCCAAAACTTCTCAGAGCTTCACTGAACAGAATGAGTTCAAGTGGCACATCAGAGACCTGAAGTTATCTACCAGGTTTTTCACAAAGTTATCTGTAGGTATAGAAAGTTAAGTTTGAAACATGAGATGTTTGTTATGTGAACTTGTGCGAGCAGAGAGCATTGCACATCTTTAATCAGACCTGGTCATTCCATTCCTATATGTCTAAATATTATACTTCCCTCTTTGTGTTTAAAACAAATATGTTGTTTAACTCTTGTTACCAAACTAAAATTGCCTTTTACAAAAACTTATGCAAGTGATGAATAAAATGCTTTGTGACCGATTCCATTAAAATCGCATAGCTTGTGATACAAAAGAAATGGAACATTTATATCTCTAAGTTGGATTTTAGCCCAAATTCCACTGCTTATCTTAAGTTTTTAGAGTTGGCTGGGTTCCACTGAGAAGTAAACGATAACTTGCTTACAGCATACAGGATGGATTATCCGACGGCTGTGCAGACAGTGGCAACTGTTGAGCTCTTCAAAGCCGCACAGAAGTTCATGGAGGGCATTCTGTGATAGTGCACTTGCTAGAACTGGCGCCTGAATTCAGGCACGTCACCTCCAGTTCTGTGTGACTGCTAACTGACCTTAAAGATTCCCAAGGAATTTAAGCACAGGGATTCTTTTCCTAAACTATAGGCATGCCAAGATGATGATGAACGTGTTTTGAGAACAAAAAAGAAAAATGCATGTGTGGGGGTGGGGAGAAAATGGACTGGGTGATACAGAAATACTTGCACGAAAGTGACAGAAGTACTAGTTTTTTGGTCGTGGTGCCTTAGATGCCAGTGGTACATTTTTACTTGTTGACTAGTGATTCAAGGAGCGTTGCAGGATGCAGGCCGCGCTGCATGCAGGCAGGATGGTTGCAATCGGTATAGGTAAATCTCACCATTGGCTTTATGTGAGTGCTAAATTGAGGATAGAAATTAAAAAAAAAAAAAAAAAGTGGAGGGAGGGGACAGAAGGGGACCTCAAACTTAATCGTAACTTGTGCATTTTGTCTTGATCAGGTACGAGCAGCACAGTATGATTATTGTTCCCATGGACACTCCGGGGCTGAAGTTGATAAGACCTCTCTCAGTGTTTGGTTACCTGGGTAATATTTATCACCTGGTGATAATCAGCTGTATGCATATTAATTTGCTAGCAGTCTCACAAGCTGCAGTGATACTAATAAATATGGTATATGAAATAAATCAGTAAAATGCATATATAAAGTGTTAGGAACTGAAAACCTGTATGTTTATCTTCCTTCGTTTTACGCTGCTGTTGTGTTTTCTCTATCCCTGTAGATGAGATCCATGGAGGACATTTTGAGATACACTTCAATGATGTGCGAGTACCTGTCTCCAATATAATACTGGGTGAGTTTCTGTATTAATTCCCTTTTAATACATACAACAATGAACGCAGTTTTATGAAACGGTGGTGTATTTTATGAATCACCATAAGTTATTGTAAACAACTACGGTTAGTTGAGCCGGGATCTCAAACACATGTAAGAGGGAGCCCACTCTTCCTTTAGCAGTTTACCTGCTGCTTGAATGTAACTTGTTTAGAGCAGAAAGGTGATTGAAGGAAGCAGGACAGCTGTAGCTGTAGGCTTAGCAGAACCGAAAAAAAAAAAAGAGCAAAACAATGAGCAGGCCGGAACTATGACCTTCTGCATGGAGAACTTTGCTCCACTTCTCTCACTTACTATAAATCCTGATTTCTTCTGTTTCCTCTCTGCTATTTTTATTTCGCTGAAAGAGCTTTCTCTCTTGAGTAGCTGTAGGACCTGGAAACCTCAAAGTCTTCCCCCAGATTCTCATACCAAATCTCATAGATGTATTTTTCAATGTAAGAGTAACAACATTTAAATTAAATTGGGGAAATCAAATCAAACCCTAAGAAACCATCTTAGAGCGTGCTTTGTGCTGTAAGTATTATTAACAGTGTGTCCATGTGGACATAGTTGGAATACACAAGCAACAGTTCTGCAAAATAAACTTCTAAGAAGCTCGCTTCTAGCTCTGGTGCTGAGAGGCCACTTCTGCTCAGAGCCATGGATCATTTCAAGAGGGAATCAAGGAGTCTGCATGCGCCTGTTTTTCTTTCCAACCAGGTGAGGGCAGGGGGTTTGAGATAGCTCAAGGTCGGCTTGGGCCAGGCCGTATTCATCACTGCATGAGGTCCCTCGGTGCCGCTGAAACCGCTCTACAGATAATGTGCCGGCGCGCAGCACAGAGAGAGACTTTCGGCAAGAAACTCTATCGCCACGTAAGCGTGTTCCCTTTTTGTCTCAATTCACGTGCTCCAGGCATCACCCTTTGTTTTGCCCACACAGAAGCTTGCGACTCTAATAATGGACACTGCAATAGGTGTGCCCTAAGCTTGAATGCGTATTCATAATGCCTCAAGTGGCAAGGGAAAAAAATCCCATTGCAAGGCTCCTACTTTTCACTGTAACCTACAGGATTTTTTTTTTTTTTTTTCCTTGCAATGAATTGGATATCCGTTGCTGGATTTGAATAGCTTTTGTCACCGTGGTTTTTTTTCTCTGCTTTCACTCATCAGTTTGGACAGGTATTTTTTCAGGCATACAGCTTATGTTTCTGTAGTTACAACGTCAATTCACCATTTTTGTGTATCGAATTTGTGACCTAGACATCTCCATTCATGATTACCAGAGACACTCAAGAGTCTAAATTTCACTAAAAATTTTACTTTACAGACCAAACCAAGGCCATATTGGGATATTTGGTTTTCTCTTGCTCTGGAATTGAAATACTGTTTCATGAGAGAGCGCTCTCTAGAATAATAAAAAGATGACAGTCTGCTTTGTATAGGTCAACTACTAAGCACGGATGGTTCCTATCACATTTCAAGAGTTTGTCAGTCTTATCCAACAGATACGATGACTTTATTGGAAAAAAAACAAGTAAAAGCAACAGAAAGAGGAAACTGAATTAATGTCTGGCACAGGTTACAGAAATTTGTTTGTACAGATCCAGAGGGAATAATCTCACATATCCATTTTCCAGTCACGTCATTGCCAAACTTCCATTCACGACCATAACCTAGAATTAATGAGTTGGATGAGGAGCACTCTGTTTCTCAGAAGCTCGTTCAAGTAAATTCAATGTTTGATGAAGCCCCAAGGCAAGACCTGGGCGGGGGGGCAGCTGCGTAGCCAGCCTGGGTTATCCACAGTTTGGGGACAGCTAGGGAAGCAGGGAGACGCAGGCTGCCTTGGGTAACAGGGTGACTGTCACCCTGGCAGTTAGTTACACCCCCGGGAGCTGTTGCAGAAGCACGTCTGAACACTTCCACCTGGATTCAGACCACCTTTGCTGGCATGAGCTAAGCTGAGGCCCCAGCCTTTGTGCTGAAGCAAGCGCCACGCGTTTGCTCATGTCTCCTGCAGCTGCCCAGGCTACAACATCCAGGCTGGAGCGTGTGCCCGAGGCTGGCACAGGCTCCAAACAGCTTTTGCACTGACGAGCATCACAGGAACATTTTTTTTTTTCTACTGTGGTATGTTGGCTGCAGATGGGAAGGGGGAAGGGCTGCCAAGATGGTAACTAATTTATCCTCACTGTGAACAGACAGATGCAGCAGGCACCACCCTGCAGCTGTTTTCCTGGGTGTGTAACACACCATCAGCGCTAGTCTAAGGAAACCAGAACTGATTCTTCTTCTCTTTCACTCCCCGGTTTTTGTATCCTGGGGCATGTTACACGGACAGATGGCTGGAAGTCCTGGTAGCAGCCAAAAGAAAGCAGGGAGTACAACGCAGGCTTTGGAGAGCTTCAGGAAAATGGCTAGCAGGCTGCGGGTCTGACCAGGAAAAGAGAGTTCGCCAGAACCAGGAGTTTTTCCCCTTTTCCGGTTTCCTTCAAGGAATAGAACTGCTCTGTCTTTAGTATTTCTGTCAGTCAAGTGTTTTCATTCCTTTTTTTCCTCGTATTAGATTACCTGCATCAAACTAACTTTAATTTACACAAGGGTGTCTCTAAATGACTGAACATGCACACGCCGAGGAACAAGGCCACCTTCCTTAGGGCAGGGTGAGCCGGACACACTAGGCAGCATTAACTGACTTTTCTGCTTGTTGGCTTTGGTTTCTGCAGGAAGTTATTGCCCACTGGATCGCTGAATGCCGCCTTAGCATAGAACAGGCTCGACTGCTTACGCTGAAAACAGCCAGCAAGATTGACATGCTGGGCAACAGAAAAGCCAGGAAAGAGGTAAATTTTTCTTTGCCAGCCTTAGGCTAGGACTTGAGGATGCAATACCTGTGCATTCAGCTGGTATTACACAATATAAGCTAAAACTTATTGTTAAAAGTTATCCTTTTAATCATACAGCATCATTTTATGTTGAAAGTAAATGGCCTTAAGATGTGCTTTTGGTTGTCATGAGATTGGAAAGCATTCCCAGTTAAAAGCTTTGAGATCAATCTGATAAAAGTATTTAAAAATGAAAGAAGTTTTGCTCATTTGTCTCAATACAATGAGATAGTTTGGGCTGACTGTCTCTCCTGGAAACAGTTTTATCTTACCCAGGGAACAGGAACAGCAGCCCTCTCATCCAATCCAAAGAGGAAGGAATGTTCTGTAAGATCCCGGTCTTCAGTAGAACTGTTAGATAAGTATTATCAGTTGCTTATGAAACTATTCCTGGTAATATGTGTTATCTTCTAATGACAGGTAGCCATGACCAAAGTGGTTGTCCCTCGAGCTGTGCTTAAAGTGATTGACTGTGCCATCCAAGTCTGCGGCGGAGCTGGAGTTTCCCAGGATTTTCCTTTGGCTTTTATGTGAGTAAAGGGAGACTTAGCTGTAGATTTTAAGTGTTCTTTTTAAGATATGTTTATAACATCAGTACATGCTGTTTCACCGCAGGTAACCTGAAATAATGGTCCGTATGCCTTTAAGCTATAAAACTTAAAAGAACCGCTTTTATAATTAAATTCCAATGCAGTCACATTGCTTTACCCTTACAAAAAAAAAAAAAAAGCTGGCACTAGACC
>VYZM01019390.1:104832-118416 GCA_013398915.1 Dromas ardeola
TTTTTTTTTTTTTTTTTTTTTTTTTTTTTTTTTTTGTATCAGCAGCACAGAAGATGTGTTTCTAAAGCTCAGTCTTATCCCTTATGGCCTTGGGGAGAAGCAAGCCTTCTGAATCTCCAGCCCACACATCTCAATCCTGTAATATCTCTGTGTGATAGCTCTGCTCAGAGAGACTATTGTGAGGAGGATGGCTATAGCAAAAATAGTGCAGAGAACTGGCTTGCTGCTGGGGCAGGATTAGAAATCTCCCCCTAATTCAGCTCTTCCAACACAGGTTTGCTTATATGAGGACCTTGCGCCTGGCAGATGGGCCTGATGAAGTTCATCTCTCAACAATTGCAAGGTGGGAACTGCTCGATCAGTCAAAGAAACTAACTGCAAAAATCTAATGTCAGCATAGAGCCATCTCAAATGGATGGAAGATTTAGGAAAGATTTTGTTCAGTGCAATTATGTTTAGGGTAAAATTGGACGAATACAAAAACTTGATTCTAGCTTGAAGCAATAGATATTCTCTCAACTTTTAATCACTACACTTAATCAGAGACTTGTTTTTAAAAATTTGCAGAATGCGATGTAAATACCAGAATTTGTCTGGGTTCTTTATAACGCTAAATAAAATTTATTTTCTAACAGTCCTAAAGTGCTTTATTTGCTCTGAACCAAAGCCCTCTTTATCCTTTTATCATACACAAAGCAGTTTTGACTCAGCAGTTTCACCCAATTTAGTTCAAGCTTAATTATTAAATTGACAGTTAAACACTTAGGGTAATGCCTTTCTTTTCCCTTTCCAAAGTTCAGCTGCATCCAACCCTCTCTTCTCCCCAGTTCCTGCTCTCAGCTGCCCTGCTTTTCACTGATGCTGCACTCAGTCCTTCCCTCCCCTCCCCTCCCCTAAGGCTGGGGGCAGTGCAGGAGGTCAGCTGGAGCAGTTTGTCGGCTACTCCTCTGCTTTGTTCCTCCAGATGCATCTCCTCACCTTTTTCCTTACAGATGCCCCTTTTGTCTTCCCTTGCATCTTTCCTTCAGTGTCTTCTTTTGTGCATCCTCACAAGCCTCCTCCTGGCCTCAGCTGCCCCCACCCTTTCTTAAATATGTCTAAGCATAGAGGTGGTACCTTCCCTTCTGAGGAGCTGAAGTTTTGGCTGGAACCAGCCATGACTGGCACACAGTTCCTGGCCTCCTCTGCAACCAAAACAGGCTCTGCCATTTATGCCCAATACACCTTTGTGAAGTTCTCAGAGGTCGGAGTTCTTCAGCTCTGCTTCTGGAACAATCCTGTTCGACATTAGTTACTTGCAAGAGAACTTCTTCATCCAGGCAGATCACAGCATGCTGTGCCAGGGGTAGTTCTGCTTCCTGTCAAGTTAGGACAATCACTTTTCAACTTACATAGGGCTTATCAACAATTAGTTTAAGGATACAAGTGTTTACTTTTTGCATGAACAAACAAACCACCTTAGCGTAGTGTTGGAAAGACGACGTCCTGTTTGGCTCAGTCTTCAGAATGAGACTTCATCAGTTCTGTGCTTGAGCCTACGGCTGAGCCTTCACCTGAAGGGTGTTCCAACACAGGCTGCTGAAGTCAGTCAGGGTGGTACAATTCCAGAGTACCTAGAACTGAAAGCTTTCCTCAAATAAGTTTCTTACCTTATATCAATTCATTATACCTAAAAACAAGATTATAATCTCTCTTGAGAAGGCAGTAATTACTGTTTATATTTCCATCCATCTTAGTTTCCGCTTGCTTCCTGCCAAGAGCGTTTCCTAGGAAGTTGACAAAGTCAGCAAGTCAGTGGCGGAAATGCATTTCAAACACAAAACGCTGTACCACTACCTGTGGCTTTGGAGTTCTGCTCCAGGCTGTCAAAACCTGCACAACGTGTTCTTCCAAGCAAGAAAGCCCAGGAAACCTATTTAGCCACACTGAAATTAAGGTCTCTGACCACCCCTATCTCTCACACCCTCAGAGAACAGCAACATAAGAACACCACCTTTTATCTCATTAACAAGGCTCTTAATTCCCTTTATTTTAAAATTTTATGTACATATGAATGATCTGTATAATGTACACTCAATATAGAAAGTTTTTATATACTGGATAATGTATAGAACATTTCACAATTACACTAACTTCTTACATAACATGTCAACTTTAAGTTTGTTTTTGTTTTGTTTTTTTTTGCTGAAGCTGTGTCAATTTGGTCAAGCCAGTTATACATACGAATGTCTAATGCTGTTTGATCTCAGGAAGAGGATAATGTTAATGATTAAGGACATCAGTGAACTGGTGCAGGGACAAACCCTTTGCGAGTCATGTTCAATGGGAGTGATCACATCAGACTGGGAAAAGAAGGGATGCCCTTTTTGGGGGGGGGGCAGGGGGGGTGGTCGGTGAGGTCAAAGTGATTTTAGCCCAATTCCTCTAGACTGTAGCTCAACTCCAGTCATGCTAATTCACAAAATATAAAAACTAGGAAAGTTTGATTCACAGTCTTGTAAACAAATATAAAGGAACAAAATGTGCTTATGTACAACAAGAAAAAAAAAATTCTTGTGTACCCATTTCAGCTGATCCACAGAGTGCTTTCTTGTGTTACAGTGTGATAGTTAGAATCACTGACTTTTTCCTACAAAAAAAAAAACCCAAACAAAAAAAACAGTCATAGAAAAAGGAATAACACTGTCATTAAACACTTGGAAAGGCAGTAAGTT
Organism: Dromas ardeola; assembly: GCA_013398915.1. Lineage (NCBI taxonomy): Eukaryota > Metazoa > Chordata > Aves > Charadriiformes > Dromadidae > Dromas > Dromas ardeola. Next base: position 107,547 of record VYZM01019390.1, read on the forward strand.
CACTTCAATGTGTTGGAGGAAAAGTGCTGTTCCTCATCACTGGCCAGTCTGCCTTCCTGTCTCTTTCACAAGAATTTCCAGTCCTTAGCTGACATCTCCCACTTCGTTGTCTACCGGGGGTGGTACATTGGGCATTACAGATGATGTCGTCCCTGCAGTAAGGTAACCAGCAACTCCAGGGCCTTTCAGGAAAAAAAAAAACCAACAGAATATTGGTGATTAGTTTTGATTCTGAAGAGTGATTGAACAGCTTTATTGCCTCTGGTAACACTCAAACACATCATCCAAATCAACCAGACACCTTAAACAAGAACATTTAAGAGTTTTCTTTTCAATTCTTTGGAATCTAGGAGCGCTAGGAATTAAGGCATCTTAGTCCACTAAGTGGAGTAGCTTGTGGAGACCATTCCCAGACTTGGCTCAGCACTTTTTATTCTGATGTGCCAAGTAAGTTACAAAGGAACCCCAGCATTATCCATCTCACCTGCCACCATGGAAGTGGCAGTAAAGAGGGGGTGGCCTTCCTTTGCTAAGCAAAGGGCCTGCTGCTGAAGTGAAATGAGTTCAGGCCCGCGTTCCACTGCTGGGCTCCACATTTATGCTTTCAGTGTCGCAAAGGTTTTCCCAGCCAGATACTTAAAGGAAACCCAATGGGCTGCTGCATGGGCAAGCAGAACTGCCTTAGGCTTGTTTAGGCACTTCTTTGTGCCTTCAGTTAGAAAAAGTAACAGCATTCTGGGGATACACAAGCTCTGCATCAGAGATAGTGAACTCCTTACGATTAATAAATCTCTATGTCAATTACTATAGGGGCGGTCAGTTTTATACTGCAGACAAAGCCCCCCTCATTCAAAGCCTGGAGTTAAAGTTTAGTCGTATAGAAACTTTCAACAAATGCAATAAAATCTCATGTTGCAGCATGAGCTGTTTCAACAGCACCTCTTATTAGATTAATGATTATAGAAAACTGTCAACCCTCAACATCTTCCTGCATCACTCCAGCATTCAACTTGATATTAGACCTTCAGCCTACGCTGCTAATCTTCAACATGGTAAGTTCTGCAGCGTCCTTTACTCTTCCCCGGCCCTTAGGTCATCCTCACTAATTTCTCCTAAATTTACTATCCCCTCATGCCCCCCACCTCCCTTGTCACGCTGCAGCCTGGAGCCACAACATCAGGGCATGGTTTGTCTCCTTGCAGACAGTCCTACACTACTACTGCAAGCAGGAGAGCAAAGCAAGCAGTGCCTTTGGTGGAAAAAAAAAAAAAAGCTGCCTGGCTTCAGAAGGGGACTTCTCTTTGCCAGCCCATCGGTGGCACCTGCCAAGAGCCAGACCCATGTTTACATGTGCTGGTGCAAAAATTCCACTGGTTCTCTTATCCCTCAACCTTTGCCATTACGGAGGATTCCTAACATGCTTCAGAAGTTTAGTTCATCTGTAGTACCAGCAGGAGTATCAGGCAATGCAGTTGTTAGTTTTCTGCTGCTGCTGCTTGAAGGCGGCAAGTTTATCAGCGTTTTGCACTTTGGGACCACACATTTGTTACAGTTCTATGACATGCAGCTATTCCTGGGAATGCAGTGAGTGCAGGGTGCGTTTTGTGAGATGGTATCTACCTGCTTTAGAGAGCTACACAGAAGTTAGCAAGCTGCCTGGCAGAGCAGATCTAAAGCCCACTTCTCAGGTGAAGGGGACTGCTGCCAGTTAGAAGGGAAGGAGAAGAGACACCTGAGGGAAGAGAAATAAGCAAGGGAAGTTTCAAGGGAAGTGCAAACAGCAAAGCAATTTGAAGCAAGAGATAAGGCAGAATACAAGATAAGGCAGGTTAAAAAACAAAGCTTGTAATTTGGTTTCCATCTATATTTAGCATTTGTACAGCATCTTCATTCTACATTTGCAAGCACTTAAACATTAGGCAATTTAAATGCAGTACAGGCCTTAAGGCAACTGGATAGCTATATTGCCCCCGGTCTCAAGCTTTACCGTGTCTGCTATGGTTTCAGTTCCTATCCAGTAATCAGCCAGCATTTATTTCATATTTATAATTTATAATATTTATGAAATACCAAGGAAATTTGGTACCAAGTGTTCTTTGTCTAAGTGGCATTAAATAGTGCAATAAACAGGAAACTCCTGTTCAGAGCTAAAGCACAACACATCAAGTGTTGCAACATACCTACTCTAAAAATATTAAACATCTGCTTCTAGAATGTCTAATTCTTGACTTGAAATTCCTGACTTGCTTCATTTTCTTAAAATACATCCTAGTATCTCACAAGAAAAACTCTCTCGTCTATACGGCCATCTGATTTATACCTCATTAATTCAGTTATGCTCAAACGCTTTACCAAGATTCCTATATTGGGTTAGATGAAGAAGTTCCAGGCGGCACATCAAAGTGTTCGTATTGACTTGTCACAAAGGACTTTAAAACCTTACCCGAGAGGCTAAACTTTTAAGACCAAATGATTGTTCAGTTGATGGCTATTGAGGGGTGAGAAGTTTGCCTCGTGTTGCTTTAGACAAAGTTTGCTACAACATCATTACATGAAATATTTTCAGATACAGCAAGTAATCTGTGAGAGCGAGGTTTCGGACTGTGACACAGCAGAATGTAGTCGTTAAAGTTGTGTCTATCAAGTGCTGCAGGGTGAGTGGGGGAAGAACCGGAATTTGATTTGCTGTGATGTAACTGTTCTAGCATTGTGTCTGTGCTCTGCCATTACCAGCAAGGAAGTTCACATTAGTTGCTATCCTTCGTGTATGCACAGCTAGAATGCTCCTCTACACTGCCAGTGGGACTGAGGTGGCACTCCTGGGGTGCCATTTCAGTCTTGGTGGCACCAGCAGGGGACTCACCCAGTGGGCACCACAGATGTGTTTAAATATATGCTGCAAGCTCCCAGTAGAGGCAGACGGCCATTCCCACCGGAGAAGGGCCCTGCCAGCGCACCGAGTCTGACTGGAATATGGCCTCACACTCCCAGCTATTGACATTCAAACCGTTCCAATACAACAACTACACACCTAATACTAAAGCAGCATGATTCCCATGATAATTAATACAGACAAAGTCCAAGTGATTTTGACGAAACATTACTACTTCTCCCTCAACCTTGGAAAACAATTTGTTCTGGAACTAAAACAGACCAATCCTGCAAAAGCATTTAAGATTACTGTCATTCATTAGTTCTGATTACATCTCTGCTTTATCACTACAGGGTATTTGCAAGACTTGCCAGTGTCCAGATTCCATTGCTCTGATATTTTAGAAGTAGGTACAGCAAACACTACCCAGGTAAATACATTCTCAACCACAAAAAAAGTTTGGCTTTTGCTAAACTTTCAAAAGCATTTCAAAAACTTACTGTATTTTTACAGCACCGAATGTTCAGACCACATGATGGCACTAGATCCTGAGGATAAACACTATCTCCAGAGTCAAGTCTGACAATTAAGTAACAGTTCAGGATGATTCAGGACATAAATAGGAAAGGGTTGCTAACCTGTGAGGTATCCTGCTGTTTGTGTCTCAGAAATGAACAAGTCATGTTTCTGATCCTTGAAGGCACTCCACACAGAAGAACGAGACAGAATTTCATTTACCTACAGTATTTGAAGAGATTAACACAGTGAACAAGTGACATTTGTAGTGTTCTAGGGGAACAAGCCCATTTTCTAGAACCAAACCATTCCGAAGGGATTACTAAATAGCATGGCAGTAGGTTAGGCTGCAATGTGGAACAACACATTTCCAAGGAGACTGTTGCAACTTGCTTTTCCACTTGAATTGCGCAGCTGAACACATAATGCAGAAGACTCATAAAGAAGAGTCATTTAGCAGCTTGACTTTCTCTCTTATTCCCTAGTTAGGTAAAAAAGGAAAAGCAACCCTGCAGGCAGCCACTTGCCATGCATCTAGAGCTTAGGTAGAACAGGACTTTTCCTGTACTATAGCAAAACAGGGCCAACTTGGAGGAAAGACCTATCCCTAGTTTCCCTTCCTTTGAGAAAATTTTCAACACAAGGGTAAGAGAAGGACACCAAGAACTAGCACAGTTACTGGGACAAAGTTTACCAACTTGAATATACATCCTAACACCACGACAGTTGTCTACAACAGCATTTATCCAGGAAACAAGAAAGCATTTACATCTCTAACAGAAGTTCCGAAGAGTTGCCCGTAGAAGCCTACTAGCTTATAGAATGTTTCTACACTTGGGATTTGTCTTTTTTATTAGTGCTTTTCACATGCATCAAACCAATGACTTCTCCACAAGAATGAGATGGAGATGTTCCAACCCACGATGACTTTGTAGTTACATTATATTAACGTTTTAGGTGGAATAATGCACTTGAAAGCCGTAAGATCAAACAAGGGATGTTCAGAATTTGATCTTCCAAGCGTACGAAGCCCATGCACAAAGCCCAGTTAAGAGCTTGTCAGTACTTACCTGTTCTCCGTACTGCAGGCTGCGAGACATGGATTTCAGAGTTTTAACAATCTGAGCTTTTGTTGCAGATGGGCTTTCCAGGTTCTCAAGACCAATACCTTCAAGCAGCTTTAGAAGGTAAGGGACCAAATCTGCTTTCAAAGCCTGCAAACACACCCAAATAAGTTGTTTTAACATGGACTAGGATGTTCCATACAGATGTTTGACATTACTAGCATTAGTGTGAACCAAAAGTACCAACAGCTATTAGTAGTATGTTTAGCTAGTCAATTTTTCCTGAGCTCTGAATACGTTCAAGAGGAAGCAAAGACACTGTCCAGCAGTTCTGCTGCGTCTAGATGTAAACTCAGTTGAATTATCTGGCATTCCTGTGCTATGCTTTCTCAGCACACGCAAGCCAACACTAAGCATTAAGCTTCAATGCTCAGGTAACATCCTTGAACAGGTTTCCATTATGGATAAAGGACTGACTTCTGACTTCCCCAACACGGCAAGCACATTAGTTAAATGGCTTCTAGGAAGCCTCTGAGACACTTAAGTTGAACAGTACCTCTGTTCTTATGAGCAGAACCCAAATATAAAGATATCACATTTTTACAGTCTGAGAACATGCTACTTACTTGGGCTACTAAGTCATTTTGTTCCTTCTGAAACATTCGATTAAGTGCTTCACAGGCTACACCAACTATATCCGATCTCTTTTTCATTCCATTCATGAGAGGGCTAATGGTCTCTAGTGATGCCATTGCTCGAACACAAAGCTACGGAGAGACAGAAACATCCAGAGTACTTTATTTTATGCCAAGATTGATGCGGTCAGCCAAGACCATAAATTTCTCAGTGTCTTTAACCTATCAATTCCCTGTTAATTAGCTGTAATTCCCTGCTCATGTGCTACATAGTATTTCTAGTTAGAATAATGCCCTTCTAGGAATACTACTGAACAATACAAGTAACTCCAGTTATGCTTTTTTCTCCCCTTGAGCACTTAAATGATTCAGTACCTCATTGTCAGACAATACGTGCATGACACGAATGGCACTTTTAGGAATGGCATTGTTCTTGTGATTCATAGCTTGGATTATCTTGTGAAGATGACCAAGCGGAGGAACTTGATCAGCTAGCTGAGGCTGGGCACTGAACAGGCACACCGTCGCTGTGGTAATGGTTTCTAAAGTTTCCCCCTGCGGAAAACCAAAAACCAAGAGAAAAATATAACTCAGTAAAGCCTTACACAATAATAGTAACATTTCTCACTTGCTCTGCATGATAGATTTTTTTCTCCCTTAATGCTTTTATCATGTCATTTTGCTTTGAAATCATTAAAACAAGAAGTTCGGGAGTGTGATCAGCTCTAACAGTGGCAGACTTTCACTAGTTTCATGAACACGGATCACAGGAGTTTCTAAACTCTATTTCCAGTATCTAGAGAAACCAGTGTCTGGCTGCAGCCTCTCCGTGCACAGCAGCTCATGTGTTAACATGCTCAGTGAAAGCACAACAGCACGGATGTTTAGGCTGACCACCATGCCTTAACGCGTTCTGCAGTCCATGCAGCAGCACTTACCACACTTGCTGTATTCTGCATGCCTCTACAAACTACTATTGCATCTTCATTAAAGATGTCTGGTTTAATCAATGTGCAAGTTAAGCACCTCCCTGCAAGTCTAACCCGGGATCTGTCTGAATGCTGTTTAAAATTCCATTTTTAGTAGTATCATTAAGGTACCAACTTGAACATTGTTCTCATTCAAACCGTTAACACCCTAGTTCTACTGCATTGCAGTAATCATTAGCTGGCAGCCTTGTATAGGTCATATCATTTACATCAGAGTGGGAAGTTGGTGTTGCAGAAGGACACTAAAAGTGTCAAGAGCTGAAAATTTTTAGGTAGTGTAGAACAAGTGCCATTTTCTTTGGCTGGTCAGTCACAGAATAATTAAAGACACTTATTTGGTAAGCCTCATCTCTACCACAAAATAAGCCTCTAAGACTTACTGAAGCTAGTTCTGTGGCTTCAGGGACTTTAAAAGCACTGACTCATATTCAGAAGTTGCCTAGACATATCTACATGCTTTTACTGAGAGTCAGAAAGCAGACCAAAAAAAATCATTCATGTTGGGAAGAAAATGTTAGTCAGATATGAAAAGGCTAGTAGCTTAAGACTGCTAAAAAAATTCAAAGAGCAGGATCAGAAAAATCATCTTACATGGGGGTTATTTTTCTCCAGTAGTTCAGTAAACTTTTCCAACAGTGCAATGAGAAATTCTCTTGGTTTCCGTAAAACCCAGGCCGGCTGGGCAATAAAAATCCTTAGGAAGACTCCCCCCACTGAAAGTTCACCTTCTGCCTCACCATACACCACAGCAAAGTCTTCAGGCAGCTGTTGAATTGTAAAGTAGAAGGAGGAGTTATTGGCAAAGGTATTTGTGAGAGCTGTAATTGTTTCTCTAACATAGTGACTAAGTGGTAAGGGCCACTGAACTAACTGTATTCTCCAAAACAGAGCTGCGCAAGATCAACAAACACTTCATCTTGAAGGAACACGAGGTGAGAAGTGAGAGTAGAAGTAACAGTGCAAGTGGACTTTTCTTTCAAAGAACGCAAGTAACTGAGTCTACAGCTATACTAGTGGTAAACGCTGGTTCAAGAGAAGTACCAGCAACAAGGCTGGCAACAGCCCTTTCCTTTCTTTCTTGCACACTTCAGAGGAAGGTTTCTCACCATCGACCTAGGGAAGTTTCCAGTTTACACCTGCATCAAAATAGGCATCCTGCATGTGTTTAGAAGTTGTTTTAATGTTGAACTAGACGACTGCTGGGAGAAAGTCATGCCTGGCCTTTCACAAATACTGTGAAAGGCTACAGACTGAAACATCTCACTGATTGACCTGATGTGATGGAATGGCTCAGGACAATCGTTTTTGAGACTCAGTGGCTTACTAACGTTCCTGAACATTTACCAAGAACAAGTTTACTATGTACTAAGTGACAAGATTTTTTCCAGCAAACCAGTATTCTCCTTTGTTGCTGACTTTTGATAAGTTTTAGAACAACCTGAACTATCAGAAAATTCAGGGTATTACTGGCGAAACCACTGTCAATGAAGTGTCTGATTTCAAGGTACAAGAAGCAATGAAAGCATCAATTCAACATTAAAACAGTTACGTTAGCACAGCTGTGAGTTCCTGTTGGTACTTTAAGAGCAAAGCCTGTCAGAGAGTTACATGCATGCATATATTATCGGGTGGCTTATAGTCTCCCTGGACACACTCAAAGCAGAAACAGTATACTTTTACCTTCCAGTTAGTGTCAGGGTTGTCCCTCTGAAGTTTAAAGTGCCTTTAAAAAGAAAGTAAGTTTTAACAAGCAGTAAAAGAAGCAGTCGTCTTCCCTACTTGACACCTCAGTCTCCCTCCATCATTGTGAAGTAGTTCCAGTTTCCAAACCCCGTTTTCTCCCCATTGTAACCCCCTCCGAAGTCTTACAGCAGTGAGCAAATACCTGGATTGTGCACAAACTGCACTTGCGTCACTGAGTTATGGTACAATATACAAACAGTGAATAAGTTTCTTTTCACTGAAGTCTGGCTTGCAAGGATTCTACTTTTTACAGGCAGAGCTCCGTCTGACAATTCTTCTATAGCAACTCTGGTTTACTGCCACTAAAAGAGGGTCTCAGTTAAGGAAATACTTAGCCAGTAGGTCTCCACATACTCAAGCATCATTTCTCGAACTGTTGTTGATACTCTCTCCCTGGAGTTGTCATTCCAAATTAACTCAGGATTTTCGTGAGTTCCTTCAAAGATATGAACAGCAGCTTCCGGGTTGTCTCTCATGGCATCCATGAAGACTCCAGGTAAAAATTTCATTAATGTAATTCTAACCTAGAAAGGAAGAACAGAATTGACATTTAGGATACCATAAGACAAACTAACTGACAGAAAAATAGAGAACTCCAGAAGTCCAATTATTTGTAGTGCTATAATGCCAACTGCTAGAACACCACCACAAAATAAAAATAGTGCTATCATTTTAAATCGCAATAGCAGGTCTGAAATCTAGGTATCCACTGTTAAAGTCGTTACAAATGGAAACCAAACTGCTTATAGTAGCTACAATAAACACAACTGCTTCTAGAAGTCTGCTCAGATTGAAAGTTGACTATTTTGAAAAAGCCAGATTGCTCTTCACATGAATGTTTCAGTCACAGAAGAGGGGTTTTTTTGTTCTATCTTTACAAAGAGGCAGGTAACATCAAGATAAGAGTTCCAACAAGAGCTGTCAGGATTCTTACCTTTGGACCCACCAACTTATCTGCAGTCATTTTGGCAAAGAGCTCTGCTGTTTGTGCTCGGACCTGTGGATGAGTTGAGTTGCAAAACATATCTAGTAAGTAGATTAAAGCACCTGTACAAAGAGAGAGGAAACATTCTCATTTTTTTCTGCTCACAAGTAGTATGACTTCACCAATTCCACACTCAGAGTTCTAAAGGGAAGAGTAAGATTTGTCCATTGTATTTACTTTAAGCCCAGTGTTGCAGAAACACTTGCTTTCAATATAGTACTGTACCTTTTGCCATGGCCTCTTTAATTATTTTTGTGCTAGATGTCAAAGCATACAGAGTTTCAAGGACGAGTTGCCGACCTGTCAAAATAAAAAGTATTAAGAACTTCGTGCCATATAGACTATTAACTAATCAAAGATGAACTAAACCAATCTTAACAGAAAGTTGTACCAAGACTGCAATAAAGCTTATGACAATTGCAAGCTTAGGGATTTCTGGCTAAATTCAGTTAGTTAAGGAATGTAAAATCAGTCATACATTCTAGTAAGGCGTAACTTCTTAATTATATGTTTACTACTTAAATTCCCTAAAAGAATTAGTCAATGAAAAACTACACAATTCAAACACAATCCAAATACCTGCAATTCATGTGTTTCAGCTCATACATTTAAGACAAACAGGTTACATAGAACATTTTTTTTTTTTTAATCTTCCCCACTGAAATGCTGTTTTATCCTAGAACTCAGTAGTAAGCTCAGCCAGCTGCATCCTAATTACTTTCTGAGTTGGAATCCCTTTGCCTTGCAAGACTAAAATTTATATGGTACCTACTCGAAGGTAAGGAATGCAGGAGTGCCAGTAAGTTAGCAAGAACCATTGCCTCAGCAATGTTGTTTACACATTCTTGGTTACTTGTTACTATGTTCACTACCTGTAAAAGATGAGAAACAACACTTGAGTATGATTTCAGCTGTTGAGACATTGTCTAGAAGATGCAGTGTATGATGAAGTCTGTCACCTCACTGGCCAATGTAGCTACTATTTACAATGTTTATTCCTGCCACCAAATCGTCTTGTCACCTCAGGGAAGAAGGGAGCCAAAAACACAAGCAAGAAGCTATCACTCGTTCCTGCAAGGAGGAACTAACACCTTGGAATCCCGATCTTGATACTTTTGAGGTGCTACTCCAACTGTTACACAATCAGATTTGCTTATACTGATTATGGAGAGCATCCAGACAGGGGGGCAGTTTGGTTTTGTTCTGTTTTGTTTGGGTTTGGATATTTGTTTTACCTCCAGAGCCAACTGCTGCACCTGGCCAGCTCCATGAACACGCAGAAGGGAGAATATCAACTTGAAGTGACCTATGCATTCACACTCTGAACCTGCAAGAGACCAAATAAGTTATTCTCTTCATGTTAGCCTACGCATTCACCGAAGGCCATCCCAAGCCCACATTTCGCTATACAGACAGGTGTTAAAGTCTACGTGACCACAAGTTCAGATATTTTATTTATCACTGGTCATCAGTACTTGTCTTCAAATACACTTGCCCTTTCTGATTCTGCCAGCTCAGAGCAGGGTTGCTATCTGCAGCAGGAACAGCTGCCTTCAGGGTTATAATTGCCAAATACAGAGAATCCAGCCTGAGAACAACCTAACCAGCGATTATCTGAAGCCAGGACAGCAACATGAGTTGCTTTTAGAACCAACACCTAATACAACAGGAAAACATTATAATCGTGTATCTCAGGCTTTTCCAGTCTGTACATTGATAACTGCTCGTAAATCTTTGTTGGTATTAGCTGGCCACTCTCAAGAGCATCTTCTGCTGCTTTAGTAAGGCACTGATATGTTTTTAGGTGTTTACTAGTATGCAGTACTTGGCTCAAGGGGTTTTTTGCTTGTTTGATGCAAGGAAGTTTAAAAATCAGCTAAATTTCCTTTGAAGGATTACAGAAGTTTCATCCAAAAGGTTTGTGTCTTCCTGGCAACAGCAGGCTAAAGTTAAAACCCAATGTTTCAGAAAATAAAATAGATAAGGCTAGGATTTCACACAAAACTAATACATCTACTGATAATGTTCTCCAGGGAAAAAAAAAAAAAAAAAAAAAAGCAAGCCTA
>VYZM01019390.1:118440-136724 GCA_013398915.1 Dromas ardeola
AAAAAAGAAAGCAAGCCTATATGACTTCTCAACAATGCTAAGGTCTACCAGCTAGCAAAACAAGCTTCCTTCTCACTGGAAGATGAAGACTACAGAGGTCCGCATCTTTTAGGGCTGTCCACAAGAAAGCCTATCAGGAAAGTTCATTTTTAAGCCTACCTGGGTTGTGTTTTATGACGTTTCTCAGAGCCTCCAGGGCCATTTCAACTCTCCGTAACCGATCCCCATGTTGATTGGACTCCACTTTCCCAGTCTGTGTTATTGCCATTAGCGTATGAAGGTACTGTGCTTGTGAGCCTATGTAATCCAAGAGGCTTGCAGCAAAGGCTTTAGGAAGCTTTAAATTAGAGGCGAGAGCATTTTCAGCTGTGTGATGGAACAGTATTCACACGAGAAGAAAGCATATCCAAATAACTTTTCCTACATTTCACATATCCCTTTCTTCCAAACAGGGAGACAGGAAACATTTTTCTATTATGATCACTACACCATCTGGAGGACATTAACCCTCTTTACATCTAAACATATCCTTAAAGAACTGCCACTACTTCAACAGCACGCTTAAGGTATGTGTCTGTCTATAGAGATGGACAGCAAAGCCAGAAGGCAGAATCACTACCTCCTGGAATTACTGAATCAACCTGACTTTTTTGCAATGCGAGCTTGTAGAGAAAAAGCATTAAGCCATTCGAAGCAGCACATTTTATGACAAACTCATTGCTTTTTTTTTTAATTTATTCTGCTCCAATAAAGAGATATCCCATAACATGCTCATCATGATGAAGGAAATTTCCGTAAGGTTTTGTATTTTCACCATTCTGTTTGCACTGACAGATAGATAAAGAGGAAGAAGTAACATTCCAAATACTAGTTTAAACAAGCAGGTTTTAGCTACATCTCACCTCTAGCTGGAAGGTAGGGACCTCATTGTAGACTCTAACAAAAATCTCTCCCACAATAAGTTCCTTTGCATGGTCACCGAAGACAAAGTCAGATCCATAGCTCTTGTCACAATCGCCCTTTAAGCGGAGATAAGCAGCAAGAGCTCAGACAGAAAATAATCTTGTAGAAAGCGTAAAGCTACAACCCGATAACAAAATAGACAATACTTGAACAGAAAACTTAAAGCTTTAGCAAAAGTCAGAAGCTCAAGACAGACTGAAACATTACAAGAAATAAACAAGCAAACACTTAGGGTTTTTTGTTTTCTTTTTAAGACTACTGAATGAAGAAAGTGACTTAGGAGTAGACAACAATGGATACTTGTATTAACTATACCGCTGCATTAACAAGTGGATGTACCAAAACATGAAACAGTTTTTAAAAAAAACACCACCACAGTAGTGGTATTTCAAGTAAAGAGCATCTTACTCTCTTAATCATGCTTTCTTGTTGAGATTCCAAAAACTCGAGCAATTCAGCTCTTGTCCCATTGTTCCAGATCAAGTAGGGGTTCTCTGTGTTACTGTTAAGCATCTTCAGAGTCTAAGAAATAAGTAATTTACATGATGCAACAAGTTTACAACAGTTTTGGATCATTCTGCACAGTAATCAGTATGTTTCATGATATTAATTAATCCAGTCTCATTAACAACTAGACCAATTTCATAAACAAGTTTAAAAGGCCAAGTTTCCCACATACTGGAAGAACAGTATGTGTAAGTTATTTGGTACAGTACAATCTATATTCTAGTTTTTCTTTATTCTACTTTAGACCACGCTTACTTCAGATTCTCCTTCTATTTTTGACAGCGAGCAGCAACCATCTGCAGTACCTCTTTGTAGATTCTTTGGCACCATTTTTAAAAGGAGAAGTTTAGCCTTTGCTCTCCATCATCATTATAACCTTAAACCTTCAACAATTAACTCAACTTCTTTGCTCCCGTATTTGTTTTGCAAGTATTATTCTACAGCATACTGTTCGGGTCCATAGTGGTTGGGGCTAAGCCAGTTCCTTTTCCTTGCAGTTACTCCAACTGCAAAGAAAATATTACGCTGCTGTTCTCTGTATCAGGTTGGTCTAAAAGCGTTCAGTGTTTCAGAAGTGACCAGGTACTCCTTCCATAAATCACTAGAGGAAGTTTTGGCCAACAGATGCTTACCTCAGTAGGACTGACCACAGCGAGTTTCCTTGCAATATAGGGTGTCAACATTCCAGCCAAGCTTTTCCTGATCGTTGGGTTTTCAGGTGTAGCTTGTTCTTCGGAGAGATACCCTCCAAGGCGACTCAAGGCCAGGAGACTGAGCTTAGCAAGGCTATTTGCTACCTCCTGAAAAATACAAGGACAGTTATAGAAAAAGCTAGAGCTTGCTGAAGAAATATTAGAATAGCTAGAGGGCTGTTCAACATTTTTGCACCAGAATGAACAGAACTGGTATGCCCTATTTATCTGCATTGCTAATTATGCACTGATGTCTAATAAAACACTAGATGCTGCAGAACAGCACAATACGATCACTGTGTTTTAGGCTTAATAAATGCAGTTAGACACGAGCACTGAGGAGGAGGAAAAACTAGGGCACCAAGAGGAGTCAAAGCTACAGAAGCTATTTAGTGTAATAGCTTCTGACCAGACAATAGTTCCTGCTAGCACCATCAAATGTCAGCATAAATAAGGCTTTTATGATAGCAATACAAGAGTTAATAACTACAGTAGACTGTTCAAAGCTCATCTCATCCAGTAGCTGAGGAAGAAATGCCATACTTAAGAGCACCACCATTTAAGGAAATGGAAGTGTCATGTCACTTACATAGCTGTGGGGCAAAGGGAACAATACAGTCCTAGACATTTCAGATAAGGTCATGGTATCACTAGACAACCCCTTCAGTTGAGCCTCAAGAGAAAAGAACTTTTTCCTCTGATAGCACAAGTTTACTTTTTTACTGTTCACTGTAGATAAAAGTCTCTTGCATTAAGTCTATTAGAAACTACAGGTTTTGCAGCTTTAACATTTGAACTCAAAACATGAGCTACTCTTAAAAAAACCCCAAAACTCAACCAACAGTATTTACACTACTACACAAAAATCCCTTTCCAGAACTGCTCTGTTAACATTACTGTACATGTAATTCAATGACTCTAACAAGTATATGAATATACTTATTTTGTTAATAAGACATGGCAAGCAACAACTGTTGGTGTCTGAAAGCATGCACCTTGTTAACATTACCTGGTGATTTGAATCTTCACTTTTCTGAATTCCGCTCTCTTCTAGAGTATAGTCATAGTTGAAGAGGTAACCCAGTAAGTACCAGAGAACTCCAGCTTGGAACAAGTGCGTTTGTAGCCAGTAATCTAAAGCAAAGGAGCTAACACACTCTACTCCCAAAGAAGCTACTCGTGGTATGTTCTGAGGGAGGAAAAAAGTTTGCTTTAGTACTTGTGACAAAAGCAAGCCAACTGGCTTCCTTACCAAACAGAGACTTAAAGCCCAAATTTGCTAATTCTAGAGTACTACGTGAGCAGCATAGAGATAAAAATTGAAGTAGACAGAACAAGTTAAGTGTCTGGTAGCCAAAAAACATGGCTAATTAGTCCCCATCCTTCAAAGGAAGAGTACTTGAATAGCTATTTCATTTAATTAGAAAGGAGCATTGATGAACTGGTGGAAAAACAATTCAAGAAGGTGGAAGAGATTCCCAGGTGAGTGTTTCATGGCAATACATGCGTTTGGCAGAGACGAAAGAACACACAAACATCTACAGTCAATTATTATAGTCTGGTTTTACAGTCTTCTGTTTTCACATACGCCATATGAAAAAGATCAAGACAAGCTTCCCTTTCTTGATTCTGACAAAGTTCAGCAATCACATAACATGAGGTAAGTTCTAAAGAGCTAAATGGCAACAAAACTTCCTGAATACTGTTCCCAGAGTTTATGCTGATTTAGGAGTCTATCTGCTTATGTAAGATTTAGCTCTAGTACTTTTATCTGCTGATTTAGTACGGTAAACCAATCAGCTAGACATGTCAGTTAAAAGGCAGAAGTAGCCGAACCTTTGTAGTGATTGCATTTTAAGTCCACTAAATGGATTCAAACACAAGCGTTGAGAACAAAGCAGTAGAGTTCTGTATCCCATAATGATTATCTGGGATCTTACAGAGGCGTTTGATCAGTCTCTGCAATTGCCCCATCTCCCTTAAAAGCAGAACATTCCCCTAAACGTTTAACAGTTAAATACCCATTTAGGCAAAGGAAAGGAGCTCTTACCTTGCCATAATACAGTAGTCTACAGAGGTCCTTAATGATGTTAGGCATTTCTGTAATCTTCTCTCTGCATTCCTCAAACTGAGCTGCTACACTGTAACACTTACTAACATATCCACATACCTACAAAAAGCAGTACTTTATTGGTTCCAAGTGGAGGGGAAATGCATGTTTACAATCCTATTTTTTAATATATAATATTATATCAATATTTTATAGGTCCACACACACATGTTTATTATCATATAATATATATACACTATAACATATATTGTCTTCTGAGAAACTGATTCAATTAAGGTTGCTGCAACTTACCTGTACAGACATATCATCTGGTTTACTAGAACGAGTCAAGACCGCTACACAGCGATTAAACGCTTCTTGCAATACCTGTGAGGATTGGATGATGTGCAAGTTCAGTCACAACAAAAACGGATAGTGGCTGGCAGAAACAAAACATTAGCTGGTAAACCCATTTTTAATGGCTGAAGGGAAACATTTGACAAAATCTGCTGCTTGCTCAAGTGGTTTGTAGGGCCAAAATTCCTCGCAAGTGCTGATACTAGCCTTTGGTGCTTTAGAGTTGATAGCATTCTCACATGTGAGCTACTACATGCTATGAAAAACCCTTCTGTTCAAGTGACTTGTTCACATTTATCTATTCTTTCACATACAGAATGCAGCAGCCCTTGAGAGTTTTGTAAAGAAGTAGAGAAACATCATACGTAGTTTATCTACAGTTCAACAGACAAGCCTAGGTCCAGAAAGGGGTAATACTCTGCAAGAAGCTTCTCCTACGGCATCCAGAACAGAGACACAGAGACAGTAAAAATGGACAAGTGTCTCAACAGGACCAAAAGTGATTCTCAATTGCATCCGATGTCCTATGCACTGAGGATCTAGGATTTTTAGCTGTGGAAAAAAGTTAAGACTAAAAATATTAATTTCAATAAGTTTATTTCCATTTACCTCAATTCCATTTTCTCTTCTCAGTTCTTCTGCATTTAATGCTGAACAATTGACAGTATGAAAAGCAAGTTCTGTAGCAGCAGGCAACAGAGGAGATTCTTTGGAAAACAAAAGGTCATCTGATGTTTCAATGGTAATAGTCTTTATTAGCATAGGATAGCCCGCATACTTGTAAGGTTTCAACTCTAAGAGAGAAAAAAGCCAAAGTTTACGTATATGCAGAGCCTAAGCAATTTAAACCACTGCATCATTATCAGTGGAAGATATATCAGACATAAGGACTAGGAGTCAGAAAAAGCCAACACCTGGGAAAACTGAAGCACGACAGAGCAGTACACACAATCTGACACTGTCACATAAGACTACTCATGCTAGCAGCTGACAGAGCTTCATGGAAAGAAACTCATTTAAGTTTAAAAAGACTGATCTCCAGCTCAGCAAGCCCCTAAGCTCAGAGCCTTCCAAATGCTGCTTGCCTGAAGATTCAAACTGATTAGTATCGGAGCACAGAATTTCAAAAAGCTATTCATACTTTTTTTTTAATTAAGTTTTACTGAAGATGAATTTATTTTATAGAAGAAAAAACCCTGTTTAAGCCCTTTACCATAGCTACATAACGCTGCGGCAAGCCAGAAACCAGATCAACAGAACACAGACTCAAGAACAGTGGAGGTTAAAACTGACCACAATGGCCGCTAAAGAAATGAACATGAAACCTTATTCTAAGACAGAATGCTTACCTTCCTTATGCCTGTTGAAAAGGATGCTTTGAGTTTTCAAGATCAAAATTATGTTTTCTGGATCTGGCCCATCTATCACCTTGGCAGACTTTGTGCACAGAAACTCATATGCTTTATTAACTTTTTCAAACATATCCTGCAAATAAAGAGGAATAGTCTCAAGAGCTGCTAAGAAGCCCCTAAATTACACGTCTGCAGCATCAGTTTAGATGCAGGTAAGATAAAGCATTCCAGGTTATTAGCCACAACACCAGTTTTGTTGCCTTATTACATTTCAGAAAATACTCTGAATAACCTTAAGAACACTGGTTCACAGATCAGTTTTCTTCTGTCTCCTAAACTCCGCCATAGGCACGCGACTAAAACTAAGTCAATTCCACTATGACAAAAGTTGTAACTACAGTTTAATTGATTGTAAGAATGGGCAGAGGATGCAGTCTGTTTTTGAAAGGGAGCAATTAGCTTATTTAGGTCTGGTGTAACTCTTTAAACCAGATGCTTTCTGAAATGTAGGTCTGACCTGATTACATCAGTTTACAGTAGAAATCCTAATATTCCTTGATTGACATCAGTTAAATTACTCATCTATAGTACTAATTTGTATTCTAGTATTCATCTAGGGCATAGTTTTTAAAAGTGAAAAAGAAAATTTAAGTGGGCATTTCAGAATTCTTAATACACATAATAGCTGAATTTGTCCCCACTTTATTAACACCATAAATCTGTGTTGTACATACCCTGCCTTCTGGATTCTTGTCTGGGTGATATTTTTGTGCCAGCCTGAAATAGGCTTTCCTGATCTTGCTTTCCTCATGCCTATGAGAAAACAAGTCTCATTACATTGAGTAACATTAAATTAAAAAAAAACAAACAGAAAAACAAGCCTGGATTCTGACAACAGTACTAATAGTTACTTCAATTAGGTGAAAACTATAAAGCTCTCATATTTCAATTTGAGAATCCTGCTTCACCAGCTGACACTGAATGGAGGTAATCATGTGGCCACAGAATAGAAAGAAATTGCAGAAATAGAAAGTATTTTAGTATCTCTTGTACTGAATATACTAACCAGAAGGTGCTCAAAGTCCCTGAATCCTCTAAATGAAGAGACTAAATGAGCTAAAAGTGGTAAAAGTTAATAGTTCATGATTTGTAATAAGTGCACTGTTCTTGAAGGATAAAAACACAAGTGCTATTAGTTCTCTTCTAGAGGCCTAAAGTCAGAAACCCGTGGCAAGATAGGAAGTAAAAAAAATCCTAAGGATATTACCCCGAAGAAAGAGGACAATATTTGGCAGGGGGAAGAAGGATGATTAGAGAGTCCAAGTTCCACTTTGAACATATTGAGGTTCTACCATATTCTTTGCTCACTATGGTTGAATCTAATGCTTGTCCTGTAAAACAGCCTAATGAATGTTTTGAAGCAGAGCTGGAAGCATTCCACACACACACACCCAGTATCAGTTTATCTGAAAGCTTTGCAATTATTCCCTCAAACACTGAAGCTGAATTTTCAAGCTTGGTTTCTCTTTAGATAAAGCAATCTTCCACTGTGAAGGAGGTAGGTGCTAGACATAACTGAACTGGTACCACTTATTGGTTGTGAGTACTGAGACAGGAAGCTTCAGTTTCCTCAGGATACAGAGTTTATGTAAATGTAGTTATACAACTCTAGATACTGAAAACAACTTACTGGCCTTGTCCTTTGGGAAGGTTAAGTACTTCATAAGCATCATCTATTGACATGGTAGGTGGCTTCTTTTCTACCTCCTTCTTCCAAGCTTCTAGTGTATCTTTCAACAGTTTAACCTAAATAATTACAATTTATTAGTGTTTCATTTATGCTAACACCAGTACATGTCATCTTTTTTAATAGAGTGCTGCTTTATTAATGAATCCTTATCACCCATCATCCTAAGTTCAAAGACCTAATCCTTTTACCTTTAGTAATTATGGTTCCCTCTCCAGTTCAGGAAATGATTAAGACTTTGCTTCACTGCAGTACTATATTTTATTCAAGATGAGAGCACCTTAAGATTAAAATGTCTATTTAAGAGTCACATTAGAAGGAGAATCACTTAAGTGATACGCAGTTCACATCTCAATACTGTAAAAACTGCAAAGCAGCTGCATGAATAAGTAAAGCTGCTTAGACAGATCTAGACCGTAGACTTGTACCAAAAAGATCTCACCAAATCAGCTAATGTACTGATACCACATCAGCTGTTTCTTGTCCAGGGCGGACAAATAAGAATCCAGAAGTGATGACCCCCGCCCCCCCTCCCAATCACTTGAGGTTCATTGAAACACTATCTGAAGTTTATTGGATGCTTTATTTTGCTTTTTTAATAGTCACCACAAGGATATAGTTAACATGTGGTTGCTATATGGAATGAAGACTATTCTGCTTCAACATTAAGAAATGTTTAACATATTTGCTTGTGAACTGAAAGTTAGGATCAATCAGTTACTTACAACAAACCTATCATTTGATTTCCTTAATTTTTGTTACAAATCCCACTTTCGGGACTATGAAAGGTCAAGAACTAAATGAATCCTAAAATACTTTTTACTTACTGGATCTTTAATTGGCCAGTCTGGAAATCTGACTGTATCACAAAGATGCTTGAGGTAATAAATGTTACAGAACAGCTCATTTTCCAGTTGTGGATAATTGATCACTGGGATAGGACAGTATTGGTAAAGCGCTCTTGTATTGCTTTGAAGACGAGGGGTGAAGTCAGCAAGATGAGCAGCAATCTTCTCTATCATAAGACGCCTAAAAATGACAAAGTTTGGTTTAACACTTGCCAAGCAGTCTTCAAACCTCAGTGACTGTAAAAGTGTGTTCAATGATTTCTTATGAAAAGATTTTCCTTAGTAGTTTCCCACATGTCAGAAGGGATTCAGTCCTGTTCTGTTACAAAGCTATTTCAATGCCATGAAAATTAGTTCATTAAGAACAATGTAAAGTAACATTTTGCCCTCCCTCAACACCTCTTTACTTTTTGGGAGACCCTAAGAACATATTGTAATATCTCCTACAGAGGCGCTGGCAATAAATGAGATGTTAAGGGAAATATTCCACTTCCCACTGCCAATTCCACTCCTCCCCACCCCGTTATTTTTGATAGAAGCAGAGGGCAATGCAGGACATTACCCTTGCAGAAGGCAAACAGGGAGAAGTAATGAAACCATGGAATCCAAGTATTTTTGGCATTCTTTAGAAATGTCAAAGACAAGACCTCTTCAGCATGAGATGTAGTTCAGATTTATTTGTCCCTCTGACAGAAAACAATTACCTCATTTCGTTGCTCCAAATTGCTTCTGGAGTGTCAAATTCTCCAAGGAATATCTCAGAAAATTTTTCTGGTTCATAGTTTTCTAAATAACACACCATTGCTTCAGGAAGAATATGTCCAAGTATACTTCTTTGAACTATATCTTGACCTTTTGTCTACAGAAGGGATCACATTGTCATCTCAAAGGTAATCTGAATTCACTCTTGCTAATCAACTTGAGATCAAAAAACCCTCCCCCTTTTCCCTTATAGTTCTTAACTTCTAACTCTTGAGAACTTTGAAAAAGAACAAGCATCAAGTATTGTTATAACAACTACAGGTGGTCTGCAAAACTATTTGGAAACAGAGGTAGTTACTTTTGTAATCTACTCACTTCTTCAGACTTGAAGGCTTGTTTTGTATGTGTGTATTTCAAAAACCTAGAAGAGAAACAGCAGTTATTTTCTCTTTGATTGATACTTCAGGCACCCTTGAAAGATAAGCAGACCAATATAGTCCAGCTGGCAAGTCTCACACTTTTATTTTGAGATAAAAGAGTAACAGCAACAATTGAATGAATCTCTGTACAGAGTCCATCAAATCCTTGGGAACTCCACCAAGTTAAGCACTCCCATGTTATAAACGTTGCCTTATGTTCATCATTTCAGTTTGAAAGTCATGCTCCTGGAAAGCTTGTTTTCTCCACACGCACACAAAAAATGAAGCTGATAAAAACACAGACAACCTTTCCTTAAAAGCCTCTCCCTGCACCATTAAGATCATCATTGCAGGGGTGAAACAAGATGATCTTACACTAACTGCTGACAGTCCTGTTACACTAGAGTCATCACGTAACCATGAAATCATTTCCCAATGCATTTTGCTACAGAAGAGACTTAACTGGAACTGTACAATAGCTTTTTATGAACTATTGCATTTGGAGGAAGAGTACTGGAATGAACTGCAATAACCACCTGCATGTGCAGTGCATCTGTGTCAGGCAGTACAGACTGATTTTAACTGTTTTAGGCTTCAATGCTAAAACAGGCTATTAGGTTTTCCACCACTTCTGGTAACTGCTTACTATTAAAAACTACACAAGGATATCAGTAGCCTGTATTACTACTCCTCAGTGCCTGTAATGATTTGTTCCTCTACAATAAACCATACCCAATTCTACTGTTAGAACTATATGATCAGACACACTCTCGTTCCCTCCCTGGCAGGGTTATAAGCAATTCACTTTTTTAGTGACTGACTGGACCATGTGAAGGCAATTCTTCTAGGGGGTGTCTGCTTGCAATCTCATGTTGGTTCTAGCAAGCCCCGATCCCTGAAGCGCTTAGAGCAACAGCCCTTGTGAGCATGACTGGTAAAGAGGTATTTTCTAGCTATTCTTTTTCCTCACCTTGCAATAGGAAGTACATTGGAACCCGTGTACATCATGATAAAGAAGAATACTCCACTCAGATAAAAACGAGGTAACTGAGGGTTATCTTGCATGACATGAAACAGCAATATAGCGACTTTTTCCACAAGGATAGGATCAAAAGTCAGTAATAGCTGAAATCAAACACAGGTATTTATATTAGCTGCTTAAGCAGTGCAAGTTACCTACCCAAAATTTAAGTTTTAGCTAATTCAGTATTGGGACAAGCCAGTAAACTTACAATAATTTCAGTTAAAGAATACTTCAGCCCAAGAATAGTTAAGTTCAAATCACAGAATGTTTAAAGATGAAAGACACCTTGACAAGAGGTCATCTTGTCGAACCCCTCTGCTCAAAAGCAGGGTTACCTACAGCTGGTTGCCAAGGACCATGTCCAGATGGCTTTTCAGTATCTCCAAGGACAGAAATATTTATTAATGAGTTATTGGCTGAAACAACATGAAATTTGTAACAACACCCAGTGAAATAAACAACTGCTTGTCCAGAGATCTGCAGGATGTTACAGATGTCATTTGATATGTTTGTCCCACTTAAAGTATTCACACAGCAAGTCAGGTTTTCCTCATTTAGATATTTTTGAAGAGTTCCTTACCTGAGTGATATGAGGAAGGCAAGTACTATCTGACAACAGCCTCTTCACTCTAGGCAGAGGTCTTATAATAGCATTGTCTTGATCCCTAAAAAAATAAAGTGGCACAGCAGTAAGCACTCATGTGCCTTTTCTCTTTCAAGAACGAACAAATTTATTAAGCCGTAAGTATCAGGCTACTGAGATCATACTCAGTGTCATTTTTTTTTGTTAACTTCAAAGTTTATTGTTAGACTTGGTAAGTGTGGTTTAGCGTCATACATTAAAGCAGCTTTGTTTTTAACTTAAATAAGAATCTGCCTGCAAGAGTAAGACTATGCTGCTGTGCATTAGAAACACACTTAGCTTGTGCATTCATTTTCGCAGTCCCTTTCACAATATTAGTATTGTCTCATTTACAAACTCTCTATTTGCCTGCGGAATTAATTACTACTATGTAAAAGGCTCTTTAATACGGTTCATTAGTGTACTACTTGGTTTCTAAGAGAAGCTTTAAGATAGAATTTATGCGTCTGCCAGAGAAAGTTAATCACTTCTGCTGGAAATTAGCGTTTACCTGCTGGGAAAATATCCACACATTGTGATGAGCATGTTGAGTACAAGCGTGGCAAGGTCAGTCTCATTCAACACAGCCTGGCCGCTGGCAAGCAAGCACCACTTCAGCTGAGGGATGACCTGTAGCGGTCGCCAGCCATCCATACCTTGAGCCCAGCAACGTGTTTTTGAAGTCAGCTTTCCACTGTTCCATAGTTCCTGCATCTATTGCAAGATCAGAGATGAATTTAGTTGAGTCAGCATTCAGAGCTACCTTTGCTCCTAAACATTCACACTCAAGACAAGCTTTTAACTGCAGACTACTATAGTTGCATGAAATTCCAATGTATTTATAACTCTGCCCGGAAACATGAAATAAAAGTTGACAGATTAACTGCAGCATAATTGGGGTACGGAGGGCTAGGCAGCCTTACCAAAAAGGCTATGGTTCTTGGCACAACATCAACTCTCTTATCTAGCTTTAATCCTTATTTAAAGAGTTACTTTGAGAATATAATTTAGCATTGTTTACAGCTTCCCCCCTCACTGTTTGAAACACACCCAGTCACCAGGATGAAAATAATTCGACAAGTTTGAGAGTTTGAAGCTGACAGGTACCTCTTGAAAACTGTAAGGACCACTCCTTTCTTTGTCAGCATTTCCAAAGTACCATTCTTTCTCGCTCTCCCTCTTCATATCAGGTGCTGCCTCAATCACATTGCTCTAGAAGTTGATGTTTATAAGAATAACTTTAGCTTCAGTGCAAATATCACATTTCTACAGGAAATGTGAAAGGGACATTGTACTTTTTTTGTTTGGTTTTTTTTTTTTTTTTTAAGAATTGTCCTTTTAACAAAGCAATGTACGAGTAGCAAGAAACAAAGGCCACATACCTGCAGAGGGACTGTAGCTCTGCTTATGTGAAGATGTGCCAGAGTAAGCAGATCTACAAGGATTCTAATGCCATTTGAATCCATAAGGTCCTTCACATTTTTCTGTTAATGGATGAACCGAGTTAATGCAAGCATTTTTGAGATAAGAGCTGTTACAAGTACTAAACAGTTTTATTTAACTAAGAAGAGACCATGAGAAAAGTCAAATCATTTTCTGAAGTGACTAGAATGGTACAATCATCACAATATCTACATGTTTCCTTCACCTTTCTCACCAGTAAATAACAACTATCACATCCCAAAAAGCTGTATCAAACACTGCTTTCAGACTTCCTCAAGACTTGAATTTTTGCTGGAGTTAACCCTGAAAGACTAGTTCAGACCATTTTAAACAGCTGAATGATCAATAAACTACTGTTAAGTGTACATGTCAACCTTACCTTATTAAGGATCAGCTTGTTGAGAAACAGTATCAATCTGTCCCGCTCAAGCCTATCAGTGCACTAGTGCACCAGAAGAGAACAAATTAATATTTGATAGCACATATTAGAAGTCACTTTCAAAAGTCAATACAGTTTCACCTGCAGAGACCCATTTATTTTTTTTTATGCCCAGGATAAAACTGATGTCTATTAAGTGTCCAGTTTCACGCACAGCTAATAAATGCAGCTTTCTGCCACTGAGGAGGAAAGGCCTTGTTTCTCTAGGTTTGACACTCAAACACACTGTTCTGCTAAGCCTACTGTTCTGAAGGGACAGGGTTTGGATTCCCCAGTGAGCTGGTTAACACAAATGCAAGGGAAAAAGACAATGCTTTCAGCCAGCAGATAGAATGAGTCTTTGATGTTACATCTCTGGTATCAAGACTTCAGGTAAAACAACAAGAGACTGCATTGGTTCAATTTCACTTACAACAGCCATATCTAAAACCCATACTGATGTTAGTAAAGAACCCCTTCTTCAGACTGCATGGAAATGCATTTTTACAAGCTGCATCAGTTGCCAGACACTTAGCAGACACTTAATAGGCATAGTAGCTATCACTAAAAATCTAAAAATCATCACATGTGCTCATCTAAGGCTACCATTTCATTAGGTCTGGGGCTGTTGCAACTACTCTTGAAGTCATTATTTTGAAATAATGTGACGTGGAACAAGGTTCTCCTCTTAAAAAGTGTTTTTCAACACTTCATTTTTCAAAAGCAGGCACAAGATTAATATCCCACAAAGTTCCTTCAAACTATTTCTGTACAGCCTGAAAACCTGTTAAGGCCAACAAAATGCAGATATAAAGAGATTGGTATGAAATACCTTTATGATCAGCAGGTTTTTTTAGTGAAACTTAACTGAGTCAAGGGGAGATACTAGGAAAGCTTGGTGACAGCATGGGGAAAAAAGTATTCATACTGCAGCTTCATGTTCTGTAAAACCAAAACTTGGTTTTCACAGAAACTTGAAAGATCTGAACATATGTTGGACTAGCTGTATGTTAACTACTATATCAAGCAGTTTTAAATAATTCTTACCCTTTCTAACATCCCAACAATGTACTTAGTATCAGAAAATGGTCCTATTTCTTCATGACATCTTCCATAAACAATGGCCAATGCTTGCAGACATAAGCATTTCATATTCACTTTTGGAGTAAGCAAGAAGCGATGGTAGAGCTCATTGAAGAATTCGTATCTAAGAAAGAGATAAGTTTTTAGTGAAGAAAACAAACAGAGACCTTGGGAATGAGACAGGATTTTAATAGCGTCTCACGATTTTTTGATTGCTCCACTCTCTTCAGTTTCATCTTCTTCCAGCAGCAATCTTAGATAATAATCCCCTATTTTTATTTCTTCAGAAAGGCACTCGTATTTTACCTGTAACACAGAACAAGTTACTTAACAGTAAATATTGTTTCTCTTTCATTAAGTTTTGCTTGCATAACAATACTGTACTTGCTTGCATCCATAAACTTAACAAGGTTAACAACCCCCCCCCCTACAGTTTGAGGAAGATTGAAGTCTGCAAGTTTGCTGTTAAAGAAACACACATCTACAAAATATATGCCATAAGCTATTGTTGCTCCCCAGAAGAAATGAAGTTTCTTATCTTACTGAAATCACAGCTTCCAGCCTTTAAGTAACTTGTTTCCAGTATCAGCTGGTTTTATTAACTAAACTTGGATAATACACTATGTATTCAGTGACTCAAGCTTTAATAAGTAGTTATTGCATTGCAAGGTATTTCAAGCAATGTTACTACAAGTATGAAACACAAGCACTACTTAATTACTAGTTATACTTTCTATTATGCTGGGTAATAAAAGCCTAGAGGCATCAGTATACATACCAAGAACCTAGAGTGAAATTGCACAATGAGACCCATCATTAACTTCAGAGCAACTACATTAAATTTAACTACATGCCTCAATGCTCGGTGGTTTTAAGCATTTGGCAAGCATCTCATTTAGAGGTATCTCTAACATACCACAAAAGCCACCCTCTACAGTGGTTTTCTTATCTATAGTTTGCAGGCCACTGTCAGAAGGCCACATTAAATTATCTACAGATTTCATCACAGCACATGATACAAAGAGGTCCCAGTAACTAGTACGCTTCCAGAGCGATCTCAAGCCACCATCCCCCTTAGCAAAGTGACAGGTTCCACAGCTGACAGAGAAGCCTTTGTCACTACTGTGTAGTTAGTTCAAACGCTTATAGTGCAGCCTGATAAAGTATTAATTTAAAATATTTAAAAGCAAATATCTGAGACAGCAGCTGTTCAAAGATCACATTACAGAAGCACCCTCAAGCCAGTCCCACAGTATCCTAGGCTATAACTGCAAGAATGCTAGTGATACATTCCAGTAGCATAAGCCACAAAGGAGCACAAAGTGCAGGTAGGAAACCTGTATTACTAAGTTCAAATCTGTACTTTTGATTCTGCCCTAGTTAGCACTTTTAAAGTACAGAGACAGAGCTGGGAGAGCAGACATTGTGGCAACCAGAAGTCCTGTGCTTGACCCATACTTGAAGAAGCTTTGAAAGCTAAATGCCAGTGAAAAAAATACCAAACCAACCCCAAATTTAGCTATTTACTGCATCGAAGTAAGTAGTAATTTGCAGCTGTGTGATAGGGATAAATTGTGTAAATAAAATAGTTCTTCCTCCTAACGCATCCAAATACTGGATTAGCCTGATGTCTTGCAATTCCTCAGTTGACTACTCTGGCAAATCAGAATAATTCCTCAAAAGCATCAGTTTACTCTTGTTTCATTTGGCCTCTGCTCAAATTTCAACTAGAAAGTTGTAGTGTGACAAGGATGGCATTGAGAATATCTAAGAGTATCTTACAGTTGAATTCAAGTGTGGCCTTGCTTTGCTTTGTTACACATTAAATAAAACTGTGTGGAACCATAACAATACTGGAGATAAGAGCAGAGTACATGAAGTGTCTATTAAACACATTACTTGAAAACACCTTGCAAGGTGTTTCGAGAAAGCCAATTAAGACCATACCAATTGCTCTGCAGAAGTCTGAAGTGTTATTTTGACTTTAGGTACTGCTGTTCCTAGAACATGAAAGCAGTACCCTCAATCTAATTTACAAAGCAGTATGATTTTAGCCACATAACCTATTCATGGTTTGGCAACCCAGTATTTAATGGCCTTAGGATCACTGAGACACAATGGAAATAGAGACAAGGAACTCGTATCAGGAAGAAGGAACTTGTGAAACTACCCAAAACAAGTCTCATGGAGCATATTCAAGACCTATGACTTATTTTGACAGCAATGTAATACCAACTCTTCTCTTTTCCTCTTAACACAATAATACATCAAGGGTTCCTTCCGATCAGTGTTTCATCCCTACAGTGCTATTTGTCAGGCTGAAATGGTTTCAGTTTTGCAGAGTGACACAGGAGAATAATGCCTATCCACAGACTCAAGCAGTTTATTCCAGAACCCCCAAAAGAACTCTAGCTTGCAGTCAGGATTGTCAACACAAGATTTACTCACGTAGTTAGACACAGAAAAGTGACATTTTAAGTAGAGATTTTTTTTTTTTTTACACAGTGGTTCATTTACCTCAAACTCCTGATGGTTCCATGAGATAACATTAGCACTACCAAGTTCTCTGTCAATATTAAATGCTCTCATCTCAGACTCAAGAGTATCTCTCAGTTCTTCCCGTGTTTTGAAGTTCCAAATCAAGTTTGATCGAGCATGATCCTGAAGAAATCTAAGAAAGAAGTTACATGGTTTAAACGAACTCAAACATTATCTGAAAGGCAGACAAGAGCCCGCTGGTAAGCTAGAGAAGATCAGCATTAGTGGACCTTAATTAGAAGGTGCTGAGTAGTGGTCTCTAGTTTGTTACAGTAATTACGGTTGTTTGCTTATGTAGTGTTTCCATAGTCATGGAGGTCAGCATAGACGGTTGTCATCCCTTTTGGCTCAATTTATTATCTGCATATAGTTGATCAACAGGAGACTTGCAAGCTATTCACCACATCTGCCAATAAGGGCTACAAGTGAACAGCAATCCAGGGCAGCAGACACGCACAAACCAAGTGTATGCTTTCAACAAAAAAAAAGTAGTTCATGCAGGAAAATAAAAGTTGATGTCTCAAGTGTCACAAGACAGTCAAGAGGACATTCTTCAGTGATAGTTACAAAACAGCATTTGGATCGAGAGACTGGCCGAGAGCAGCACTTTAATACTCAAAGTTTATGAGCATGCAAGTCTTCCCTTCATGCAACACTCATGCAGAATGGACTATATTTGACCTTTAAAAACATTAAGCACTGAATCAAACACTTGAAGTTTAAGGAATTTCCCCAAGCTTATTTTCATAGAGTTTGTTGAACAGTCAAGCTTTGTTAGTCCATTTAACATAACACCCCTATCCAAAGTAAAGCAATGATCTTTTCTCAGATGGAGGCCCCTCTGTTGTAAACTTTGACAGTTATAAGAACTCACAGGTAATCAAGCTGCATTTAGGACCTCTGGCACTATTTGAAATCCAGTATCCGAGTGTTTTCTCTTTGCCTGCCTTAAGCTCATTTTTATTCCAATTCAAGTTCATGGAATCATAGAATGTTTTGGGTCAGAAAGGGCCTTGGGGAGGGACACCTTCCTCTAGACCCCATTACTCAAAGCCCCATCCAACCTGGCCTTGAACACCTCCAGAAATGGGGCATCCACAACTTCTTTGGGCAATCTCTTCCAGTGTCTCACCACCCTGACAGTTAAAACATCTTGAGTAGCTTACAGGTTGATGCAAACACACTCCAATGCTTTTCAGTGCTTCTTTGCTTAACCTTCAACATCATGGAGATCTGCACCTGCAGTTTGTTGCTCACTCTTCCTTTTGATTCAAGGGTAAAAAGGATGTGGTTTGATAACATTTGAAAAGCTTTCTAAATTCCCCCCTTTACTAAACACAAACTAAATCCTTAAGTATACCTTGGAATTTCATTTTTCATAGATTCCTGTTACAAAGCACTTGCACTGTTTCAAGGCAAGCAGAAACTGGAATCAAGCCACGGCAACTCAGAAAATATTAATAAAAATATCCAGCCAGGTAGTAACTTGTATCACAGACCATCATTTTAGTCTTCGTTT
>VYZM01019390.1:142454-156092 GCA_013398915.1 Dromas ardeola
AAGACATGCAAGGCACTACCTGATATCCCAACTCACATGCCTTCCAAACCACCAAGTGTAAGATAAAGCAAGCTGCTATACAAAACCACCCACAATTAAGCAGGTGTTCTGGTCCTCAGCTTCCTCCTTACCCCTCCCCTCCTCCACCCCCAAGAGAAGCTAATATAAAAAACTTCTATTGGTATGCAACTGCACTTCCAAATTAGACAATACACATTTAGAATGCTATCCCAGGTAACACTGATAAAAATCTCACCTCTATTATTGCCTTCATTACCAAACCTGCTCCTTTGACAATTGCCATGGAAGGGTGCTAAAACAGAACGACAAAAGAATTACCCAAGTGCAAAATTTGAACATTGGATCATCTGTGCTTCAGCTTCATTAACTCATCTACATGAATGTTCTACCTCCAGTTCTGGGCAAAAGTTAATATTTCAGTTTTGTGAAAGCTAGCAGCAGGAAGATAATCCTATCTTATACCCTTAAACAAGAATCTCTCATGCGACTATCAGATGGACTTCTTGGCACTGAAGAGCAGTATATACCAGGGTAGCTGGAATAATGCTGAGAACTGACACAAGCTGATACCAACCAAGAAGCAAAAGAGCATACTGTTTTTGCAGAGAGAATGTATTGACATTTTAGCAAAAAAATCCTAGAATTCTTACAGGTTTGCTACTGAAGAGGATGCTACTCTTGTCTTGTAACTCTTAACTCTCATTTACTTAGAGAGAAACAAAAAGGTATCAGAATCTCCAAAGAGAGGAAGATCTGTGTGCCTGCTGAATCTAGCTTAATATTTAACTAGTGTTTCTAGAAACAAGTCTTAGATGGTCTATTCTACAATGATTTGGCGTATCATTCATTACAGAATACCAACCTCAAGCTGTTATCTGAAGGGAAAGCAATAAGTCACTAAAAAACTCACCATGGTAGAAAAAGTTTAAGTACATTAACAAGCTGAACAGTAGACAAATTTGTCTTTCAGGAGAAAGAAAAGTTCATGTTCACTGACTACCCAAGGCCTCTAGTAATAATAAAAAAGTTATGAAATATTACCTGAAAGAGCTTAAATAGTGTTCTTCCATTAGATGCCACCATTTCCAACAACATGTCAAACTGCTGCCCCTCAGTAGTCTCACTATATGGAGCACATAGGGCAAATGTCAGGAAGTCCAGAAGTGAACTAATTACTAGGGCACCCGTCCCATGATCCTGAAATTAGGAAAACAGTTATGTAATACAGATACAGTGTTTCTCCCCTGCCCGAGAGTATTCATGCAAGTTTTAATCAGTACTCATAACGCTGAAGGCGCCCTTCCCTGTCATACCATAAAATAGTCTGCAAACAAAAATTTCAAGTTTAATATATGCCATTACTCCAAGTACTGCAACATTCTGGTAAAGCATTGGCTCCTAGAGCATATTGGAGACTCATGACCTCATATATTGGTGTGCTGCAAATTACTTTTTCTAGTTTTAATCCCATAAGTACCAGTTTCCTTTTAGTTAAAAGGAACACCCAGTTTCCACATTAAACATGCAAACATTTGTTGCATGACACAAGTTCTGCACTATGGACAGCTACATTCTAAGCTGTCAAGATCCAGATCTGTTTGGAACAAGCTTCAGTGCCAGACATAGCTGTATTTTCTGCACTTCAATTGCAGGTACAGATACATTCAAAGACATATCCAAGTATGACAGAAGTGTTCTCATAGCAATTAGGAAAGGCACTTAAAGCTATTTGTTTTCAAAATTTGACTTACCACATGGGAATTGAATTTCTCTAGTAGATTTTCTAGAAACTTCTTTGAAGAAAGAAGGGAAGCTTTGTTCAACTGCTCCTGCCTCAAATCATAGTCATCATGCATGGGCTGTAAGGAAAAAAAAAAAAATTCACTATGCAGTCAGATTTCTACCCTCAGTTCTTAACAGCTGTAGTCCAAAAGCCACACTCTGAACCCATAAAAAGCAAATCCTACTTCAAGTTCAGCAGGAAATCACTGTACCACAAGTTATTTCATGTTTGAGCACAGTGCAAATTGAAGGGCAGTCCCTATTTCTACATCTTTCGGTAGACTGAAGTTCACACATTCCAAAGTGAAAGAGTCTGCAATTTAATACTTACACACATAAGAGCACAAAGCATGTCAATAGAAGCATGGGTTACTCCATCATTGTTCCTTTTGAGGGCTTTCACAACCTTCACTCCTAATCGTTCTCGAAATCTTTTGAAAGGAAAGCAAAACCACCAAGATTAGAGAGGAAACAGAAATCTTAGTTTTAAGATAAAAGTCCGGCTGGGGATTGAAAGTGGCCTGCTCCCATCGCATCTCACAAGCCAGTACCTTGATGCTTACATAAATTTGAGATTCCTTGGTAGGAAAACATTAATATTGACTTCACTGTTAACAATATGCGAGAGCACGTTCACCAAAACAAAGACATATTTCAGGAGTTACAGGATAGCAATAGTACAGGACACTATTCACAGAGAAACAGAACTTTATAAAGGTCTCAGACTAAATATATATGTTACTCTTCGCATCATTCAGTTGCCCCATAGTCCAGAGTCAGAAATATTCCAAAAGAATTTTTCATTTTCAGGAGAACATTGGGCAGTTTTTCTGCTTCCTTATGTTATCCAATTAAGGCACAAACTCCGATCAGCCTGTACTTACTGTAGGAGTATAACTCAACTTCTTAACGTCAAGTTTTATCTTGTGTTGAACTGAAGATAGCAGTGGCATCAACATAATTTAAGAACGAAGAACTGCCTACTTCAAGGACAGATGAAGGTGCACTTTAGAAGTTTTTCCACTAGGAAAAACATTAAACTATGTTTGACTCAAGGCAGAGAGTATTTAGCAAAGGAACAACCAGCTTTACATACTAATGAACATTTGGGATTTCTCAATTTATATTAAAGCCTGGTGACAGCTTTATACTACTGGAAACAATCATGTCCAGAGTCTTCCAGTCTTCAGAAGTGAGGCTTAACTCCAACTCTCAGTTTCAAAGATAAGACATCATCAAAAGCTCAAGAACTGTTTTCACCTACTACTTCCAAGCTTGAAGAGACTTCTCACTTACTTTGGAAGCTGAGTAAAGGCAAGGAAGCCTGCTTTTGAAGCCACTAGTCGTCTTACTGCTTGGAATTGGCTCTCAAGCTCTGCATTAGATGCTGCAATATCTCCCTCTTGAGAGAGTAATGCTGTTATGGCATTATTAATGAGTTTCTCCTTGTTTTCTGAGAACAGACCCTGGTTAAGAAATAACAGTTATTAATATCTTTATGCATTAACAACATCTTAAGAGGATGGGGAGAGGATTTATTCTTACATCTTGTGTAACTGCATGTAGTACCCCACTGTAGGAAATGTTAGCATTGAACCTGAACACAGCATCTGCAAAGTTACCATCTGGAAGAAGACACAACACAAGTTAAGTGCACAGTACCTGACTAAATAAAGCATTATAAAACCATGTAATAAGCATTAGCTTACTCGGAGGAGCAGCCAAAAACCTCAGATGAAGGCTCTCTACTTCTTCATCTACAGGCATACTGAGTAATCCCCAGCGCTGGCCTTTGTGTGTAGAGGTCATTTTCACACAGACATCTCTATTACCAGAAGCTCTCACTCCATCCAATAAGCTAGCCAGGAGAGAATCTCTGGTTGGGAGAAAGACATACGAATACAATTTAGATCAGAAAAGTGATGCCAAAGATCCAAGTTATAAGAAAAATAGGGAAAAAAAAACCCAAGCACGGAATGAAAGGCAACAATACTTGGAATCTCTTACTAGCACTGGTGCTAACAGCTGCACCTCAAGAGGATGTCACCAACTTTCAAGTGTTCCTTTATTCACTGTAAGAACAGAACTGTCTTACACCCAGTGTAGCCATCTGCAGCCTTTCACTAAAGGGATGAACTCTAGATTATCTGTTAATGAGTTACACATGTTGT
Source organism: Dromas ardeola (assembly GCA_013398915.1). Classification (NCBI taxonomy): domain Eukaryota; kingdom Metazoa; phylum Chordata; class Aves; order Charadriiformes; family Dromadidae; genus Dromas; species Dromas ardeola. Next base: position 146,429 of record VYZM01019390.1, read on the forward strand.
GAGCCAAATCACCCCTTTGCTTTATGCAAAAGCTGACTTAGCAGGATTAGACTGCATTACAACTGCAAGTGCACTCAGGGACTATTTTGTCATTTTAAATAGAATCAACTAAGACCATCTCAAGCAGACAGCTCAAAGGGTTTACAGCCTTCACATTTCCATATCACTTAAATTGTCCTTTCTTTCTTTCTCTCTCTCTCAGATATACTGCTTAACCAAGTACAACATACACAGAACAACATTCCTTATGAGAAACAGGCTGTATCTAACTGTCCAACATGCTTACATATTCGTCAGAAAACTTCTGAACAGATTTGCTTAAACTTGGTATGAAGGTAAAGGGGAGAGATTTAGATCCTGTAACAAATCTCAATTTGTAAGTGGTAGACCACTAGAATAGCAAGGCTTCTAGTTAACACTTCCAAGGGTCAGAGTTTATGGAGACTGTGAGACTAGAAGCACTACAACAGTAACTTCCATTTGAATTTGTAACCCACAGGAGCTTCAGTTACCTTTCTGTTGAAGAGTACTTCCGAATTTGTCCTTTGATAAATTCAATGGTAAAAAGCTGGGGGTTTTCACAGTCACATACTATTGCAAATACCTAAAAATAAGAGATAAGGATCACATTCATGAAGCAGTGTTATTTATCTACTCTACAAATTGAGGCCATCTTATGTACAGTATCAAATTCCTGCTATTGTCTTTTAAAGCTTCTATTTGAAGAAGCGGTACTGAGCAAGATTGCCTCTTACCTCTCCTAAAGGTTTCAAAGTTGCAATGTTATAGGTAGCTGGATCCCGTTCAACTAAACAAGCTTCTGTAAGAGCTAGTACTCTTTTCACAGGTTCCTTGGAAAAAAAAAAAAAAGCACATTAGGGAAGAGAATTCTTAGCACTTAAGAGGAACCAAGTAATTTCAGAGTTTGATACCCTTACCAAGTGCCTAGGTGTTATTTTTTGAACAACAAACTCTGCTAAAGATGTTACAGATTCATCGTTGCTGTATTTTCCAAAGCGAAGATTCAAGTATTGCTCAAATTCTAGGGATTCTTTCCTTATCCGCAGAGAGATACCTATAAAGTTGCCAGCATGTTCTATTGCACTTTTGATAATTTCCTCCCTCTGCTCAGATGCAAACAGGTGCTGCAAGTTTTGACAAGTGAAAAAAACAAACAGATGAAGAATTGGGCATAGCTCAAGAAATCAGTTCCACAAATAATCCTCTACCCAACAGTAGAAAAACTTCCCAGCAGCTAGGCTTGCCTTTGCTAAGTGCATAGTGTAAACAGAAGAGGTATTTATTAACACAAGAGATACACTATTAAGCTTACATTTCCCTTTCAAGGAAAAAAAAAATAATCTATAGCTGCTATTCCTAAAGGATACCCTGCTACACATTAGCGTGCCATTAAAGTAAAGGTCTGCATGACCTGCCTGTCCACTCTTGGCAACAGGTCCTGACAGCCCAGCAGGAGTGAGAAGCCAGAGAACCAGTGGCAGCCCCAGCTGCTAACTGTAAAGGCTGCTATCCGGCCTTGCTAAGTTAGAGCAGCTATAGAGGATCAATTACGTTTTGCTAGTTTTACACCACAGAAAAGCATGCTGCAGTACAAAGTGGAAACCCTTATTTAGAGAGCAGAGTTCTATTTTGTTAGTAGTGACTGAGGTAACTATATTTACATTATTACCATGAATTAATTCCTAAAGATCCATTACAGCTGCTTCCAGTATAGCACACAGAAACCCTTTTAAGATTTTGAAACCAACATTAAACGGCAGTACTTCCCAAGCAAAGCTGCTGAATATCAGATCACAGGGCTACAAAGGAAGCATCACCACTGATCGATCTATTTCTGAATAGAATCCCTCCATCAATTAGGTAGATTGCAATACTGCCTGTCTCAATACTGCCTGTCACTCCTGTAACTTTGAGAAATGTCACGAAATTCCATGTCTATATTACATTCATGTTCACTATCCAAATATAAATATCTGGATATTTTATGCTCTGTAGTTTTTAATCACACAATAGGAAAAAAAACCTCCACGCATTGCTTTCAAATGTTTTAACTCATTTCCTACAGAAAAGAGGTTTTAAAACCTGTCCACAAGCCTTGAGGCTCAGCAGCTGGGTCCCAAAGATGCACATACTTGTATGCTCAAGTTATGTTGAAAACTCATTATTAAGTATGCAGCTATAAACATCCTAAGCACCACAGCAAGTTGGTTTTTTTTTTTAGTACTCACCAATCTACTAAATCCTCCATAGAGGATACAGAAGCCTCCCTGATAGCCAGTAATATCAACAAAGCCTTCAATGTTTCTGTAGTCGTAGGAGCACAGGACTTTATTTGTTGCAGGATCAATTTGGTCAATACCTCCAGGAGTCACCTCCAGAATCACAGGTTTCCTCGTATCACTCCAGTGATGTTTATAGCAGCTATACCTCTGCAGAGAGAGCTACTTTTAAACATACACACGCCCCTTTACTACACAGCAATTGTTCTTTTCCTATCTAGTAAGCAGCGTGGGTATAAAGTTCAACAAATTCTATCATCTCCCTTAATGCTCTTATCTATGTTAAGAATGCTACAAATCAAATGAAAGCAGCTGTCTACTGACAAGGAAGTCACAGCTTAAACTATGCATTTTGAAGAGAGAACAGCAAACCCAAAACAGCCACCCCAAAAGGGAATAAATTTCTCTTGCTGCAGAAGGTGGCCTACTCACAGCCTACGTGCACTGAGGTTAGACAAGGAAATAGCTATTCCATCAGATGTTGTTATTCAGCTAATCAAGACTAAATTAAGGTAAACTTATCACTATACTGCAAATTTTTCATCTCCTGCGGTCATATTCCATAACAAATAGACTTACTGAAATCAGCAAAAGTAAGAGGTCTGTTCTAAACTATAGTAAGATAAAGGGGACCCCCGTATTCCAGCAGCGTTACTATGCTCATCACTGAAGATTTATTCTGTGAATGTTTAAAGTTACTTTAATTGCTACCTTCTGTGACCAGAAGACATAAAACCAAATACAAAGTCTAGCTTTGTATATTGCCTTGCTCATTACTATACTATCAAGATCCATTAAATGGCAATCTTGCCTTTAATCTGACCTACACAAATCCTCTCAGGAAACAATATTCCCACATCAAGTGTTCAGGATGTTATGCAGAAAACTATTTAAAAAGTAACATGCTGGAAGTAGTAAACATTGAATAATGAATCAAAGCTTATGTTTTCTTTTTCCTTCTCTCCAAATAAGCACTCCATGTGGCAGAGCCCTTATTTCAGCCATAAGGCTCAGGCCAAGTGAAAAGAACTCAAATATTCTACTGTTGAGAAGGTTCCCATTGCTTTAGAACAAACTCTTAATTTTCTCTTCTCAAAGCAAGACTTCAGATCCAAATTTACAAAAGCCATTTTAGGTAGTGCATATAGCACAAGCATAACATACACAAACACAGCAGAAGTTTAAATCTTTAGATCATTACATTAAACTGCACGTGATCCAGACAAGCCAGACACTTACCCGTCCTGTGATTTTTCCTTCTGAGAAGTCTGTCCTGAATCTCTGTTTTTAAAAAAGTTAACCATGAATGAATGCAAATATGATCGCAAATCTATCCAGAAAGCTTACGTTTAAGATGACCCTGTTTTAAGTGACTTGAGCTAAGCCTCCTTGAAGACTCACCAGTCCACTGCAGTTTAACATATTCAGTATTTTTAGCTTTACTTGCTATTTAAGAATCATGCACTAGTTGCTGCAACTGGCACTAGATCAAGTACATTAATATAACAGCTCAGAAGACAACTTGCTTTCCTACTTTTCATGTAAGGAAAGAAAGCATAGTAAGCTACTACAAATGGTAATGATAACCAAGTACTTACTGCTTGCTTAAAGAAAAAAAAATAAAATTAAAAAAAAAATCTTACCAGTGCCTCTGTAAGGAGTTCTGTTCTGTGCTCTGTGGAAAACTTAAGAGTTTCAGACTTTTTTCCACTCCCTTTGCGAAAAGTGAGACTAAATTCTGTTCCTTGTCCTTTTCCAACAGGAGAAATACTACAGATATCTCCATAAGGCCACTAGACAATTGAAAGTAATTAGGTTATACTGTTAGTAATTTTAAAGCTACATCTCCTCTACTCAAAAACTCTTGGTACCTATAATAACTGAGTTGCTGTAATGAGACAATGCTACGTGACTGCTTTAGCTTGAGCTTCCTATTTGATACTCTGCAAAGTAAATAAGTGTCCTGACTCCCTTCAGGGACATAGCCTTACAGTGATCAAACTTAGCCCAGTTCATTCAGAACAGCACATCCAAAAGCAAATTACTACTTATTGGCCAATAAAGACAAATTGCCTAAAAGTACAAAAACTACTGGGCATTTGTAGACTTAGTGAAGGCAACACCAGTTTTCTTTTAGGTGTGCTTTTGTAGCAGCTGCTATACCTTCTGGTTTTGCTGAGATCTTGTCAGACTAGATAGTTTCTGAAGACTGGATGCTACTATTCACTCTGGCTGGTGAGCATAAGTCAGACATCAACTCAAAATAGCCCTGTTCAAAAATTATAGTTACCTGATTTGTAACTTCTAGCGTGTTGGGATTGTATGTGGTGATGGCATGGGTTCCAACTGAAAAGACTCGCTTATACCTAGAACACGGAAGAATGTTAGTTTCTCCAGAAAAACCCTGTTGAACAGTAAAAACGATATTAAGAAGCTATATACAAGTCAGTGCCAGGAAATGGATATGGAATTTTCTTCCAGTTGCTAGTTTGCAGTTTACCCTTATAATATGTTAAGCTCCTCTGTTCTATATATCCATAAAAGGGACATACAAGTTAAATACTAACAAATATTATTTCCTTATGCATATCTTTTCCTACATTATTGACTAAGACAGGACCAAAGACTCTTAGAACTTGCACTGGAGGGAACTACCAGACCAGAATAAATTCTAAAAAGACTAGACAGATAGGAAAAAAGATATTCCTGCAGTATTCTAAAGCATCTGTCTGAAGCTGTCTCAGGTAACAGTCGTAATATGAAACAATCCAATTTACACACCAGGTAACAACACCGTAACCAGTCAAAGTGTTACTACGGCCAAGCCTAATTTTCTTCACTTTAACTAAAACTTAAACTAAGATTACTAAACTCAAAAAGACTCGGATCACTGAAGCTATAGTTCAATACACAGCTAGTCACTATACATTGATATCCTCAATATTTTAACTGCCATAGTGCTTGAAGAACAGCTGTAGCAAGGTAGTTGCTTGCATTTCAGGCTTATCAGAAACAAGCAGCAGTGACCCAAGGCTAAGAAATTTAGATGCATCAAGTGCAAAATGGAAGCCTTACCATGGTTTCACTTCCTAGACAATCTTCGCAGCATGCTGTGAATCAACTCTATATATAGACTATTTACATATTTTCGAATCAGAAAGTTTGCAACATAACTAACCAGAGTTTGAAACAGCGGAGTATTACTAATCCCTTACTACTTGTAAAAACTTCTTATTCTAGGGTACTTCTATCTGGGAACAGTCCCGCCCAGAAAGTCGAGCCAAATCTGAAACAGAGCCAGTTCTAGTAGCTATTCTTCGACCAAAGAAACAGGATCTGAACATGGATGCCTCTCTTGAACTCAAATCAAATGAAAATACTTTGGTTAGTTGTCCATCCTAAAACTGATTCAGTGTAGCAATTTAAGTTTCAGTTCTGAGTAAACTGTGGGTTTGCTAGGGAAAGAACAGGATAGGATCAACCAGACGGCTGACTAACTAATCTGGATCTGTGCCATACTAGTCACTGTATCAGGAAGCAGGTCATTTCTTCTCTCTTTCTCTGCATTCCTGTGTTGCAGTTCCTTCTTCTCTCTCACTTGCCAGGTCTACAGCACAAGCCATCATTTCTGTATAAGGTCAAACTTTGCATGGGCTTCAGATAACATGAGGGAGCAGCTCTGAATGTATTTGACCTCTCTCTCATAATAGCAAGGCCAAAACTATCTGTCTGATAACAGTCTCAAAAAGTTCACTCCCTACTATCTTCCATTATTATTCAAACAAACTGGTGCAAGTCCAACCCAGAGGAGCCTATCTAGGAATTAAAGCAAGTGCTTATTTTGTTCAAAGCTTAGAAAATTCTGTAATATTGAAGTGACCTGCCACCTTAAAGATACATGATCTATTTGAAAAACCTATTCATTTTTCCACATAGTTGAATTTCCCTTATTTAAAATGCAGGTCAAGACAAGTTGTAGTGATGAAACAGAACATTTGAAGTTACTCTGACTGCTAACAATTCCACTATAATCGGTCTGTCAAAGAACACTCCAGTTCTTAGATCACAAGAAAATCGTCTGAACAAACCAACTGTTCCCTCTCCTATTGTTGCACAATTTAGGTAGGTATTCTGCCTTTTACATGATTTACAAGTAAGGTTTCTTTATGCTATTCTAAAGAACTTAAACTTATCACAAGTAATAAAACACTTTATTACTTGTTCAAGGTTTTGTTTAATCACTTAACATACTAAAGAGCTTCACAGTGCTTTGTGGCAGACTCAGGATCTGCAATCATCACACGTAATTTAAGACCAGCTTCCAAACGTTATAGGCCCTTTCTTTTCTTCCCTCATGCTCAAGCCAGTATTTCAAGATCTAGGAAGCATATTTATTATCCAGCATACTTAATATGTAATGTGACAAGGAACACAAGAAAGAACAGCAGATTCGCTGAGTTACCATTTCCTTCATCTCCACTCCCTAGGCAAATTCAGAAGACCCAAATCTTGTTGCATGAACAGAGGAGACTCAGAAGTCAGTTCTTACACACAGCCTAAACATACTCTTGTCCAGAACTTCACCTTTAAATATGCAGAAAGGTATTTATACCTCCAGGCCTTGAAGACTTTACCATTAATTATCTGTCAAAACTACTCTGCAGTACAGTTTAATGTCAGGCTGTTTTGAGAAGAATTTGAAGCAAATGTCCTCTTCCCAGGAAAAAAGCCTATTATCTATTCACTAGTTTCTTAGAAGCACTGTAGAAGTCAGAAGTTTTATTTATTTATTTTTAAATCAGGATGAACCCAGTAGACAATTTTCATACCACCACACTCAGGAGAAAGACAGTGTTCGTTAATTGTGCAGAATTACAGATCAACACTGGAGCATCATCAGCTGTACTACTAGAAAGTACTTTAACTGAGCACACAGCTCATATTCAGCAAAGTGACAAATCATATGGATAATAAAAGTGATTCAGGTTCATTTAGCTCTAAACTTTAAGTTACTGTTTGGCTGGTTTTTTTNNNNTTAGGTTGTTTTTTTTTTTTTTTTTTTTAACGCTATCCATAGATTATACTAAGAATGTATAACTATGAACTGAGTGGACTTACGTATTCAAATATAAGCTTACTGAAAGCCATATAAGCTTCTGCTGCAAAATTAACAAGAGGCAACTACTCACTAAATACTCCTTTCCCCTTCATTACATGAAAAGTAAAGTGCCATCGAGTTTTTAAACTAAGCCTCTGTTTCAGACTTAGTTTGAAGTTCTGTAAGTCTACATAGTTTATCAGAATGCTACCATCAAAGTTCAAGATCATGCCGCACTAACTTCAACAGCTTGTAAAACCTAGGAAAAAGCTTGTAATGGAAGTCATTGCGCAAGAGAAGCCATCCAAGTTCTACGTATTTAATTCTCACCAAGTGGCTCAAATTGTATGCACACCAAATTTGCAGATACTTCAGAGGAAAACACTAGATATTTTATGTTGGGGGACAGAAAGATTAAGAGGAACAATCTGTTCTAGTGTTCGATTCCAACGTAGTATCTTATTATTACTAAAGGAAACTGTTTATTCACCCATGCCCACACAAATCCAAATGCCTGGATCTTAAGCCCGGTACAACTCAATTTACACAAATATCAGCTAGAATTCTAATGAGGTAAAACTAAATATTAAACTATCTGTTTCAAGTCAGTCAAGAATCTGTCTTGGGAAAGGAAAGATTTTGCCCTCCGACAGCTACTCAGTTGACTCTGGACTCTGAACTACCCAAGGCTTTAATTTCTGCTGACAAAACGGCAGGGAGCTCTTTGATTAGACGCTGAAGCAATCTTATGGTTCTTCAAAGCACAATTGAGAAAGATCTGTCTCTGCCACTCCTTGCAATCCCGTCCTCCTTTCCTTCCCAGCATTCTTAACTTTTGATAGGAAGAATTCATGAAATATCTATGAGCAGATAGCAAAAAAAAAAAGCCAGTTTCAACTTAATGGTCAACAGATTCAGACATCACCTCCCTGTATAATCATTTGAATAAAGCAATACTCATGCTCCTGAGGCACAAACATAGTACCCTCTTTATTCCGATGATGTTTAGGCAGCAAGGAAAAAATCCCAGTTCCACAACCCCACTATGCATGTGAAAAGGAACAATGGGCAAGGATACCAAAGAAAGTCCCATGAAGTTTCAAAAAGTACACACAACAGCTGACTTCAAACACAGTATAACAGATACCAGTTATGATAGTTTAATGGATAGTTTTATTAGAAGTTCCCTAGCTTTTGCAGACAGAAGCATCACTGACAATTCATTTTTAGACCCAAGACCTCCATTAGGGATGAAGTGTATTTCTAGCAACAGAAGTCTTCAAGTAGTTAGTAGTTTAGTAGATAGTTTAGTAGTTAGTAGTTTAACAGATAATCTATTACACAATGTGTTAAGTATATGTGTGAACTAGTGACCCTCATCTATTAAGGTACATAAGACATTACTCCTACAAGAACCTTATATATTAAGTTCAAGAGACTCAGAAGCTGAGTAAGTCAGGTGGTCTGTTTCAGAGCTACACTGAAGCGTGGGAACATGTGCACAGGAAGGCTAAGACACAATGTTTAAAATCCAAATTGACTACGGGAGATCCGTTCTTTTCAGAGACTAAGCAGTACAAGCCTTTAGTTCAATTTTCATCTATCAATACAGTAACTATGCAGTTAAATCCAGTAATGGAGAGGAGAAATGTCACACAAATAAAACCCCAAACAAACTTTAAACTACTTACTTTCCCCTCCATGAATGTTTTGTTGTGTAGAAACAAGCAAGATCTCTGTTTTCTCTAATTATATTCATTCTGTGCCAAGACCTGAAAACAAAAGAGACATCCTGTTAGTACTCACGATTTTCATTTAAAAAAAATAATTAAAATAAAAAAAAAAAATCAAAGTTCGCTAATCATCAATATGCTTCAAGACAAAAAATACTTTGTTTTTAAATACTCAAGTAACTGCTTTGTCAATTCCACACAAGAAAATATTAGGAATACTTATGTTTATCAAACAATTCATGGACTAAGTTGCACATGGAGTTGAACATGAATTAATAGTTTCCCCACTGATTTTGTTACGCCAGTTACTCTTTAACAGTACCAGGGTACAGTAATTTACGCCATATTATTTGCCTTATAATTGCAAATCACACTACTTTTGCTGCATCTTCACACACTCAGATCCAAGTATATTTTATGTCATCACCAGAAAGCTTAATTCCCGAAAATTTTGTAATATCAAAATGATTCGAGTACCCTGCATCCATAACTCCAGCTAAGCCAAATTCCTATTCCCATTTAAAAAAAAAAAA
>VYZM01019390.1:156107-174613 GCA_013398915.1 Dromas ardeola
AAAAAAAAAAAAAAAAGGAAAAACAGCAAGGAGAAATCTGGATAGATAGAACAGTTTATTTCCCAGTCTGAAATGGAATTTGAAGTTGAGAAACTTACTTATTAGCCAAGCATTGTGATTAAAGAGCTGACTAAGTACCCTTTCTGTGCTGTAAAAATTTAAGCAATCCCACCGCTAACATCCTGACGTGCTTATTTCACACATGAATACCTATTACCTAAACACATGCAGGAATTTAGTGAAACTTGCTCACAACTGCTTGACTGCATTGTTGCTTTAGGAGCTGCTACGTTGTAAGGAATGCTTCTCAACAGTAAACACTATCTTGCATAATTGAAACTGATGCACATTGAGTACTTGGGAAATTAACTTCCCTTTTACTTCACCTTGCTGTTATTACATATACAAGGCACTTAAGTGGATGTACCCTGATTAAGTCACAAGAGTGAAGTTGTTACTCTCAGTTTACGGCAACAGCATTAACTGCACGAGTGAAGTCGTCACTCTCAGCATTAGTTGTCACTACAGCATTGGTTTTATTTTCAAATGTGTCAAAACAGGCTTCCCTGCTCTTGATGACAGACTGGTACTACTCTCAGGTTCACACCATTAATGTGGTGGCATCCCCAAAACATTACACGCTTAAAAAGCTAGTCTGCAAGAATTCATATTCGTAGCTTGCATGAAGCAATGCTAAAGTAATCCAATCCCTGTCAGTACCCTACTAAAAGTCAGACTACAACCCCAGTCATCTTTTTACACTCAGCTAACTGTACTTCATTTGGCAAAGGAAGATTTCTCATTTTGACGTGGATGACTTGTAACATGAGCTCATTGCTAATTTCTACCCTCTACAACTTCAGGCTATTTTCTTTCTGAGCAAAGACTGTAGCAGTTATGTAGTCATGAAGAATGGATAGCCTGACTGAAATGAACTTGAGAATTCCTTCCCTCAGGTGAAGAACCAGCACAACCATCACTACCTACTGAAGAGAACTTGTGGTACTGCCTCTGGAAAAAGGAGAAAAGCAGTATTTACATATTTCAATGACTCAATCTTTGAGTCAAATTTTCAGAGTTAAAACCTCATTGACTTGTGGCAAGTTAAAGTCTCTAATCCAGTTTTTGAAAGCAAAGTTTCATAAAGGGTAAGGTATTCAACAGCATTATTCCTGACATTCTCCATTTCGTTTTAGACATAGTTTAAGTCTTAAACATAGTTTAAGAACTATGTTGTAGTACTATTGCTGTGGTTAAGTATGAAAATAGTACACTTTGTCCAAACTACACAGATCATACTGTATAGTAGCACACTTTAGATCTGATAATTTTGTGTTTCAAAGTTATCTTTCAGAATAAAGTGCCAGATACTCAATCTTCATACCTTCCTTTTTAAGCCGTTTTCTTGACATTGACTAATGTATTAGTAAAAATAAAAGGCTTATAAGAAGACAAGCTCCACTAAGTATGGGATTATAAGATCTATTTATCTGTAACTCCAGTTTTGACAGCACCAGACTACTCTGACCAGCTCTATTAAGTCTCCCAGACCTGAACACCGCCTGGTCTAGAGTATTTAAAGCAAGATGTTATCAAACTTGCAATCATCTAGTCTTAATAATACAGAACTGAGAAATACTCATAGAAATACTTATGAGTTACCCGTGGCTTCCATTAATTTTAACACCAGCATCTAACTAGATTCGGGATACTGATACATGAAGTATTGTACATGAAGTGGAACTGAAATTCACTAGACTGCTTTTTTGTTTAGATTAAAACTATTAAAAACATTAAGCCTTGATGCTTTACGCACTATGCTTCCGGAAGGTGATTGTAACTATCTCTCCCACTGAGAAAACTAGCACAGAGACAACATATGCCAAAATCTAGTAACAATTAATTCTGGTACACATTTTCCTGCAGTTTAACAGAGAACAAGGCTAACAATAGCCTAGTGTTCTGTGCTGCTATGTTGAAATCCAGCAATCATTTTTCAGTTGTCTTTGGTTCCACAGAAAGAGCAAGATAAACAAAAAAAGTTCATGCCAAAGACAAAGACATTTTAGAAAAAAAAAGAAAAAGTTATCTTCCTTCACTCATTCTTGCAGAACCTGTGTGGCATCACTCTTACTATGCTATCTATAACATGATACATTGTAATTTTAGTACCCAAGATAATATAAACATTGACTTTGCAGTGCACATTAGGTTTTATTATTAATCAAGTTTAGCCACATTGTCAATGTCAGCTCTATATATACGCATATATATGTGGTGCCTACATAGTCATATCATATTAATTTCCCAAAACAAGTGAACCTTCATATTATTGTCGCCTTTACCTCTTCTTCCTGCATTCAAGATACTTTCAAAAAGTTGACTGACTTGACACAAAAATGGAGTTAAATTCTTTATTTCACTTATAAAAGCATCCAAAACAAAAAGGGCCCAATTTTAGCAATCATCTTAGCATACTGGGGTACCCAATAATAGAAAAATCACAACTTCAAAGCTTAGTTCAAACATATTGCAGCACAGCCATTGGATATCCCATACTCATGGCTCAAAGTTTTAATACTAGAGAAACACCTGCTTCGGTTGTTCTATTTCTACTGGAGCAGAGGCAACAAGTACTTTGAAAGTAGCAGTTTATAAACATGTTTCATCTGGTTGAGAGAGCGAGCATGCTGAATGCAAAGTATAGCCAAATAATATGAGGCTCCTGCACGCAAAATATTGTCCATGTCTTGCAACTTCTTTTGGGAGCTTAACTAAAGCACTCCCCCAATACCTGGATATTTTAATTAGCTTTTTCACAAGACAGAATTTCAGCAATACTTTCCTATTTGGTTCTTGTAGTACTGCAAGTAGCAATGAAACAGCTTTTGGGGGAAGGGTTGAAACCACATTTGTGCATGTAGCAGAAATAGCAACCCTTAAAATTAAAGGGCCTGAACTGCTGCCAAGACTCCCCCCCACCTCAGAGTTTAAGCTACATGAATAGGTATATTACACAAGCTGTGTTCAACTTGCATACACTTTCCACTTTTCCAGGACTTCACATTCTTCAGACAAAGTTACCATCTGGGAAAACAATCTATTTCGGGAAACAGAGACAAGTCAGTCTCAAACTAACACTTGATGAGTTAGAAACAAAGGTGTGACCTTGCAGGCATCAAACCAATAGGCATAGCTGTAACTACACGTAAGTATCACCCAGTTTAAATAGAGTTTGGACATGGGTTCAAAGTTTAGTGCAGAATTCAGATTGACTTTCTTCCTCATCATATTATTCCTCTAGTATTACAAAGCTGCCATATCTTTCTTAAGTGAAGGTTTACCCTATGCTAAGGTAGCAAACTCTGAAGAGCCCCAAACAGGATTATTATTATTATTATTATTCTATTCCACTGGGAGGGAGGAAGAAGAGAAATGCTGATAAGAAACTGAGATTTATCAGGGAGAGGAGGAAGAAGAGTGCTGATAAGAAACTGAGATTTCTTTAAAAATTTATTCCAGCAACACTAAAATACAAGGTAAAGTCCCTGGAAAGTCTATATTACACAGGGACGGATACTCACATCAAGCTCAAGCGTGAGTTTCCTGAGAGAGAGAAGACATACCAAGAGGATAAAAACAGGGACCAATTAGAAAGAAATGAGAGCAAGGCACTCAAAAAACTCACCCAGATTCTGTCAATCTGTAGTTCTACATACCTGCCTTCTAGTTTAAAGGTCTGGAGCCTGATTTAGTCATCTACTCATCTGTAGCTTTGAAGGCATTATTTACATAAATGAGTTTTTCTGCACTGAAATGTTTTAGCTGTCTAGGTTTCATCTGCCTCTTTTACTGCTGTGCGCAGTAACTGGCAGAGTTTTGCCTTCAGACAAATTCTTATTAACAAACACTAATCTTTTTCCTGTTCCCTGAACAGTACTCCGCTCTTAAAATACTACAGCCTGATTAGCTGTGGAAACTGAGATTTCTTAATCTGTTGTGCAGCCCTTTTTGTAAGGGGAGAAAGCGATGAGACCCACCAGATCCTTAAGAGAGGATCAGTGAAACCCACCTCAGTGATAACAGCATCGCCACCTTCCATAGCCCAGGATGCAAACAGGCTGAGAATTTACTACTACTACCAGAAATGATGGTACGACATTAGTGTCCATTCTCCAGCTGACTGCTCCCATTCCCTCACTGAGAAGCAGTGCTGAGAACAACCAGAATCTTTCAAACTTGTTTTTTTCTTTTCTATCTACATTATCATTCTGCTGTATCAATGAACCAATCTGATTCACCAGCTAGACAGGTGAATATCAGAACAAAAGGGTTTACTCACTAATAGGGGGAAGAAAAAAAAAAAGTGCTCCTTTAAGTCATAGTTTAGCCATTTTGTCAGAGTTCTGCAGAATATTGTTCTATTTTAAGTTTTAGTAGTGAGGTAGGATAATTGTTAAGTTTTTTTTGGCATGAGAATAGTTTTTTGGAAGCAAATCGTGAGGTTAAAGAGTTGAAGGTTAACACTTCAAGATACGGTTGAATGCCAGCTGAAGAATTATTTTATTAAGTCAGTAAACTTGATTTACTGAGCTTCAAACACAAGCTGAAAGTCACCTGCTCGATCTGAAACACAGATTGAAACCAATCCCGAGCATACTGCTTAAAAGCAGGAAATACACAGTGATTCAGTCCCTCAGGACAAATACATGTCTGGAAACTATGAAAAACACCCCATGACACCCAGAGGGGCGAGCAAGATATATGAAATAAATCTTTTTAGAAATTTATTCCAGCAAGGCTAAAATACAAGGTAAAGTTCCTGGAAAGTCTATTCTACATGGGGACAGATACTCAGCTCTAAGTCTCCAAGCACTTAGAAATTTGTTGCAAGTGGAAAAAAATGTCAGTAATAATGCAAAAGAGTCAGTAATTTCTGGTTAAATGTTCTGGCACTTGTCTGCCTATAGCAGGCAGGAATTAGACCAAGATACATATCTATAAACTGAAGCAGGCTAGACCCAAGCATGGTTTTTACATCTATAATACTGGTCCTGTTATTTTGAACCAAGCCATGGCAGACTGAACAGCATCTTCCTAACTCAATTCAGAGATGAAACTTGAGTCACTAGCAGTCCCTTCAACATCCTTCCTTCTTTTCTAGGTATCTCACTACACACAAGTAGCCTATGTAGACAATTATCAAGAAAAGCCTTAAACTTCAAAGAACTTAAGTTCTAAAACAAAGAATATTTTCTGAAATACAGTATTATTTAATCGGTGCTGAGTAATAGGAATCAAAGCAGTTATCCACTCAGCTTCATTTTCTCAGACTTACTGCCATAGGTCTTTTTTGTGAAAGTGCACAAGAGGAAAAGGGAAAATACATTTCAGATTACATTAACTTCAAAAGCAGCCAAAGAGCACAAAGTAAGTGCATTAATAGGAAGATTCCAAATAAACTTATATGCCTACGTTTCCCCCAAGCAGCATACTCAAACATTCCCTCAGTTTGAGAGCACTAAGCTGAAAACAAACCACCACCACCCCCCCGCAAACTAGAGCACTAAGACATTTTTACGTCCCAGAGCTTGGCCCTCAGTAGACAGCTGGCAAGGTGCAAGCTCCACACCACCTAACAGGAAAATCTATACCAAAGACTATTGGCAGCTCACTACAAACAGAAAGCCATTTAGTATGCCTACTTGTTTTGACTTTCAGAAAACAAAAAGCAAGTGAAACGCATCCATTGGAGAAATTAAAAAAGTCTTGGAAAAATAAGCACATTAAGGGTAGATTTTCTGAAAGATACACTTAGTTCTGCTCATGCTCTTCAGGCACACTATTACCTCTCAAAAAAGGAATAAAATCTCATCTCTGTGAGAGCAAGTCTCCTCCTCATCTCTCCCACTCCTCATAAATTATTTCCCAAAGCACCTCACGATGGCTATATTTTGATCTGAGGCCAGGAGGGAAGAAACAACGTATCTTCTCTCAATAGACACACACGGGTAGGCATCTCAGGGAAGAGGACAGATCCTGCCCACGGCTACAAAAGCTGCATCAAGTGCAGGGCACATTCAGCAAAGCACCCGGGCAGGCTGAGGCCAGAGGAAAACCCAGCCTCCCCTCCGCTGGGAGGTACAGGAAGAGAAGGGCTGGAGAGAAGCTTGTAATGAAACAGGTACCGCACCTGGGGCTGAGGGCCGCAGCCGGGGGCTGAGGGCCGCAGGGGCCGGCCGCTCTCCGCCCCGATGCCCGCCTCTCACCCCTCCACGGATGGGGCAAGGAGAGAGGGGGGGGATCAGAGGGGAGGCTTCGCCGGCGGCACCATCTGCCCCCCGGCGGCAGAGAGCGCTGCCTCAGCCCTGCCCCCGCTCCCTCACAGCCCCAGCGGCCGGGCGCGCCCCCCACCCACACGGCCTCCGTGCCTAACGGCCCCGCACGGGGCTGTGTATGGAGGCGGGGGCCGCCCCCTCCTCCTCATCCTCACCCCCGCCGCTGGGATTTACCTGGCCGGGGAGCCTGCGCTGCCCGGACCTGCCCCCACCAGCACTGCGCTTCCCGCCGCTGCCGGCGATAAAGGCGAAGGGCCGCTGAGCGGAGCCCTCGCCCCTCACCCCTCCAGCTGGCCGGGCGGGCGGGCAGCCGCGAACACCACTCCAACTCCCTCAGAGTCTGGCGCTGGAGGCCGCCATCTTAGTTCCAGCAGCAAGACCGCCCTCTCGGCGCAGTCGCCGTCAAGCCCGGAGCCGTCACGGGACGCGGTCAGCTGATATATTCCCCTCCCTCCTTCCTCCCTTCCCGGGGCCGCGCTGGCGGGGCCCGGGAAGCCGCCTCGCCCGCCCTTTTCCCGCCCCTTGCCCCCTGCCCTGCCGAGAACCGGAGCGGAGCCGGGGGGTGAAAAGGAGGAGCAGGGTGGCTCCCTGCGCATGCGCAAAGGCGCGGAAGGGGGCGCTGTGGGAAGTCCCTTGTCCCCTCAGCGGGAGGAGGCGGTGAGGGGAGCGGTTGGGGCTGTGGCGGCGGCGGGGCTGGGTGAGGTGAGGCCGGGTAGTGTGTGTGTGCGGGGGGGGATTGGTCAGCGCCGTGAGTGGCTCCGCTCGCTTATTGCTCTCTTCTGTATTTTAAGCGTCTAGTCTGAGACTAGATCAACTAGTTTAGGGCTAGTTGGTAGTTTTCTGAGCGGCCAGCTCCTGGTGGCTCGTGTAGCTTTGGGGGTACGGGCAGCTGCAGCGCTGCCAGTTTTCCCTGCCTTCAGCACCATAGTACCGTGTTTTTGAGGCCTGGTACCAGTTTCATGCTCATCCCAGGAGTACCTAGCAAATCATAGAATCATGGAATGGTTTGGGTTGGAAGGGACCTTAAAGATCATCTAGTTCCAACCCCCCTGCCATGGGCAGGGACACCTCCCGCTAGACCCGGTTGCTCAAAGCCTCATCCAGCCTGGCCTTGAACACTTCCAGGGATGGGGCATCCACAGCTTCCCTGGGCAACCTGTTCCAGTGTCTCACCACCCTCACAGGAAAGAATTTCTTCCTGATAGCTAATCTGTATCTACCCTCGTCCAGTTTGAAGCCATTACCCCTCCTCCTATCACTACATGCCCTTGTAAAAAGTCCCCCTCCAGCTCTCTTGTAGCCCCCCTTCAGATACTGGAAGGTCACTATAAGGTCTTCCTGGAGCTTTCTCCGGGCTGAACAACCCCAACTCTCTCAGCTTGTCTTCATAAGAGAGGTGCTCCGGCGCTCTGACCATCTTCATGGCCCTCCTCTGGATCCACTCCAACAGGTCCACATCCTTGTGCTTAGGGCTCCAGAGCTGGACGCAGTACTCCAGGTGGGGTCTCACCAGAGCAGAGCAGAGGGGCGGAATCACTTCCCTCGACCTGCTGGCCACACTTCTTTTGATGCAGCCCAGGATGCGGTTGGGTTTCTGGGCTGCGAGCGCACATTGCCAGCTCATGTTGAGCTTCTCATCCACCAACACCCCCAAGTCCTTTTCTTCAGGGCTGTTCTCATCCATTCTCCACCTGTTACTAACCTGTAGGCTCCTTTTTGAGAATGGATGTCATCAAGCCATGAAAGGCACATTGAACAATCAAAAAACGAAGTATGCTTTTTAATTATGTGTATTATTTTTTTGATTGTACAAATAATATTCAATCCCATATTAATGTTGCTGAAGCACTGATTCGTGTGGTTGGCTAACCACCCTCGAAAGTTGTTAGGGGACTCGTAAGGTCTCCATCAACTTCCCGTACTCTGTACCAGACACAAGATTTCCCGAAGACGTTGTAAACTACAGCAGCATTTTAACAGCTTGCCATGGTCTCCTTAAAATCCTAAAGATTGATGTAAATATTTTGAAATATGTCTCACATTAGCACACGTGAGCTTGCCTTTCCTTTAAAATAGTGTTCTTGAAGTCTGCAAATGAATAGAGAATTGAGGAACAAATTATGACTGGAACTAATTATCTTGGAGAAAAAATAAGATTAAAATCACAGACAGTATATTGCTATCTTTTAATATTCTTTTCATTGTCATATAAACTATCCTTCATGTCTTACATTTTACATAAAATATTTAAATACCAATAAGTCATTCTTTTGATAACACTAGTCCTCTGAATCTGGGGCACAGTGGTAAAATAGCAGTAATGGGAAAATAACATTACTTTGGGGAAGCTGATAAATTATTTTTGGCCACAGAACTTTGAGGGGGGAAAAAAAGATTTAATGTTTTATTAACATACTAGGAATTGCAGAAATCTAATTTCAGAGGGAGTTGATATGATTCAGAAGAGTTGCTTTGGCTGAGTGCGTGGAAGAGTCTTTGGAGGTCTTGGAGGGATTTTTTTCTGTTCTTGTTGATTAGTTGGTTTGGAGGATTTTTTTGTTCAGGGGGGTTGTATTTTGTCCTAGGACTTTTTTTGTGTTGTTAATATAGGTAGGTAAAACACAGCAAGTGAAGCAACAGCTTGTTAGATGTTTATTACTTGACACCAAAGAATGACGTTTGCATAATGAAATTGGTGTAACAAACTAGGAATCAGTATTTTCATACCCAGATTTTAATCAGACAACATAGATTATACTTCAGCATATTTATTCAACTCAAGCTAGTATTGCAGTAGTAAACTACATGTTTACATGTTCTATTTTCCTTTATACACTACTTCTGTTTTTGGACATGCTTGTGTTATAATGCAGAAGAATGATAAAAGGAAAGCGGGATACAGATTAAGAGTGAGAAAATATGAAAGTGGAATAATAATTTTGAAATTATTATTCAGAGAAAAAGCAAACAAGAATGGTGTGTTTGGCGGTTCGGGCAGGAAGTTATGGAAAGGATACTGTGCAACATGGCAAAATACCTTTCAGAAATCAGGGTAGATCAGGATTTCATAACTGTTTAATTGTAAAGCATGTGTGAAATTATAATTGCGTGCAGATAATGGCATTCTAGTTTTCTTTGTTGTTTTTTCTTGTGAGATGATACTACTGGATATTTTTAGAAATAGGGCCTTGTTTTTCTGTTTACTAATGGTTTGTGGAAAGCCTGGAATACAAAAATTGTATTTTTAACACCATCTTCCAATTTTGAAGTTTACAATTTTATTTTAAAAAGCTATTAAAAAGCTAGTGAACAAAATCCTCACTCCATTAACATCCATGGCAGTTTTATTATTAGCTGTGACCCTAGTGTTTCACCGAGCGTTTCACCCTTAGTTTTCCCAGTCACTTACAGAATCAGGAGCCATATTAGACCCATTCTCATTATTAAAATAAGAATAACAGAGCACGGTTTTGATACCTTCCTGAAAGATAAAATGTTAAGTTGCTTCAGTCGACTTTGGAGAAGCAAGCCGATCATCATTGCTTCTAGATCTTTCATCTGAAGAATTACTGCAAGTGTCAATCTGACCTTGTCAGTTTAAATACTGTCATTTGCAAAAGAGTTCAGGCCACCTCCAGTCTAAAGAACAAGGTCTCTCCTTACCATCCAATTACTGAAATCCGGAAGGAATGAAGAGTTCCAGTCCACTACTAAATAATTAACACTCCACTTGCTATTTCTGTGATCAGCACCTAATCTGAAAGACTGTGGTTTAGGATGGCTGAGTGCTTCAAGCATACTACAGTACAGATACAGTAGACAGCCAATGCTAGGATTCTCTGCAGCAATAATAAATACGATGATTGTAAATGCAACCTATAATAGCAGAACTCCTATTATTTTGAAAACAAATATATTGTGGTTTATAGCAATAACAACAGGTTTCTACCCAGCCTACACGGAGCGAGCAAAGGACAAATAAACTCCCTTTCCCAGTACTGTCTCTAATAATAGGGCATAATTTTCTGTCAGCTTTCTGGAGAAAGGAGAGATTCCCCCACCCTTCCTTTTCTTACAAGAAAAGAAGTTCCTAGTAGAACTGTGAATAGTTAGTTCACCTTCTTACTCATATTTACAGTGTCGAAGGGTGCAGTACCATGCACTCTGAGACCGACTACTCTTTTTTCTGCCATAAAGTGATGGGGATCTATCCAGTTTTCTTCAAGACTTTATCTAAGTGGTACAGCACAGCTTAGTATAAATTTAGGATAATTAAGAGGGGAATATGCTTAATAATAGTATTTTTTAGGTCACTAGGTAAGAAGAACAATAATACTTTTATGCCTAATTGTAGGACTTGACTGATAGAGCATAAAAGAAAGATTTTTCAAAGGAAGAAGGGGGAGCTAAGTGTACAGTCCCACCTGAAATCAAGAAAATAAGGTGCCTTTGGAAACCTTTCTCATGAATCTTGTTGCTTTTACTCCTCGTTTGTTGCTGATGACAAAATACAGGTTACATGGAGGGCCTTCTGGGAATCAGACCCATATAACTTGATCAGTCTTTGTTTTACTCTTTGTTATCCCAGCATTAAGACTATGCTGACAATTTGCCAGCAGTTCAAAGCTCACATCAAATTTTTATGTATCTTGACATTTTTTGTCTAAAACTAAATGCAGATAATATTGGTAATTTGTCTTCTCTGGAAGATTAATTAAAAGGTAACTTCTGGATGCTCCCTATTAATAATTCTATATTTCCTGATAGACTCGTTAAATGATAACTTGTTGGTAATCTCAGCTAATAGCTTGATAATAACTGCAGCCTAAGCTAATTAGCTTCATGATACTGTTAGTGAATTTTGTTGAATTATTAATAAGGAGCATCTTCAATACAGTGATTCAGGCTAAACCATGTTCATATTCATACCATTCCTTTTGGGTACAATAAGCCCTTCTCTGCTGTTTGGATAATACTTTCATTTTGGCATCAACATATATGCGGCAAATACTGCCATATTAACTTTTGATCTCTTCATCCACCCATAGCCCTGTATAACTTGGTCTTTTTGGTGTGTCTTTTGAAGATAATCTACAGATTATCTTTTAACTCTTTCACCTTCCAATGGTTAGGTTTCAGTATGAGTTGCAATCCAGTCTTAGTAGTTTATGTGGGTATATCTGACGTAAGTACAGTAAATGTAATAGATTTACTTAGTATTTCAAATGTAATTCATAGGACAATGAGTCTTTTCATGGACCTTAATAGCAATGGACAATGGCGTAACAACTATTAACGGAATTACATTGTTTAAAAATGTGTAGTTATATTTTTTCAAAGAAAAAAGTAAAGGAGAAATACATTGGTTTTTGCATGTAAAAGATAATAGCAACCCTTTCATAGAGAAAGTACATAACTACTGTCTCTTTTGACTTCATTTAGCCAGGTTGTGTACATCTGAAAGAACTCCATTCACACCTGTTCAGTGGAAACCTTCATAAAATATGACAATGAAAATTTCCAAATACTTAGTTCATCCTGAGGACGTTTTGTCTTGGTATTGCAAGCCTGCTTAAGGTAAACTGCTCTGAAATATCTGGCTCTTGGGGACCATTTTGTGATAGTAGGTACTGAACATGTCCCAGTCTTTTTTCCTTCCTGCTGTTGACACACAGCCCATGTAGTGGAATGGCCTAAAACACAGAGAAGAAGGAGTAGTCTGTGAGAAAGGCCAAAGGGCCTAGGGGAAGAAGAAATTGGAGCATAGGAAAGGGAGACTGGGACTGGAGAGCAGGTACTAGTTGAGGCCATTGTGGTAGAAGTGGGTTTTGCATGTGGGAATCACAGGCTGTATCCATCCTATGATCTTGGAACAGCTGAGAGGGGAGAAGTGACCAGTTAGCTTCAACAGGCTATACCTGACAACTGGGAAGATAGGAAGAGCTGTGAAGCTACGATTTTAGAGAATTTGAAAAAGCAGCCTATGAACAGAAGAAGCACTTGTGTAAGGAAAAGAGGACTTTTTCTTGAGAAGACTGGTACGGAAGAGGGAAAGTAAAAGGAGAAGAGTAAGGAAACACTTAGATCTGGCATAGGCAAACACTGTTAATGATACAAGTAGCTGAGAGGAAAGACTAGGAATGGCTAGGGAAAGAGACAGGGACTGAGCTGGGGAATACTGTGAAGAACAGGAGCTGAGTCAACACTGGATGCTAGGAAGATTCAAGTGTAGAAGCAAGGAGAGGGAGAAAGGGCTAAGCAGAGCAACACACTGAAAGAGACAGGGCAAAAGAAGCAGCACCCACAATAGTTTGCTAAAATAGAACCTGTGGTTTCTCCAGGATGACTCCAGCTGAGAAACCTAATGCCCAAATGTATTTAACATCCTCTCTAGTGGACATCAGTCAATGTAATTCTGTTGCTAGTTACTGTTAATTCTCGTCAGAAATCTGTGTTGCAGATCTGGATGTGGTGTATGATATAATCCCACATAATAATTATGTGGATTTTTTAAATAAACCTAGAGAATTATACATCTACACACATAAACAGCTATGCAATGTTGATACTGTAAAACCAAAAGACTTTAAGAGTTAGAAAATTCCAGAAGATTAGGATTGCCTTTGCAAATAATGGTATGCTTACGTACCACTTTTTTTCCATGGGAACTTCACCTTATACACTCCATAAGATGAAAGGGCTCATTGAATCAACATGTATGCGATACTGTGTTCTATCTGCATTGCTCAGTTTGCTGGCCCATTACAATATGCTCATACAGCATACTGTATGCTGTACGAACTCTGTTATTCAAGCTCCAAATTTATTAATTTCCATATTGACATTTCTGTGACATTCTTCAGTACACTGAGTGCCTCAGGAATGTGAATTCATTTATTTTCACAACAACCTTCTGCTTCTAATATTTGACTGGTTGTAAGTACATTAATGTTTCTTTTTCTGTATATTCTTGTGTATAATTTCCAAGTATCCTAGCAGAAGCTTTAAAAATCGTGTATCTCTTAGCAAAAGCACACTCCTCCTGTAAAAAGCAAAATTGCTATTTGATTCTCCCCGTCTCTTTTTATGGACAGTAGAACCAAAACAGAAGGTAATGTACTTTTCAGGCTTATTGAATGTACTGATCTATGTGACACCATGTCAAGCCATGTTTTACATGCCTTGCATATTTGAGAACATGCTCCTACCTTATGAAATTGAAACAGTTAAGACTTTGAATTATAAATTTCTTTGTCAATTCACTTGTTAAAGGTTGATTCTTGTGGAAAAGGCTAAGTTAAATTTAAATACTAGCTCAGGAATAGGAATGCTACTAATTTGAGAAACTGGAGGGTGATTATATTCAGCAATTAAGGTAACAAAAAAGCAAAAATCTACTTCCCAAAAAGTGATTTTGAACACTGTTCAAAATTTTTCAGAAGCAGAGTGAATGAGTGGGACAGTAGGAAAATTCAGTCAGAGGGATTTTTTAGTAGAACTACTCAGGTAATCAGAGTGAGATTCCTTGACAGTATCTATAGGTGCAGTGGCTTCCAGGTATTTAAGATTGGTCATCCAAACCGAAAGGACTTCTGAAAACCAAGAGACAGGTTCTCTGCTTAGGCACTGTAGTTTTCATCAGTGAGAGTTATGAGGGAGTCATTTATGTATGCTTGATTCCCCACTGCAGCCTGTACAGCATAAGTACTAGTCCGCTGATTCCCTAGCCTGGGGACAAAACCCAGAATTAGAAATAAGAGTGAGATTGTAATGCCCAATGGAAATAATTGTGAACAAAGCATCAAACAGGAATTATTAACCTTACCCACAGTGCCTCAGAGAATCAGAAAATTCTTACTATTTTCAAAGAGTAAGAATGTTCTTGAGAATATCTAGCCTTTCCTCCATGAAAAATTGTTCATGAAGCACAGAGAAGAACAGAGGAAATTATTATGACATAACTTGCAGGCCAAGCCATTGAAATTATAGCCTTGTGAGAAGGAATGCGAATCAGGAGGATTCTTTAATTTTTCCTTTTTTGTTTTAAAAACACTACTATAGGCCAGTAGTATGCTTTTTGTCATTTAGAATGACTGGTAGCTGAGAAATGCAGACTAACCAGGTAGGAATGATACAGCTGCAAGGTGGTTTTGTGAAAACAAGAGAATATTTTGTGGCCTAATAATGTTCCCCAACTCTAGTCCATCTATGAACAGATCACTACCAACAACAGCAAGAGCAATGAAAAGACTCCTGTCTAAAAAATCTAAGTTGCATAATATGTGGAAGTTGTATTGGTTTTATAACCATTTTATCTCAAGCATTATCTGTGTACCTGATAGACACCCCCAACAATAGCTTAATCCTCTATATGCAGGATCCATAAGCAGAACACATTTTCTTGGTGGATTTTACCAAAGTATGGTTTAGTTTCATGAAAGTTTGATTAAACAATGGGGTGCAACTGTCTGTTTACTGGCAGATAGGCATTCCACCTTAGTTTAGGTCTGCTTTGCTGAGCTGTGTTCAACTTCTCAATATGAGATTTCTTCAGACACCCCTAGCTCCAGCACCGTGGCACAGAAAATGGGATGCGCAAAACCTGCTGCTCTCCACTTTTTGTATACTGCTGCTTAAAATCTAGCCCTGCTGTCTACAGAAACTGTTTACAAGTATTTCAAAGGTTCACATAGCTTTGTGTAGATATGGTTTGTAGTATACACATCTTACCAGGCTGCTCTCTCCCCCCATCCCTTTTTTACCACGGAAAATTTAAATTTAACTGTAGTGTCTTTGCTTTCATCTCGCTTCAGTCAGAATGCCTAAAAATCATCAGCAATGGTATTTTAGACTATATTACCATGGTGTAACTTCCCACCACGAAGGGTGGCATAGAAAGCCACCCTGTCCCTGCATGGCAGAGCTGGCATCTCACACTGATGGCATAAGATACATCTGATTTAATTGCTATTTAAACCTGAAACTCCTGATAGAGCCAGGAGAGGCCTTGATCCTGGGAGATGTTTCAAGCGAACTGTGCCTCCTCCTTGATGCAGACAGATCTCAGATCAAAAAGGTCATGCACAATTACCCTGGAGTCCTTGACTCTCAATCTTCAGATAACTCCCAGCCTTATGTAGGCTCTCCTCTTCCCTCTGACAACTTCAGGGACTTGATTTCAGCAAAGTACAAGATTTGTCCTTCAGAAGTACTGGCTAAAATGAGAGCCATGACTTAACATGGAAAAAAATGCAACATTCATTGTTAGAAATTAAGCATCAGAACAGAAACTGCTAGGAAAAAAAATACTAATATTGCCTCGTCTTAAAGATTTCCAGACTATATTTTTATTCAATGCATGGTTTTGGACCTCTCTAATTAGGACAGAACCCCCCTCTCTGTGATGGTGGAGCATGTAGTGACTGGCACAGGGAATCAGTGTGTAGTGTGATTCTACTGTATATTACAATCCTTACATGATGGTTGTGATGTGATTTCAGCATAATGCTGTATCACCCTTCTAAATCAAAATCCAGTGTAATCTCAAATATCCACAAATAAGTAAATCTGGTATTAAAACATTAAACCCTTCTGTAATCTCAGACCTGTTGGATAGACCAGAGCCTGTAGGTCAGGACAGCCAGCCACCAAGTCTCCTTGGTACTACAGGGACACAAGCTCCAGCTGGCCCACAACTCACTGACCTCCTTGTCCCTGTAGCACCAAGGAGACTTGGAGCAAGCAGGATCCAGACAAACAGAGGTGAGTGGCTGTTGTCCTTCAGGTAGCACATTGAGGAGGCTCTTTGCTGAACCATGGATCAGATAATTCAGCTTGGCAGGAAAAGGCAGCAAATTAAGAAATGGGGCATCTGGGACATTGACTTTGGCACATAAATCATTGCTGGTGCTCGTGCAAATGATGACACGGTGGAGCCCGTAGAACAAAATGACAGAGCTGAACCCACGAGGTGGGCTCACTGATATTCCCTGTAGGCATATGTTTTCACCCTCGATGTGCGCAGGCAAGAGGTCTGGTCATTCATACGATGAATGTATTAAGATCACTGTGCAACACCAGTGATCACTAGTGCTGGTCTGAACCAGAGTGAGGAATATCACTGGGCAACTCATCCTGTCCTTGGAAGAAGGCCCAGAGGAGATGGGCACTTCTGAATCTCATATTATGAGCTATTTCCAGCGATAATCAGATTACATACATGTAATAGTTTGACTTTCGGCTGTTACTGAATGACATCTACACTGTAAGAATGCCAGGTACAGTGAGTCATAAAAAGAGCATCAGTCAGCATAATTTTCAGGCTCTTCCCTTTTTCTCTAATAAGCAGAAGTAGGACTTTTGAAATTTTTGTTTCCTTTTGGGTTGGTCGATTTTTTTTCTTAGGTCTTTACAGTTTCACCTTCGTTTTCCTCATGCTGTTGCTGGTTTCAATTTTCTCATCATGACTGAATCGAGTGAGTTACCAGTTCCTTGGTATTGCAGAGATACCAGCATTTCAGCTTTCAGAAGTGTTGCTTCTGATGAAAAAAAAGTATTTTGGCTTTAATATCCTTAAAATCGTCTGTATTCAGCTGACTGGGACATTTGGCCGAATTAGTGGAAACAGGAGTATATGAATCTGAGAAAGCACAACAAGCAAAGCAGAAATGCACACAGCAAGTTAACACCATTTCTAGCATCCATTTCAGGCAGTGTATTTTTCATATTCCCACTCCTTTTGCTTTGCTTTGACACAGATCGTGACCATCAAATGGTATATAAGGCATATGCTGCTGTTTTTAAGCATAAGCATATGGATACTTATGTAATCTTATTTAGTGCTAGTTTGTAATGATACTATTAATGCTTGGGGTTTTGGCCAAATTTCCCTGAACTTCTGCTATCCCATTTTTAGTGTAAGGCAGAGAGGCATTTAAGAAACTTGAATATATCCCTATTTACACCTCTTCATTTCTGGAAAATACTAAATTATTATTGTATTATACTAATAAAACAGGTTTGGGTTATATGAATGAATTATTTATTTGATAAATCACTTAACAGTGGACTGAAATTAGCAAGTATGCTCGTTTAATTGGTTGGCCAGCGAGTAAATGCTATCCACTTGAGAGAAGGGTAGACTAAGATGTTTAAAAATGTTTGAACTGTCCCCTAATTGAGGTGATGTTCTAGCAGCCATGAAAAGGAACACGTTCTCTGTCATACAAGCACAGAATTTGTTTCTGCTCTGGGTCCAAATTCCATTTTGACAATTCATTGTTCATTATTTCTCTTCCATTATTGGAATGTTGAGAATAAAATTCATGAACGTATAAACCAATTTTATGGTTTCTACATATACATAAACCAATTTTTATGGTTAAAAAGCTCAAGCTTTTTACTGATACTTTTCCCCCACAATCTGCAAAAGAAGTGGTTTGTTACCAAAAAAGGCACTGAGCATGTTCAAAATGAATCTTTTATGAAGAGGTAATTATTTGCATAACACTAGATATGCTGATTTAATTACTTCTGATGTGACTTTTATGATCTGAAGTGACCTGACCCTTACAAGAAAACTTGTATATGCACAAGTAAGATTGAGGTCAAGAAAGGTATAGAACATACTCTATACAGAAATAGCCTAAAACTGAATTGTTAGCTTATTGCATTTGAATAAACTAAGCATTTTGGTAGTCATGAAGAGAAACTGAAGTATTTTATTTATTTGTTTTCTGGTCTTTTCTTATGCAAAAGTGACTAGCAATTATGTCTTTGAATATAACTTGTTTTTCTCTGTGATCAGTGCTTAGATATCTGCTGCACTCGGTTTTTTAGGAACACTAACACAGCTTTTGACAGAAGCACAGAGTGATGACTTTGCACTTGACAGATAAAAGACAAACTGTTCAGTCATGGCCCTAAATTTATTTCAGTTCAACCAGTAAACAGTGGTGCAGGGTGGACTTTGCTGATTAAAAGCAAAACTAAAAAACTGAAGCTGGGTTTGGCAAGGTTCCAATTTGTAACAAGCTCATTACATGGGATTCTGTTTCCTTTTACATTCAGTTCCTGATAGCTATTGGCTTCAGGCATCCCAGTGCAGAATACTACTGTTTTGTAGTGGCTGCTTTTTTTTTTTTTCCTAGAAGGAATTTATTTCCTTCT